>OX465590.1:13242714-13611177 GCA_950022655.1 Alentia gelatinosa
GGGAGGGAGGGAGGGAGGGAAGGAGGGAAGGAGGGAGGGAGGGAGGGAGGGAGGGAGGGAGGGAGGGAGGAGGGAGGGAGGGAGGGAGGGAGGGAGGGAGGGAGGGAAGGAGGGAAGGAGGGAGGGAGGGAAGGAGGGAGGGAGGGAAGGAGGGAGGGAAGGAGGGAGGGAGGGAAGGAGGGAGGGAGGGAAGGAGGGAGGGAGGGAAGGAGGGAGGGAAGGAGGGAGGGAGGGAGGGAGGGAAGGAGGGAGGGAAGGAGGGAGGGAAGGAGGGAGGGAGGGAAGGAGGGAGGGAAGGAGGGAGGGAAGGAGGGAGGGAAGGAGGGAGGGAGGGAAGGAGGGAGGGAGGGAAGGAGGGAGGGAGGGAAGGAGGGAGGGAGGAAGGAGGGAGGGAGGGAAGGAGGGAGGGAAGGAGGGAGGGAAGGAGGGAGGGAGGGAGGTTGGCTGCGACACACCCACCAAAGGAGCAAAGGTGTGATCACTGGGGTGTGACGGCCGTGATCGCGGCCGTGACGGGGCGTCGCCCACGCCCCCTCCACCCACATCAGGAGAACAATAGGGAGACATAGATATTGGCCACTATGGTCGCTACAAGCCAGCGTTGCTATTCCTTCTCCTACAATTCCTTGGGTTAGGTCAGCAGAGGTCCCTCGATGCGACCGTATGAAAACAGGGTTTGCGACTTCTTCAAAGAAAGATAAAATCAGCTTTTTGGAAGAGACCCGTGTCATTGATAGGTAAAAAGTGTTGCTCATAACATGAAAATTAATTTAATTGAATTGGCCTAAAACATCAAAAGCTTAAATCTCTGATGGTCCCCATACATAACAGCAAGGTCCCCTGGGACGTTAAACTGCAAACAGACAAGTAAATAAACTTATATGTGACAGATTTTGATATTGTCGCAAACACCCCAGCTTTTGGGTGTATTCCATTGCCTCCCAGCCTGCAACGTGGCTTTTTGGGTGTATTCCATGGCCCCCAGAATACAATGCGGCTTTTGGGTGTATTCCATTGCCTCCCAGAATACAATGCGGCTTTTGGGTGCATTCCATGGCCTCCCAGAATAAAATGTGGCTTTTGGGAGTATTCCATGGCCTCCCAGCGTATAATGCGACTATTAGATTTGTTTCATGGCCTCTTAACGTTCAGCCTGGCTTGCTGTGATATTTTTTTTGACATAAAAGGGAGATTACCAAGTCTCCAGCGAATCGATCTGAATATAAGAGGTGGACAAAAACCTAACGACCCAGCACTAGACGCTGATCGGTCTGCTGTTCCCGCCAGTCGTCACTGTTTTACCCCAGACTCACCGGACCCTAGCGGCTGACATTTCGCTGGGATCCAGCAGGCAAAGGCAGGATTGCTGTTTACCGGAACAGCGGAATGAAAATAAAAAAAGAGAAAGAGTGAAACAGAACAAACAAGCACACGGAAGCTCGTGCATTGCCTGTGCTTGTAACTCAGAACGGTGCTATTTCTGTCCAGGGACTCCTGCCTCTGTCTGATGACTTCTCCTGCTATATCTATGTTTTCTATTGGACATAAAGGATCTGTAGAATTTTATTTGTATCTCTGATTCACCTGTATATCATCTGCGGAGACTTTTCCCATTTTAATATTTTTTTCCCTGTGTCTATAAAAAGATGTACCAAGAATCAGCTTTTGGTTTATAATAGTTCGTGGAGTTAGATTTCTTCTCTGTTTTAAGCGATTATTTAGAGAGCATATGGTTCGCACAATGGAACCTGATTTTTAACATACATCGTCTGACGTGAAAAATACGACGATATATGAAGATGGAAACACAGCAAAATCAGTGACAAAAACGGTCCAGGGAGAATTAGGTTGTATTAGATCTACTCCACATTTGTGGCGGAAGATAATGAAGCTCGGGTACACTCTATGTCCTGTAGACCAGGGGCCTGTTTAATAATCTAAGCTCATACACAAATACTCCTTTCTGTACCTTGTACAACGTTTATTGTTTAATGATATCCCAGTTTGTTGGCCAAGACAGTCTTAGCCGTCCATACGTGTTGAATAGACCCACTCCATCCCTGGGTGTCCCTGGCGTACAGAAGAATATGGTCTTCATGTTCGAGCCTAGATTATTCAGCCGGCCCCTGAGTATGTTCAGTGCTGAGCGGTACCCTGTGGCTGACAAGTAAGAGCCTGTCACTGACGTAAGAGAAGCTGTCACTGCAGGTTGTCAGAGTCCGGCAGGAGGCGTGTGTGTGTCCTCTCCCCGTGACCCCAGCAAAGACTGAGGTACACTGGCCGCCAGAGCTACACTACCTAAGCCGGAGACACACCAAGCGAGGCAAGGCGGTGATCTCTGGAATCGCCAATACAAAATAGCATATAACTGAGATATCTTTTCATAGTATTATCTCCCACCGATAATTTAGTGTATCAGAAGCAATAATCAAGAAAAAATATGAAATAATAGCTCATATACACGTCAAAGCGAGTCAAGGCAGCGATCTGCGGAATCGCCAACACAAAATGGCATTTATGTGAGGTATTATTTGATAGTAATATCTCCCACTGATAGTTTACAGTCTCAGAAGCAATAATTAGTTGAAATATGAAGAAATAGCTCTCATGTACGCCATTTTGTGTTGGCGATTACGGAAATCGCTGCAATACTTGCTTGGTGTGTCTCCGGCTTCAGCTCTGGTGGAATCCGATCTGAACAACCTTGACTTGCACTCGCCTCGCTGATCTTCTTACTGCCAGAGTCGGAATCTCTACTGGAAGAGTGAAGCATTCTTTCAGCAGATCTTTTGTCGTGGTAGTCTCTTTCAAAACAGGTTTTTGTCGTGGTTGGAGATTGTAATACTCTCGAAGCCCCTTATCCATATTTTGTCTTTCGTTTTTTTAGTGTATTTTGATGAAGAGACCATAAAGTAAGTCTTTGTTATCAATTAGCTAAGTTGATAATGCTTTGTAGTGAATATGTATAGTTTATATTCCACTATGTTCCAAAAGTCTACCCTGCTTCAATATATTTGTATCAAGCTCTCTGGCCAGAAAGCGATCGGACCAGACCAACCTCTAAGTCAGAGACAGGGGTGGTGGTCAATCTAAGACTGAGCAGACCTCATGACGAGGACCTCTGCCGCACTCTCCAAGGACATGCTTTAACCCGATTTGGCGATGGGGAACTGAGGCACTGGACCTGTAATCCCAAGGTTGTAGGACTTTAAGGGTTTGAGTCCCACTGCAGCCACATTTCTCCATCATCCCCAGCAGTGGTAGATTTACTGCTATATCAAAGGCCAATCGTTCTCATCCCATGTCCATGTGGTGTGGTGTGCAGCCACATTTCACCTTCATCCCCAGCAGTGGTAGAGGTACTGCTATATCAAAGGCTAATCCTTCTCCTAACCTGTCTAGTGGTGTGGGAACTAAAGGAACCCTCACCTTGGAAAATCTGTAGGGGTGGGATTTCTACCTAAATTCCACTCATAGATTTGATCATCATCAAACCCAAAGTAAGTCTAGTAAAACATATTGGACGTTAAACTACCCAAACAAATGAACAAACAAAAGATTAACCCGATCCTTCCCAATGACGGCTCCAGGCAGTTCCATGGAGGGCACGAAATATGCCTCCAGGCATTCAAATTTGGAGGGAATTACATTAACAAATTTATTTCTAAAGGATAATATTTGAAAAGAAATGTAGTTGGAATTGTATAATTTTTGCAATAAAGAAATCATTATAGTTGCCTGTAAAGATAAAATGATTATAACATGCCCGTTTCTAAAACAACATACTCTAAATGTTCAAAATACTCAGTAGTCAGATACTAGTGTTTTGGGGAGCAGTGGTCATTTGGGGTTTTGTATTGAAAAAAGTTGGCGGAATGAAAGCGTTATTGCCGATTTAATTGATCAGTGGAGAATCAAATATCTGTAGCATATTGATTGCTATCAGCGGGGAAACGCCCAAAACGGGCAGAAACCCCGTGATGTCTGATTGAAAGCTGCACCTTGAAAGGTAAAGGTCAGACCTGCCAGACTCCAGAGAAGGTCATCAGTTTGGGCTGAGACCAAGCCCAGGCTGCAAGCGTGCAGAGGTCATTGAGGCAGTTTGGACGTTGGAGTGGACGCTCCATAGATATTTATTTGATTTAAATTCTTTATGACAAATAACAATAGAAGTTGATTACAGAAGCATAGGGTTACATAGAAACAACTGGAAAGGAGTTTAATAAGCTGTTTTTGTTTGTCCGACCGTCGTATTCTAAGGCAATTTCCTTTATCTAATAGACTTTAGACAACAAAAATATGAAATTATACGACATGGCAAAACATCTTTTTGCAAAGCGGATGCTACCTTGATTATGAAAACTTCATGACAATTTGAACTGTGTTACTATCGAGTCTCCAGCTTACGATTGTTCTCAATCAGACAACGGTGTGTCGAACCATGGAAACGGATCCTAGATCCGGTTCACACTCTCCAAACTTAGGTATAGTTTGGGAAAGATGACACCAAGGATTTTTTTATTCAGAAATTTCAGAATTCAGGGAAATCCTTGAAATTAGAGGTTTTTTTCATAAAACCCAGAGTTATTGTCCGCAGTATTTAAACGCCTTAATAGAACTTTTGTGTGTCAACCCCTTGTTATTTCTAGAAATCCATAAACTTGACCTACCTGTAAATGTGTGTATCATCACTTCCATGATCTTCAGGGTTTTCCCCAGACAAGCAATGTTCATAGCATTGATGAGAATCCCTTAAAATCTCTGAAACCATTGGGCAATTACCATACAAACAACTTTGAATGCATAGCTAACACCATAGACTAGCTTCACTCTACACACTCTCATGCAAATATTTGGTATAGCATCAATAGCACAAATCCATGTTATACTACTGCTATTACTGGGGATCACATAAGAGATAGGATTCTAGTTGGAGAGCACAAACACTGTAGGACTAGTCCTACACAGTTTTTTTTTTTTTTGTCTTTTTTTTTTTTGGGGGGGGGGGGGGGGGGGGCTGGGGGGTCGTCGCCGCAAAGGACTTGAGGGATTTTCCTCAATGGCTGGTGACATCCCTATGAACTATACCTTTAGAAAATATAATCAGGGAGTTGGACAGACAAAGTTTCATCCGTTTGAGACTCATCAGGTGGAAGGGGAACTATCATCCTCCCACGCTGCGTCACACCTACTTGTAGATGGCTTTGTTGAAGGCCTGTCATTGTCAGAATCGACAACCATACCTATTCATGATATAAGATGTGACTGACGACCATCTACTTCCCATATTTACGTCAAAATGTTAAATGAGAGGCATCCGTAGGAGTTCTGCTTGACGGCGGCAGGATATCACAGTTGATGGCATTCTGTTGATCATGGAATCTGTGGTTCGAGGCTTGTCCGTCATCCCTATCTCATAGATTCCATCTCGCCATCATATGACCCTGACTGTCGTTATGTCATAAAATACATCAACCTTGACTTCTCCGTGCACTGCTGTGTTTCCTGCTTGTCTGACAACCTCATCTCATATATTTGATCGCACCAAACTTTGACCCTGGCTACTGCTTCGGCATAAAACAGCATGAACCAACAACAAGCAGTATGATTATCATCCAATAGCGTGCTTCTCTGAACAGGGATGTCAGTGGGAGTGAGAACCCAGACTCGTCCATGCTACGGTAACGCCGCCCAGCCATCCCTCACTCTCATGTTCCGCCCTCTGCCTACTTAGACAGTGCTATCTGACCCTGTGCTACCAATCCACCCTCATCCCCACCCCAACCCCCAAGTGTTCTCCTTGATGGGGCGTTGTCGTGATAGGCCGCCGCCCACAGCCGCCTATCTGCGCATGTGCACACAGTAGGCGCATGCGCATAGTCTACGCATGCGTGTTGGCCGTGACTACCGGCAGGGCGGCTGCAGAACGATTAGGCGACACAAAACTGCATGTTTGATTATGAAGCCATGCTACACCGCCACCTGCAGCACCCGATTCATTCTATTTTTTTTTTCGTTGTAAGATGTCCTTGAAACACCTCACAGTGAAATAAATGCTGGTTAGCGGGACCTGGAACTGCAGTTGACATGTCTCATGCTAGATATCGATCTCTATTAATAGCAGGTTGGTGGCGTGTTTCTTTTGTCTGTGTCATCGTGTTCTTGGGGAGAGCTAATGCCTTGCTGTATGACCTAGTTCTATCTCCATCGTCCTTTTACATGTGTCACCATCCCTCTCTTAACGTCGCACAGGCTATAAGCTCCTTTCTTAAAAATAATCGTAAGCGGTGATATTTCTATCTAGGCATACAGCCTGTGAGAGAAAACCAGGAGCAAATTCTCTAGTACGTTGCTAACTAGAGTTATAGTGTTTTCTCACTGCTTAGAGACGGTTGGGAACCTTAACCATCGAAAAGGCCTAAAGTAGGTGAGATGTTGTGAGGTGCTGTTATGGTCTATGGATCTCCCTGCAGCATCGGAGTCATCAGAGTCCGAATTATAGTTCACAGACTTATCTCATTCCTCTTCAGATTTATGTATATGTATCGCATATAGAAGTATCAACGCGTTTTAGGAATCCCTATCATCACTACCACTAATAGAGGATCGAGAGGAGTATTGTGTGTGTGCGGCTTTCTGTCATTGTCAGCTGATAGAAATACACACAAAACTTATTTTAAGGCCTGGATATTAAAAAATAGGATAATGATTAACATTAGTAGAAATATTGCACACAAGAATGGGACCATTCTGTATCTGTTGAGGGATCTGCATACAGTATAACCTCGCTGAGTGGAGCACCCTCCGCCCAGGCCAAAGTGCTCCGTGTCGTAGGGAGTTCCCTTTATCGGAGTGCAACTGTGTTGCCATTATGACAACAGTAGTCAGTCTGTATGATGAGGGGGGCGGAGTAACTGTGGCTCGATTTATTCTGTTCAAAGTTCATCAGTCGTTTTGCTCAGGCCGGCGGAGGGTCCAACAAAACGTCAGAAAGCCGGAGAACAAAAGAATTTCAGCGACAGTCATTTTATGATTTCATGTGTCTCTATCATCATATTTAGCGGGCCGTGTATTATACGGTATGGGGAGCAGTGGGTAGTATCTGGTAGATATTCTATCACAGTCATACAAGATGGTAATGATAGAGCTCGCTCATACAGTGATGAGAACTGCTCCAGCCTCCATGTCTGGTGTGCTTCTGTAGGTATATAGATCAAAGGCCTATTTGTGGTAAGGGATCTTTATATACGGTTCTAGGTACCAGGCCAACACGCCCGCTAACCTAATCACGTATTGATTAAGTGATAATCACCTGAGTGATGACCGAAGCTCACCGCCTCTGCTTGGAGAGCGCTGATGTTGTATAAGTATCGGATTTACGGAGTCTCACAAGGCCTGGCTAAATACCTATCGCAGTATCAGTATATCACTTAGCAGTACACATGGATGAAATCATTCTTCCTTATGTAAAACAAAGGTAATGTCAATTGAGACTTATTCATGCCAATAAAACAGAGGCTTGAACCTCCCCACAGCCTTACGCCGACACCGAAGTATTTTCCATGTTTTCCCGGTTTCTTGGAGATTTGACTTGAAAATTATTTTCATATTTTTTAGACTCATACTGATATCCCTGCTGATACTCACACACGGTATGGTGATTAGTTGAGGTTTTTTTTAAAAGCACATAGCAACAGTGAGGGTCATATTATGACGAGATGGAATCTATCAGAGTACAATGACAAAAAAGCAGGGAACACAGCAGCACGCCTGAGTCTTGGATCCCAGCAGTGGCACGTGATTATAATACGGCAGTCAGAGTTGTCCGTGCACCATGCAGAATTAAACATGCATTCACCAGAGACAGTGAGAAATGTTTCTGCTTTTATTTTTATAACTCACTGGAGCAAATAGACAGAGCAGCCAGAGATTATCACCCAAAACACTCCTTCATATGCAGCAGTGAGTATGAGGTGGATGATAACAGTTTAAGTGGTAAAGGTGCCGGACGAGCAGTCAAGTCACCAGTGAGGGACAGACGATGTAGAGGTAGGACAAACAGCGAGCGGTCAGCGGACGATAGTGAGGCGAGGCACCTCGTTGGTGACGGGTGAGATATGGCTGTGAGGCAGGAGGAGATGCTTGCGGCAGGTGGTGGGCGGTGGTGAATGGTAGGCGGGGCGGGGCGGGGCGGGGCGGGGCGGAAGCGGCGCACCACCCTCACGCCACCACCACCACCACCGCCACCGCCACCACACAGGTGGGGATCCACCAGGACGCCGGACCTCCCCGCACCACCACCTCCAGGTAGGTCCCCTTCTTGTCAGCAGTCAGCAAACCTGCCTCAGAGTGACCAGTGGTCAGTATCGGGGTCTGCGAGCTGGCAGATGAGCGCTGGCAGTGGTAGCAGAGCAGTGTGATGGTAGGGGAGTGGCGCAGGCGTGCCTCATACAGTCCCCATCCACCCCTCCTCCTCCTCCTGCTCCTCCGTTACTGGTGCTGGTGTTGCTGGCTGAGGCAGTGGTTCACGCACCCTGCTGTATTCCGATCCACTCCAGCATCCACAGACGCGGCCAGATGTGGACGGGGCTGGTCACGTGACGGCGGCGTCTTACTGACGTTGTAAATACACGGCCAATATTCACCATCCACAGATTATTTCTAAGTCATGATGAAATACGCAGACAGCTCTCCCTGTCACAGGCGGCAGAACGAGTTGTCAGAAGGGTTAGGGTTAGTTATTGGATATAGGAACTGTCAGGTACAAAATCAGCTGTCAGCTACATCAAGGGCACGCAAGGCAGGTTCAAGATATATCATAACAAGGTGAGCTGTCAGTCAGGGGCATCTCTGTATGATGGCACAAGGTCAGTCGTCATACAGGATCCTGTATGTTTAATAACAAAAGGTGAGCTGTCAGTCAGGGGCATCTCTGTATGATGGCACAATGTCAATCATCATACAGGATCCTGTATGAATAACACCACAAGGTGAGCTGTCAGTCAGGGGCATCTCTGTATGATGGCACAAGGTCAGTCGTCATACAGGATCCTGTATGAATAACACCACAAGGTGAGCTGTCAGTCTGGGGCATCTCTGTATGATGGCACAAGATCAGTCATCATACAGTACCTGCATGTTTAACAACACAAGGTGAGCTGTCAGTCAGGGGCATCTCTGTATGATGGCACAATGTCAATCATCATACAGGATCCTGTATGAACAACACCACAAGTTGAGCACAAGGTCAGTCGTCATACAGGTTCCTGCATGTTTAACAAGACAAGATGAGCTGTTAGTCAGGGTCATCTCTGTATGATGGCACAAGGTCAACAGTTATGTTAAATTTTCAACTTCCATCACGGCCTAGAATTAATTATCTACAGATTGTCACGTGACTTGGGTGTGTGCATTTAATGAATCCTTAGTTATGTAAATGTTACGTAACATTTATTATAATGAGCACAGCTTGTGGTGCACCTGTAATGAGGCCTCGGTGTGAATATTCTGTCAGCCTTCACTGTTGTTTGCAAGTTTACAAAGGTGACGTCCGTGGCTCTGTCGACTCTCCTGCAAATATTAGTATCAATCACTTGATTCTAGGAATAGGGTTGTGAACAAATGTTGGTTCATAACTCGGACAATCCTTTATGATTTTATGACAAAAAACATGAGAGTTTGGATTCGATTTTTAAAGATATATCCAGATAGGTTTATGTATAAAGGGTATACTTTGTGGTCAGACTGAAGAGGATATTTATATATCCAGGACTGGTATTTCCATGGATTTCTTCTGGAATTCTGGAATTTTTGATGGCCCAAAGGTCATTTCTGAGATCTATGCAATCCGAGGTCAAAATTTAAGGAGCGGTGTCAAAAGCTTATGACTTTGTCATATATTGTAAAATCAGTAAGTTGTCAAAGCTTTTAAAAACTAGCAGTACCCTGTTACACTGCTAGTGGTCGTCGGAGTTGGGTTGAAGTCATTCCCTGCATGATTTTACTGCAGGAATGAACACATTGTTCGCTTAGGCTCTCTGCCCACCACGAAGTGCCTACTGCATAACATTTTTTGTAAGGATAGTAGTGTGTCTATTTTAGCAAGAAAGTTTACCCAAATTGTAATGGGACTATTTCAATAAAAATAAAAATCCTAACAGAAACATGTGTTTTTGTATCCCTGATAAGAATATGTTTACTTTGGTAAGGAGGCTATTCGGAATAGTAGTTTGACTATTTTAGCAAGAAAAGCATTGTAAATAATAATATGATTCTTGTAGTAATATAAGTATCCTAAATAACAATATGACTGATTCAGTAAGACAAGTATCTCTAACAGAAAAATGATTTGTTAGCAAGAACAGCCTGAAAGATTAATATGAGTTATTCAGATTGGTTTGCATTGTTAATAAAATCCTCATTTAATTAAAAAAAAAATCTTTCAGATACCACTCAGAGCCCGTCAGTTTTTCCATCATTTCATCAATTTTATCATCTCTAAAACCTTGAAGATTTCCTAAAATACAACTGAATATTTCAACTACTCCCAGTCACGTAGGTAAAGCAGGCACCCCTCCCCAACCCCTGCAGATGAGCGTCAAGTCCGTGTTTAGACTTGTTCTGGAGACTGTTTCATCGATCGAGCAAAGCCTTCCGACAAACAGCTTACTTTTGATAGGCCCGTGTAAAGTGCGGTGTGGAGTGCAGTGGGATTCGCAACCATTTCAGTCGCCACCTGAGGTGTTGTTTAGCGTCCCTCCATAAATCTCCTACCAGTCATTCTGGCATGTTTTCTCGGTCTCTCTTAAGCAATAAATTCCACATGAAAAATACTCCTGCTACTTTTCCTGGTCCCAACTCACATCCTGTCCCGACAAAATGTCCTGGTGTGTACAAAATGATATGAGAAAACGTGGTTACTGAGCCCATACAGATGGCCGTTCGAGGTCATTTGATGAAAAAATACGGCCCGGCACCGCAGGTGGGAGGGCCATATTTTTTTTAATCAAATGACTGAGAATGGACACTGTAGAGGCTCAATCACTGCGTTTTCTTATTACTATACACCTCCTAACCGTTTAAAACGCCCTTTTATTAACTTTACAAAGACCGCAAAGACCACTGCAATTTACTACGGCCCGCTGCCACAGCGGGCGTGAACATTATTTATACTACATCCCTAGCAATGGGTAGTATTTCATACATGTTAGGCCATAGGTGTATAGTAATAACTGAATGGGTATTTGTTTATGATGTATGATGAGAGGGACCATGCTCTACACAGACTCAGGTGTTCTGTCGCCCTATACGTATTCCCCGTGTACCACGTGACTAGTACCACGTGACCTAGGACAGTACCTGGCGTGTCCCCTGGTACTTGATGTCTGTCCCCAGTAACCAGCCTCAGGCTCGCCTCCGAACAGCACATCCTGCTGAGCTATCAAAAAGGTACAAGGAAGTAGAAGAAAATATTTTCAGTAACATCATAAAAATGTGGGGTTTTTTTTTGTTTTTTTTTTCCTTATTGAAAAAAAACTCATCAATGTTGTACATTGTTACGAAAATGTCCGCAAAGACGTCACCATATTTTCGCCATAAAAGATACAATCAATGTGATGGACTGAATATGAATAAGCAGTGTCAAAGAAAAATATAGTGAGTTTTTTTTTACAGAGACGCGTCTTTTTAATGAACATTGAAAATAATTGACTGAAATATGTCGACAAAGGTGAAAAGCGTAAATCTTTGATGATCATTATATTTACTCTCAGGATTCCTTGGGAAGTTAAAAACCACAAACTAACTTACCTTCAGATGAGATTGGGGAGGTAGCTCAGTGGAAAAAGCACTGGACTTTGAGTTCTACTGCAGCCAGCTTTCTCCTTCCCCAGCAGTGGTAGACTTACTACTATATCAAAGGCCAGTCCTTCTCATACCATGTATGTATGGTGTGGTGTACAGCCATATTTCCCCTTTATCCCCAGCAGTGGTAGACTTACTTCTATATCAAAGGCCAGTCCTTCTCATACCATGTACGTATGGTGTGGTGTGCAGCCACCTTTCCCCTTCATCCCCAGCAGTGGTAGACTTACTGCTATATCAAAGGCCAGTCCTTCTCAAACCGTGTCTATGTGATGTGGTGTGCAGCCACCTTTCCCCTTCATCCCCAGCAGTGGTAGATTAACTGCTATATCAAGTCTTTCTCATACCACTTGTATGTGTTTTGCGAAGTAGGAGAACTCTCACCTCGGTGAATGTGTAGAGGTGATATTTCTACCTGAATTCATTTCATAGATTCGATCACTACCTCTGTGGTGTATAATCAGTGAGAAAAGCTGAACCATGAGGAAGTCTATTCGCCGTATAGGGTCCAGTTCATTTCCCAGGATCCATTGTCTTCATGAATCATGTATTGCTGTTGTATTCAATAGAAACACGTAGAATATTGCCTGACGAGACGGCCATGGTTTATTGATGGCGATAGGTGTTGCCGGATCAATGAGGCGGTTCCTGGGCACAATTAATTCCCGCTGTTATGTGGAAACTTCTATTTTACCTCCCTCTATGCTTTGTTATTAATTGATATATGGAAAAAGGTATGAAATAACGATATGTAAAATATGAGATAAAGATACACCAGTCTGGGTGTCAACTATACAGACAAAAAGACGATGTTGATCGCCAATTTCACGTTGCTACTCTATTAGACCCCATGAATAGTATACATGTAGTTAGTTGATGAACCAAAGCATTTCCTTTGTTGTCAGATATTTTACACATAATGACAGTCTAGTCCCTAACTGCAAGGGAGTAGCAACTAAAAGTAATGAAAACTACACTGTTATTATATACCCATGCAGTATATTTGATAATTACATACTGCTGCTCCCCATGCAGTTTAGATTGTATACTGAACCCTGTGTTGTACACTGTTATACTGCACACGTTGAAATATCAGCAGTGTCTGGGCATTCACGCTGACATATCTTCTATGCCAATATATGGTAAGATTTGATAAATTTTGGATATATAAGTAAAGAACGACCTGACCATGCTGTACATGCTACAAAACGAGATGGGGAATTGTTGTTTATTATAGATTGTGCCAAAGCTAATATCAAAATGAACTTTTATAACCCTACCATTGTTTTTGAACGTGTTACACATACTGACAGTCCATCCCTGAGCAACATACGGTGCCATAATTGATTATCAAGTGGCTGCGGCCCCTATTACCAATCAAACATATATCAAAGTCACCAATGTTTGTTTTCGATCACTACATCAGTTATGATATGCTATCATCCGTTATATTGACCTCTTTTAATTGAATTCAATCAGTTAATATCCAATTGAAGTTTGCATTTAACCCTTTCCTAGCATAGATCCTGCAATCTACTTCCTCTGACCGCTAGTATCTCTGCACTGACCTGCCTTTTTGGGGAAAAACCTGCCCTGTACGCCAGTTTGAAGATATCATTATTTTATATATCTTTCAGTGTAATATTTTGTCACTGGGTTGAGGCAACGATTAGTAAGCGCAAGTTCCGTGAAAGATCTGCTGGGAGAGTGTGCATATGAACATTGAGCTTGTTCCCGGGTCTGTGAGTCACTTCCGATGATCGACGCTGCAATTATCAATGATAAATATGATTTGAATAATAATGCACTGTCAAACATTTTATCCGAATGGTCATTTGTCATTTTATAGGAAAATAATGATAAGTATGGTGCATTTTCAGTTCGCTGCCTGTGCACTCATGTAACTCTCGCTAACTCAGTGGTCATCCTTTAAGCCAATATATGTACACGTAGATGGCCTTCTGAGAGCACAGTCGTGTATCTTCCACCATAGACTTGCTCAAGTCTTTAATTATGAACATTCATTAAATGATTAAACACAATAAGAATAAAGTTCATTAAAGTATGTATCCTTCTCGGACTCGCCCATGAATCAAAGACTTGTCCACTATGAACAGAATCTCCTGTTTATGGCCCCAAGCCACTCCCTATAACCCTATACTTCCTCCTACCCCTCCCCCTCCCCTCCTCCAGTTCTCTGGCCGCCTGTGTTGTCATAGCAATACATTTCGCCTGCTCCTGACTGAGACTCAATTGAGATCAAAGTGAGAGAGATCAATCTCCCAGCAGATATCCTGACCAGTAGCCAGGATATCTGTATGGAGAGTTGCTGGAGCTAAACTGCGCCAGAAATCCAACACCATTACCGATTGTACCAGTCCCTGTATCCCAACGAGGAGAGTAGCCATAGGATGCAGGGACTGGAGCCAGTCTACTTCCACCACAGAATACATACAGCTGAGGTTCAGACATACCTCAATTCTAACTCTTATCACCGCTACCAGGAGGCAGGTCGGACTTCCTGGGTATATAGAGGTCCAATGTTCTCTTAAAATACAATTTGAATAGATTGTACATTAACTTGTTTCAGAGCATATCCTCTTGGGACCCGCTGCAGGACCAAACATATCCCAAAGGTGTACGATCCTAGAGCTCACTGAAGTCAGGTTTCCAAACGTTAGACTACCAGGAGAACGTCTTCGGTCTGCAGCTGATGCTACCTTGAAAGTGACACTTCCCCTCAGTTTAGAACCATTTTTTCTGTACAGTCTCCAGGTAATGAATGTTTTTCTAAGGCAAACCAGGTTTAAAAAATATATATACTTCCATTTAACTAACCATGTTCTAGCTCTCCCAGTAATTGAGGACCTTGAACCTTACACCCCCAGCTGTGGTTCTTTTTTTACGTAAGATGTATTCTAACATAGAACTTTCACTACAACTGCCGCATCCTGTGTTTTAATGTGCACATGAATACAGCACGGTGAGGGACTACTTTCCCTTATTTCCCCGGGGGAGGGTTGGCTCACGTGGCGCCGTCGGCTGCTGTGCCGTCTGGGCTGTGGGTGTGAGGTGTGTGTGAGGAGAGGATTATAAATAAAACCGGCAAACTCTGCCAGCTGAGAGGGGTGACACCGGGCTACTGACACTCGCCCACCCTCACCTCCAGGTTACAAAAATGAGATGGAATTGTCGAAAAGATGGGAATCCGGTGTTGGAGGTTTGCGAAAGAGAGAAAAGGGAAATATGTTTACTTTGAAAAGTTTCCCAAACGGGAAATACAAGGAAATATGGAGATGTGGAGCGCTGCTCTTAAACTTCGGACTTTGTGGACGTGGTTAATGGGCTCTGGAGCAGCTCCGTATATACTTCAACTCTAATACTCCACCTGCTTAAATGCCAGGTGTATGCATGGAACTAATAACAGGGTAATGCATCTTTAAACAGAATATTGTATATATCATGTTTCAGGGGAAACATGTCAGTATTGCAGGCATGGGACTTTCCTGATTTTTTTTGAAAATTCAGGAAAAAATATGTTGACTATAAAAACAGGCCAATTTAACTCTCAGCTGAGGCCAGAAATTCACTCAGAATAACTTAAACTGCAGGTCCCCAAAAAGGCCCTGGCACCTGTTTCCTGAAGATTGGGGGGTTCAGTGGTCAAAGCACTGGAATCTTAATCCCAAGTTTGTGGAGTCCAACTGCAGACACCTTTGTCCTTCATTCCCAGCAGTGGTAGACTTACTGCTATACCGAAGGCCAGTCCTCCACGTACCATGTCTGTGTCGCGTGTTGTACATCCACCTTGTACATCCCAATCAGTGGTAGACATAAGCTATATCAAAAGCCAGGCCTTCTCATACCGTGTTTATTTGGTGTGATGGGCAGCCACCTTCTTCATCCACAGCAGTGGTAGACCTACTGCTATATTATCAAAGGCCAGCCCTTCTCATACCATGTCTATTTGATGTGGGAAGAAAAGGATTTTGACTTTGGTAAATGTGTGGGGGTGAAATTTCTACATAAATTCATCACATAGATTCGATCACTCCCTAGGTGGTGTAAAAGCAGTGAGAAAAGCTGAACCTTGATAAAGTCTAGAAACGACTTGTTAAATGGGATTCACACGATGGGATTCATGAACCTAACAGGGCGCAAAATCTCATGCGATTTTGTTCCTTTTTAGGGGGAAATGTCTTTTACAATTACAGGGGGGAAAACATGTCTCAGGGAAATGAAACCCTATAAATTAGACGAAGAAATTGTGTTCGAGTACAGAATATCAGCAGGATTTGTCTCAGAAAAACACCCTGTGAGGTACATGAATCCCATCGTGTGAATCCCACTTTAGGGTTGACTGGACATGAAGTCAAACAAATAAAAAGTAGAGAGAGAACAACCTCAGATAAGGATCCTTCTGAAGATATGATGCCATACAGGTAAAACATACAGGTATATGGACCCCACTCCCTGACTCGCTCATCTCCCAAAGATGGCAGCTACTCTATTGACTGTAATAACATTAGTCCAGGAGTGAGTGCCTTATTGATAAACACTGCTCTGTACTTGGCTGTAAATCAGCGGAGCTGTTATTGCTCCCATCTGTGACCACATTTATTACCTTGGCTGAAGGTAGCTTAATAGTGTATAAGCAAGGGAATTCATCTAAGACTTGATGAACTGATTTTCTTTTGGTTATAAGACAAGGTTTTTTTTGCCAACAAGTTGTTCAGCAGGAAAAATGGTTGTCTAAATGTTTATCATTGAAGTTTCTAATTTGTCCATGTATTTCCCAAAAGAAGTAAGACATTTTATGATGTGTGTTCACAGTTGGGAAACGGGATGCAAATAAGAAAGAAATACATGCATTTAAAAATCATCATATCCTCAAAGTAGAAACAATGAATGAATTTGTCTAAATACTGAGCGTATTTGTATCTACCGGGACTCTGAACTTTCTGGGTTTTGGGCTGCCCTCCCCCCCTCCCCCTCCTACCCCGCACACCTCGCTGCGGGCTGCACAGGTGTCTGGTGCCCACCTCTGACGTCACAACACGTGGCGGCTACGTCTGCTGGTTACCCGCCAGCTGGAGCTTACAAACAGTCCACCAGCCAGGTACCGGCGGATCGACTCTTCCTATTCTCGTCTTTTCTTTTTGTTTTCGTGGCTTATAAAACTTCCTGAAGGTCAGGTTTTTAAGCACATTGGATATATATATGTTCCATTGGAGAGCGGTAAGTCCCGGTTGTTTCTTCAGTCTCTCCACTCAACGGTGTTACAATGCAGACCTCGGCAAACGCTTCAGTTTTGTTTATCATTAGGTCTACCTGACCATCTAAGTATAGTTTATAGTACAAGATCTACATTAGTTATCACAGTTAATTGTAACGTCTAGCTGACAATCTGAGTATAGTTTGTGATGCAAGATCTGCCTTAGCCATCATACTATAATTTATTAAAAGGTCTACCTGATCATCTGCATATAGTTTATGATACAGGATCTACCTTAGCCACCACACTATACTTTATTATAAGGTCTACCCGATCATTGCTAATGTCACTAACGTGTCTACAGATAGTAATCTAAATGAGTGACTCCAAGACTTTGTCCTGTTACAATCTCTATTGCTGGTGTCACAGCAATGACCGCTAGCTGTTGACTGACTGGAGATATATCTAGATGTTCCCTGAATGCCTAGCTCTGTGTTTAGCACGTGGGGTGACCGTGCTGATCATAACCAAGGGGCACCTCCCACAGAGTGTTACAAGCAGCCAGAATAATTAATCAGCTTGAGGGAAAATGCTTGTTTGTTTCCCAAATAGAAAAACTGGAATGTAACATTACGTTCCAATCGGTGAGAGCCCCATAAGTATACATCACGTGGATTACAGCTTGTGACATAAACTTCCGGAACCTCACCTCAAAACTGCTGAACTCTCAAAACTGAGAACTGGATTGAGTTTCCCTATATCATTATAAATTCCATCTGACTTGCTCAGTATAGTTTATCATACAATATCTACCTGTCCCTACAAGTAAAGTTTACCATGCAAGATCTGTTTGATACCTCTGCCTATAGTTTATTATACAAGATTTACCAGACCCACCATGTGGAGCTTACTATACTAAATCTACCTGACTCTCCCTGGCGCTCTAAGTATTGATTATCGTACAAGGTTTACCACAACCTTCTTCGTGTAGTTTACAAGGTGCCCCTCTACGTGAAGTCTATTAGGTTACTGGAGAACTCGACCCGATAAGAACTCGACCCGTAGTTGTCAGGAGAACTCGACCCGTTTTGGAGAATTCGACTCACGAAGATGATTGAATTTGGAAGAAACGGGTTGGGTTCATTACGGGTCGAGTCGATTTGTAAGTATTCGTTTATTATAAAAGCCTGCACAGTGAACTAACAGACATTTCACAACTTTGTGTAATATTTTATGGGATATGAGAGACCCCCAAGTTGTTAGTGCGTCACATTTTTGTTCAGTATGAGAAAGACATGGTACAATATGTTACGAATGTCTTCATTAGATGCTGGGGCATTTTGCACTTGCGGTAATTTTTCACTGCATGATTACGATAACAACGTGCAGGTGACACATAGACGAGAAGAGATTTGAAATCATTTTCTCGGGTTTTGTTTTCTTTTTTAAATACGATCAAAAATGTGGTTTTTTTTGTGTTTTTTTCCCAAGGATAATTGGTATAAGGAGGCTCCAATCTGCCCCTAGACTTCGGCCAGGTCGACGGTATTGCTTTCTGGTGTGAAAATGTAACAGCTTGGGGGTCAAAGTACTCAGATGATTATCAGGTGTATTTCACTCTTTTTGAATAGAAAAAAGCGCCACAATTGTCTTGTCCCCACAACTATGAAATGACTTTTACTTGACTGTCTTTATGAAGACAATTGAATTTGTGTGTTTTTTTTTGGGGGGTCTGCATGGATAATATGGCATTAGACAATTTCTGTATAAATAAAACAATAACATCTAAAAATAGCTGCATTTGCATGTCCTGTTTATATATTTTCTACGGAAAGAAATATGCCGCCCATGATATAGCATTGTGAATACGATACCCAGAAGTGTTTAGGTTTCCAAGCTCACAAATAGTGCTGGGTACGGACCGTTTTGTACCTGCATGCTGCCCACAAAGTGCTTGTTGTAGATGTAAACAGGCTGCTGTTTTGCCAAGTGCTGTACCCACCCTCTTAATGACCAGAACAGCAAACCTTGCCGCGAACACAACCAGGCATGACGAATGACGCTTATTGTGATAAAGGTTGATGGGTGGGAGAGCGCTGAGATTAGATGAAGGTGACTAGAACCTGGTCATACCATTTTTACTAACGTCACCGACGGAGGAGAGCGTTTAAGTTATTAAAGTAATGGTGATCCAATCTTAAATAACGCCACCAACGTAGGCAAGTGCTTCCTTCAATTATAGTGGCTAGATCCTATTTTTACTTCCGTCCTAGGCGAGCGTTTAAGTTATTAAAATGGCTGGGACCTGATGACCATATTTTTACTAAGGTCGCCAAAGTAGGTGAGCGTTTACGTTATTAATGCGGCTGGGACCTGGTGATCCCATCTTCACTAGCACCACCGATTAAATGAAAAAAAGATGAATAACCATACATAGATGTGTATTTATAATATATATCCTAAACAACAAAGTGCCCAGTTACATTACAATTCTCAACAACATACAATCACATTCACTTATGTGAACTTCATATGATATAAAATTTTTTTTACTACTTACGGAACGAGGCAAAGCCTGTCTGGTCACCTTGGACGCTACTGTGTGAGTGCTGATTTTCAAGTAAAGTCGGCTGTGCTGTCATCATCGAATCTTCGCCTAGTGATGTGATGTCACACTGTCACAAAGCCATGATAGTGATGTTGGGGGGCAAGTTACTTACCAGTTGAGCAGGGCATCAACAAATTGGGGTAACTTATAGGGTTTCTGTGGATGGTTCTCACAGATAACACAGTTTCAACAAGTGTCTCTTTAGGCATCAAGTTAGAAGGTGCTAAGAAGCACACGGTCCTAGCAAGGTAGTCCAAGCCACATAAAAAATATGATATTTTGTATGTGTTTTACCAGCTAGGCTGGTGGTTAGCTGGGTTTTTTTTTGGCGGCGGGTGAACTCAAAGGTAAGTTCATTAAATGATGATGGACAAAAAAATTTAGAAATTCATATGATATAAGTCCTCTTGGTTGCAGCTGTTCTCACAGTCTTTCCGTCCTCCTGATACTCCTTTCAGTAATTGTCCAATGTCTCCTTAACTTGTGGATAGAGATGATCCATAAGTGGTGGGTTATGGTGGTAGCAGTCATCAATCCCTGTTTCTTGTTTCCTCCAGTGCTGGGATGATAGGAGCTTGTGGAGAAGTCCTTCCCACAGTAGGGGCAGCTGTTCTTGTTTAGCCTAGAGTCCTATGGTGTTCCAGCCTCCCCACTGTAGTGGTGGTAATGTTCAGCAGCTTGGAGATGTTGATGCCTCAGTGTCTGGGTGAAGAGTGACAGATGTGTTCACGGCCGGCTGCTTATATACTTCCTGGGTGAAGGTGGGGGGGTTGGTGTCAGTGCAAACGAAGAAAGGGGACAGTTCAAACATAAGGGCCTCAACCTCTGTCTGTAGCACTTACCTGTTAGGAAGCTCCCTGGACTGTTTTCGATTCACAAGTTGGTGGCCGATCAGACTGTTCTTAGTACATGTGTGTCACTTATCTGGGTGTAAATTGGCATGTCGCCGATAGTCACAGATCTCAACAAATAAGTCCGATCGGAAGATATTGGCACCTCAATGTCTTCTTAGACAGAGATGGCAGCTTTCCATTTTCCCAAGGAAATACCCTTTTCATTTTCAGTAATCAAAATTCTTTCCCATCTGTAAAACAAAGATATTATTGAATGAGCCTCATTCACGCAAACAAAAAAACAACAGTGGTTTTAACCTTCCGACAGACCTTCAGTCCCACGCCGTGGCTGATACTGACATGGTTTCCACATTTTCTTGAGCTCTCTGAGGCAATAGATTGCACATGACCCAACTGACATTCCTTCTTCGAGGCTTTACACAGGGTTTTTTTTTAGACTGTCACCAACGAGATGTGCAGCCACTTTTCTCCTTCACCCCAAGCAGTAGATGTAGGGTGAGATTTCTACCTGAATTCATTGCACAGACGCGATCACCACCCTCCTGATGTAAAAGAACCTTGAGAAAGTCTGGTAAGGACCTATAATGGTTGACTGGATGTTAAATCAAAATAAACAAACAATGTCTATGTGGTGCAGAAAGCAAAGAACTCTCATCTTGGTAAATGTGTAGGGGTGAGATTTCTACCTAGATATATTTGGTCAAACCCAAAGTAAGCTAATTGAAAGTATTGGACGTTAAACTACCCAAACAAACAACAACAAACAAACCAAGGAGAATAGTAACAAGGAGATGCTCGGTGTAGAGGAGGATGCAGGGGCGTGCCTGGACGTGTACATAGGATCAAGACCTGAGGAATCAATAAATCAACGATTTGAGCTCGTTTAGAACTGCCAGCTGTAGACTACACTCCTCTCAAACCACGCTCCCATCCACCACCCATGAACTCAATCTTAAAGATAAATCCCTTGAAAAAGGAAGTAAAGGTTGCGGTTGATGGGTGATTTGTGTATGGGGCAGATCTTTGGCTCGCCGCCCAGTTAGACGCCCACTTAGACGGCGTGGTTCCGGCTGAATGGAGGCTGAGTGTAGACCTGGTGCCACCGTCAGCTGCGATACATGGGGGAGACGGAGGAGGATCTGTGGTAGGAGATGTGGACTGCGGGCAGAAGGAGCGCAGAGAAGCCGCCACCTGCTAAGGGCAGATCGGACACTATGGCTTGAAAATTAAAACCCGTGACAATTTACCGAAAATCCTTTGTATTTTTTTTTATATTTTATTTTTTATTTTTTAGGCTTTTATTTATCCTGGAGGGATGTCGTAGGAAACAAGTGTTTCCTATCTTCCCGACTCTCCAGCAAATATAGGTCCGTGCCTCACATTGCCTATATGATCTCTAAGGGTTGTGGAAGGCATATCTCACTTGAAAACCGGGGGTCACCGTGCTTGTTTTTGATTGACATTAATATTATGATTATATTACAATAGAATATACAGAAATTCTAAAGAGTTTATTTCCACATAGTAAAACCCATGTCATTTAGATTTTGGATAAATATAGGTCACCGTCCTGAAAGATTTTGAAAGAATTAAAGAAAACCATATTTTTCAGTACATTTCCAATGCTAATCAAGCAAATGTAAATTGCTCAATTTTACCCATTAATATTGGATAAATTGGACAAAACGTTAAATGTACACATTTGGTATTAAAATGATACCCAGGGAAACGGTTTTGACAGGTAATTGAAAATATTAGTACATCTGAGGGATGTACTAATGAAGCGCCAGCTCTGGACGCTAGTGTATGGGTGTAAATATGGGTGTGTGTGTAGATGGGCTAGCCACATGTTTCAGGGCGGGGAGTTAGCTCAGTGGTTAGAGCACTAGACTTGTAACCCCAAGGTTGTAGGACTTTGTGGGTTCGAGTCCCACCCCAGCAGTGGTAGATTTACTGCTATATCAAAGGACAATCCTTCTCATACCATATCTGTGTGGTGTGGGAAATGAAAGACTGTGTAGGGGTGAGATTTCTACCTGAATTCATCACACAGATTCGATCACCACCCTCGTGGTGTAAAAGAACCTTGAGAAAGTCTGGTGAGAACTTGCAATGGTTAACTGGACGTTAAATCAAACCAAACAAACGAACAATGTCTATGCGGTGCAAGAAGTAAAGAACTCTCATCTTGGTAAATGTGTAGGGGTGAGATTTCTACCTAAATTCCTCTCATAGATTCAATCACCACCCAACCCAAGTAAGTCTAATAGAACATATTGGACGTCAATCTACCCAACCAGACAAAGGTAAGGCTGTATTTCTCTGTGATTGGAGGGGGGGGGGGGGCACACCAGATCCAAGTCAGGTAAACGTGCTCTGCTCGTTAGACTACGTCACTCGATGTGAAGGATTCATTTCGCAGGATTAACGACTGATTAACGGCGCCACCTACAGGGACGCCTAATCACCACACAGTGCAGCTCCGGGCTGAATAGCGCATTGATCGCTCATTGGTTTGCTTATTGACTCGCCACCAGGGGGTGCTGTCAAGGACTCTATCCTCTCTGCTAATCTCCAAGCAGAGTCTCGCGTTTTTTGTTGTTGTGAAACATCTTGATTGTGCTTGAAGAGTAGATACAAGCTGTATGGTAACTGGGATTGACATTGGGCAGGTCAGTTGGACAGCTCTCACTGAGCAAATTACTAAATACTTACAAAGTACCTAGACTGTGTTCCATGAATTATTAGGAATGGGATCAGGTTCTGTTTGTAGATCACAATGCTTTCCTCAGTTGATATATCCAAAGCTGCCTTGGTGTAACCGTGACTATTGTTCAAGTTTGACTATCAATGAATTTGTAGTAAAAGAGTGAGACACCCGGATGTGTTCGTATAAATCTGATCACTTGTACCCATTTCAGTTGCTCTGAATTACTCTTCATTTGAATCTATTCAGAACAGCTAAATCTCCTCACTCAAATGGTAAACCCACTTTTGTGCTAAAGCTACAGTGCAGAACGTAATGGATGCGTTCTCTACATTGAGGATTTTAAAGAGTTTTTTTTATAATTAATCATGACGAGAACGCTATGAGGATCCTGATGCTGGTTACTGGTGTCATGGAAGGATTAGTGGTACACCAGCCTTGCTTCCGCACTGCGCTAATCAGGGACACTCCACTAACAGGCTTGACCTTGGTGTGACCTAGACTAAGATTATTTCCAGGAAACTGAGTCGGGCATCTCTAAACTTAACTTAGGCTATCACTCCTACGTCAAGTTAAAAAGAAGTGTTAAAATTGTTTTCTCAATAGATCTCTTACTCTGAATTGTTCAAATGAATAATTGAACCGAAAATGCAAACATGTATAATTTCTATTTTATAGTTTTAACTCATACATATTACTCTCACTATATCGATGAAAAAGGTAATAGGTCTTGCAGACTACATTTTCCTCCAATAAGATGATGTAGTATGGTAAATGCGGATAGTTTGCGTACCAAGCTTGCAGACGACATTTGGACGGAGAGACTGACCTCGTCGACCTCAGTCACCTTAGTGTGACCTTGTCTTGACGGGGCACGACCTTGGGGGACATACGTCGCGTGCTATAATTGAACACATCACAGACAATGTTTGCTCATTGAAAAGTCATCACACTTTTATGATATGATATAAAACTCGTAACCTTGGTTTGACCTCGCCCACACATGGCCACTGAGTTTTTTTAAGAAGTACTTTCAGGAGGTGATTCATTATAAGTTGTATCACTCCAAGCTATGTTGGCAGAAACGAGTTTGCCCTTTTAGTTACAAGTATTAGGAAATCAATAGATGACATCACTGTGTATTACAGGATGTCTTTAAGCTACAATTTGTGGATTTCCTTTTTCCTCTGTCTACTAAAATCACGGCTCATAAAGTATTTTTAGATCGGGTGGGGTCTCCCCAGGTGTGTGCCTGTGTGTGTCTGTGTGGCGGGCGAGGGGTAACTAGAAACATACCTTATTCTTATTTTGGCCTTATGATGAATCATTCCACCTTATAACTCAGTTGTAGCCCAGCTTTGATTGGGTCTATTCGCCCATGTTTTATTCTAGTAGGACTTGGTTTGTGCCCACATACCTCCCACACGTTCCAGAAGCTGTTGACTGATGTATAAAAATACTCTAGCAAAACTCTAGCTACCGGAAGGAGAAACCACGGGAGTTTGTTACGTGAACCCTGAATGTTTACTTTCTAATAAACTTGTCAAGAACGCCCAGAGCACACCAACGGCGTCCGTCAGTCGCCCATACGTCATGGGTGACGTCAGCACGCGTAGAGAGTGCACCAGGCGGCGGGTGCAGACACTCCGTGGGCTGAGGGCTGGCTGACGCGTAGAGGGCGCACGAGGTGGCAGGTGCAGACACTGCAGGCTGAGGGCTGGCCACTGGGTAGAGGGTATGCCAGACGGTGGGTGCGGACACTGTGGGTTGAGGGTTGGCTGCTGGGTACAAGGTGCGCCAGTCGGAGGGTGCGGACCCTGTGGGCTGAGGGCTGATTGCTGGATAGCAGGCACATCAGGCGGTAGGTGCAGATGCTTAGGGCTAGCTGCTGAGTACAGGGCAGGTGCAGATGCTGTCGGGTGGCTGCCTGAGAGAGGGCACATCAGGTTGCAGATGCAGACACTGCGGGCTGAGGGCTGGCCGCTGAGTAGAGTGTGTGTCAGGCGACAGGTACAGACACTGCGGGCTGGCCACTGAGTATAGGGCACACCAGGAGGCAGGTGCGGGCTGAGGACTGGTCTCTGTGTGGAGGGCATGCCAGGCGGTGGGTGCAGACACTTCAGGCTGAGGGCTGGCAGCCAGGTAAAGGGACTGGCAGGTGCAGACACTTAGGGTTGAGGACCTGCTGCCAGGTAGAGGCTTTGCCAGGCAGCAGGTGCAGACAGTGCAGGCTGAGGGCTGGCCCCCGGGTAGAGGTTGTGGAGGTGTGAACAGTGCAGGCTGAGGGCTGGCTGCTGGGTAGAGGCTACGTCAGGTGGCGGGTGCAGACACTCTGCAGGCTAAGGGCTGGCTGCCAGGTTCAAGGGCATGTCAGGCAGTGGGTGTAGACACTGTGGGTTGAGGTTTGGCTGCCGCGTACAGGGTGTGCCAGGCAGCGGGTGTGGCCACTGCAGGCTGAGGGATGGCCGCTTGGTAGAGGGTATGCCAGGCAGTGGGTGCAGACACTGCAGGCTGAGGGCTGGCTGCCGGGTAGAGGGCACACCAGGTGCAGATACTGAGCACTGACCACCGGGTAGAGAGCGCGCAAAGCAGCGGGTGTAGACACTACAAGATGAGGGCTGGCCACTGGGTAGAGAAGTGTGCCAGGCGCCAGGTGACAGGTGCAGAACCTGTGGGTTGTGGGCTGGCTGCCGGGTAGAGGGTGTGCCAGGCGATGGGTGTGGATGGGGCTGGCCGGCAGGCAGCAGGTGCGGACACTCTTGTGGGCTGAGGACTGGCCACGGGGTAGAGAGTATGCCAGCGGCGGGTACAGACACTGCAGGCTGAGGGCTGGCTGCTGTGTAGAGGGTATGCCAGGCGGCGGGTGCAGATACTGCGGGCTGAGGGCTGGCTGCTGGGTAGAGGGTATGCCAGGCGGCGGGTACAAATACTGCAGGCTGAGGGCTGGCTGCTGGGTAGAGGGTATGCCAGGCGGCGGGTGCAGATACTGCGGGCTGAGGGCTGGCTGCTGGGTAGAGGCGCTGCAGGCGTTTTGGTGGGGGGGTGCACCTAGTGGCGGATGCAGACACTGCGGGCTGAGGGCTGGCTGCTGGGTAGAGGGCGCACCAGGCAGAAGGTGCAGAGGTTCAGACAGTGCAGGCTGAGGGCTGGCCAGGGTATGCCAGGCAGAAGGTGCAGGTACTGCGGACTGAGGGCTGGCTGCTGGGTAGAGGCGCTGCAGGCGGCTTGGTGGAGGGCGCACCTAGTGGCAGGTGCGGACACTGCGGGCTGAGGGCTGGGCGCTGGGTCCCTACTCACAGTGAGCGCTCCCAGCTGCTGTAATTCTGTTCGTAATTCAGTTACATCAGTGCCAGCAGTGTATAATGAAAACCGTGTTCGCGTCTATGGGATATTTAATCCCAGGCTTCCTAAATAAAGCACGGGTTTATACATTATCACAGAGGACTCCCGACAGTGCCGTTTCCAGCTGGCTGTAATGCTGAAGTCGCCTCGTATAGCTCCGCCTTTTTCTTAGCATATAGAATCCTGATGTTTCTACTTGATACATCTCCAGTTGTGAGATTTGAGTAGTTGATGATTCCGGCTGGCGTACAAGGGGCGTACTTATTTAGTGTATGATATAGTGGCGGGTAAGTACCTAGCATAAACAGCAGCTAACAGCGATACACGCTCAAGTGGTAGGAACCTGGTAGACAGGTAGAAAACCTCGAGTTTTCTTTTCACTATTACAACAGTGTCCTGAGGTGCGCTGCACCAACAGTGTATATCACATATCGAGCCACGTCATATTGATTATGTTCTGTATCATATTTTATATCTGTCTATCCCTTGCATGCCTCGAAGGTGATATATCCTCACCCCTATGTGTACCGCACTGTACAATGTAGGTTATATATCGTGACCCTATATGCCCTGCATTGTATACTGTAGGTGATATATCGTGACCCCTATGTGTACCGCATTGTACATTGTTACAGTCTATAGGTGATATGTTGTGACCCCTATTTGTAGTGTCCTGCATTTTATCCTACTCCCAATAAAAAACGTCATTCGCTTAACATTGGCTGACTGTATTCAGGCAAGCGTGCAGTAAAGTGTTATTTATTGCACGAGGGTAACAAATGAATTATTGGAGACGGGACAGGATAGATACTAACCCGAACTTTATTTAGTAGTATTAGTATTTATCGCACTCTGGTCAGGTCGGCTACGCACTGCGCTAAGCTATCGCCTCGTGCAGTAATACGCAACCTACCCGTCGTGCGATAACCACTAACACTACTAACTCTCGTTCAGTTTCTATCAGTTTACTATAGGTGACATATCGTGACCCCTATAATGCATTGTACGCTATAGCTGACATATCATGGCCCCTATAATGCATTGTACACTATAGCTGACATATCGTGACCCCTATAATGCATGGAACACAATAGTTGATATAACTTGGACCCTATAATGCATTGTACACTATAGCTGACATATTGTGACCCCTATAATGCATTGAACACTATAGGTGATATATTGTTACCCTTATAATGCCTTGTACACAATAGGTGATATATATCCTGACCCCTATAATGCATTGTACACTATAGGTGATATATAACGTGACCCATATAAATGCATCGTACACTATAGGTGACATATTGTGACCCCTATAAATGCATTGTACACTATAGGTGACATATCGTGACCCCTATAATGCATTGAACACTTTAGGTGATATATCGTGACCCCTATGTGTACCGCATTGTACATCTGACATCGCAGCCACACAATGTGCCAGTCATTATGGTACATTAAGTGTTCTATCAATACTTTATGGGGATCAAAGTGTCGTATAACATCCCGAGTGGAGTACAATAATACTCGTTTCCTGCTGCACAATAGTTGTAGTTGAGACGTGACATGTGAATTCTAGGAATGCCTGTTCAGCCTCTCAGAGATGGACATTGATCCCTGAATCTCACTGATCCATGGACTGGGTCAGTGATAATCCGCGCCAATGAATGGTAGCCTCGTACAGCGACCCGACCCTGATCAGAGAGGGTCAAGCGAGGATGCGGACACAGTCAGTCATATCCCGCATGCGAGTAATAACCGGCAGCCGTGACAGATGGGTGGGGAGTTAGAGGTTAGGGCACTGGACTTGTAACCTCAAGGTTGTAGGACTTTGTGGGTTCGTGTCTTACCCCCAGCAGTGGTAGATTTACTGGTATATCAAAGGCTAATCTTTCTCATACTATGTCTATATGGTGTGGGAAATAAAAGAACTTTCACCTCGGTAAATGTGTAGGGGTGAGATTTCTACCTGAATTCATCACATAGATTCTATCACCACCCCTGTGGTGTAAAAGAAGTCTGGTAAGGACCTATAGTGGTTTCTGGACGTTAAATCAAACCAAACAAACAAACAGCCGTTGTTGAGGCTATATAAGCAGATCGGTGAAGTGCGGATACCGAACGTCACTGATTGTCGCCAACACGACAAAGTCATCAGGCAGAATGAGAAAATCGGGACTTCTACGTCTGATAGGAAGATGTAAAGGGTTTTCTTTTCCAATTTGTAAATCATCATTGATGCATTTATTTTCATGTATTATACGACATGTTATCTATGTGAAATGTTCGTCTTATTTTCCCTTCTGCCGCCTCCTGGGTGATTTCAGAAGTAGAAGCTGTGTTAATTCGGGTCACCACACAGGCTGTGTGCGTGGATACATGGGGCTGTATTCTAAGTGTGGTGTGTTGTGTATTTGCAGGTCGCGGTCCGGCCGGCGAAGCGCACCCGGGGCAGAGACAACAGGTGAGCACTGCATTAAACAGTTACTATCACCAGGTGATCAAACCAGCCTAGCGTATCGATCAGACACGCTCTGTTGACCTTATGACGGCCGCACATGTACAACACGTGCATGGGCTGGTCACATGTACATCCATGCACGTGCTGGTCACAGTGTGTGCAGGTCAGGAAATATCATCTTCAGGACATGTACAGGTCAGGACATATCAAGGTCAGGGAAAATACAGGTCAGGACATATACAGGTCAAGATATATGGAGATCAAGAATGTGGAATTCATGACATGTGAAATTCTGGGCACATGCAGGTCAGGGCAGCTGAAGGTCGGAAAATGCAGGCCAAGACACATGAAGGTCATGATGTGTAGGTCACGACATGTGCAGGTCATGACATGCAGATCACGACATGCAGGACACATAGACACACCCCACAGCTCTGAGCATGGATTATTACCTACACACACCCCATAGCTCTGAGCATTGGTCACTACCTACACACACCCCATAGCTCTGAGCATGGTTTACTACCTACACACACCCCATAGCTCTGAGCATGGGTTACTACCTACACACCCCCCATAGCTCTGAGCATGGATTATTAGCTGACCACGTCTTTTCGAGTTATTCTTTTAAATCATATATGTGATTTCATTTTTTAATCTTGACTTGAATCCCTAACTGTATTTTCTATGTTGAAACTATGTCTCTCTGACAGTCTCAAATGGCACTACATGTTTCCTTATTTATAGCGACACCGAAATTAACCCCCAACACATGTGAAAACAACAACATCTCTCTTAAGTTCGTGATTTACGTGAAGCTTTGAAGCTATATCATGTTATTTTTTCGACTCTTCATGTTCTGAAACCAATGATGTCATGTGTTAACTGCAATCACTACCTACGTTCTTATCATGAGATTGAACAAGGCCATACTCTGTAAGCTTACTCGCTAAGAATTCTCGCGGTACGAAATAGATTAAGTTGGAGCCACCAGAAGATAGGGCAAGCAGTTAGTTGGCCCTGGGTGACCACTCCAGGATAAATAAAAACTTAGAAAAGAAAGGAAAAATGGTTTGATGGAAGCGAGCCAGGAGAAAAATGGTCTTGCTCGTTTCCTGGTGAGTTATATCCACCCTTACATGTCTCGCAGTAAATTAGAATGGCGTGATCAAACCACCAAGTCTGCAGTCATGTGCAACAAACTGTAACCACACCTAATAGCCTATAATGTGTTGAACAATAATTAAGCCACACTTGTCGCAATTTCTAACGACAATCAAGTTCGTGTAGGAATAGATCATCGTAATCCGGTTATCATGTTTCGAGTGTTGGAGGGGAAATGGTTAAAACAGATGGGAAAGCATGACCATGGAACTTTTAAAGTGCCAGACAACGCAATCATCCATAATTGCGGTTAAAATTCTGACACCCAGAACCAGGAACTTTATAGAAGGTGGGTTATTTCACTAGAGATTACTGCCTACACACATAAAGCAACATAGTAGCTTTCTTATGCATTGAGTAAGTCGGGAAAGGGCCTGTGACGCTTGACCGATCGTCAAATCAAACAAACAGAGAATGGAATGGGAGCAAATTAATGCTTGACATACAGCAGACATGTAGTGCAGTAGACTAGCACCAGTCCCTATATCCCTCCTCTCCTCCATACAGGGACTGGTCAAATCGGTAATGGTGTCAGCTTTCTGGCATTGTTTAGCGCCAAGCTCGACCAGCACTCTCCATTGTTACTGGTCAGGATACCTGCTCGGAGATTTTCTAGGTTTACCCCTGGCTTCAGTCCCTGTAACCCGGCACCTCCTCCTCAATACAAGGGTCTTAATTGTTAAGACCCGTGTACACAGGCCAAAGGTCGTCCACAGGTGGGAGTTATTGCTCTGATAACATAGCACCCAGGGAACTGGAGAAGGGGGAGGGGTAGGAAGAGGTGTAGGGTTACAAGGAGCAGTTGGGGTTGCAATCTACAGGAGGTTTCGTTCTTAATGGGCAAGTCGTTGATTTCTGGACCAGTCACACTGCAACATGCTTTATCGTAATTTTGTTTAATCATGAATATCCATAATCAAAGACTTGGGCAAGTCAAGTAGTACGGCACACAATGTAAACCATACAGCAGATAGTGTGTCACGCAAGTTGAACCAGTGCTGGACATAGAACCACAAACTTCTTTTTTGTGTAAGGAAAATCCTACCTTTTTTAAAGAAAAACATCTAAAATAGGTATCTATAGCTAGAGAGATTTTAGAATATTGAAATGAAATGTTTAGGCACACTCTTGTATCAAATCCTCATATATTACAATAATTTTGTGTTGTTTGTAGGTTCATTTTGTTACCACAGGCTAATTTTCATAGAAGTACATGAGCACTCTTGGAGTGAGAAATGGTTCAGTTATTACAGGAATGATGAAATCCAAAACATAAGGCAAGTATTCCAACACACATAGTAATACGTACATAGTAGACAAAACTGTACAGTGCACAGGAGAAACAAGGAGACCATTGTTGTGGTCACACGTTGCTTCTGACAGGTTATCATTTATTTGGTGCCTGTAGGGGAAATTCCCCTGGAAAACAGTTAAGGGACATAAAATTTGACCTCTTTTTTGAGCAATCATTTATAGAAAATGCCACCGGTTTTGAAGAGAAGTGTTGACGGCCATCTTAAGGTCGTATTCGCAGATGTTGTCTTCAAACATGGATTTAGTTCAAACCCTGAGGACAATAATTCAGATTAATAGAAATTCTGTTTCGTAACTTATATAAACCAGACTGTATCAACATCATGGCGTTCCGTATTAAAAAGCCAGGGTTAGAGTTCATCATATCAAGCACAAATACTAATCGAATCTATCCGGGTTTCTATTGTGTTTGGTTGATTATAGTTTCATTTATTATCTAAGGTTTGGTAGCCTCTTGGCTCAGGCTTTAATATTCCGATGCCAGTGTAAACAACCACACACTGCCAAACCCGACGCCCGGCTCTTGACATTGGCACACCGTGACTTGTGTGGACGTACTTCCTCTTTAATGACGTCCTACGTCATGTCCTAACGACGCCCTTGTTGGTTGCTATGGAAACAATACCCCGATGTATTACCTGTGACCATGGTAACTGTCCCCACCAACGCCTTAGTGGTATCATGAGGTGACCGTTGACCTACTCGGGCTCTCCGCCAATCTGACCTTTGACCTTGATTGTGTCCCGCAACAGGTACATGTCAAGGTCAGAAGGTCATCTGCCAGTTGTTGCAAGCGCTTCAGAATTAAAATTTAAAGCATTCAGTGGAAAAATCTAAAGTGAACGATAATATACTGATGTCAGAGAGAGCAGTATTCTACTTTTCCATGGACATCCCTGGAAAGTAAAAAAAAAAAGAAGAGAACTAAAGGAGCATGGGCAGTTTGAACTATTGAGATAAGACCAGGAAGTATTTACTTTGTTACTGTGACTTTTAGGTCTCTATCAATACCCCGTTCAGTTCTAGAGTCTCGCACCACACTAGTACTCAGTGTCGTTCCTAATTACAAGTGTTTAGTATATTGGTGGATTTCGTCCCATGAATTACGGATATCCCAATTTTCAAGATTTAGATTTATAGAAATCAAAATTCTACAATAGCCAGAAATCGCCACGCCCAAGTCTATTCAACCCGATCCGCGGTGGCTCCAGTGCAACGAAAGGCCTCTGAAAGATACAGATAGATATTTGAAAATCGTCAATTTCATTTTTAATATCTGAAAGCTACTGAGCCTCCTTAACTGATCTACATACACAGAAACCCCACAGCGCTTAGCATGTTTTACTACCAGTACCGACACTGTCCAGTCATTTTACCCCCTAGATTTTAGACCTGATTTTTACCAAACCATGACGTGCATCCCTACAAATCTACCATGCATTGTTTACATATGCTACAAGTACCACCGGGTATGGTAGCTATGATTGCCATATAGCGTGATTTACAAGTGCCATACTGCCGGTATTCTCCATTGTGTAAATCATTGGTGGGATATGTATGACTGCATTCAAATTATTCAGTCTGACCGGCATGCATATCTGTAAACTAGTCCATGTGGAATACGTGTATGTGGGATGGCTGGGATATAACATCATTATACACCTGTGCATGGGAAATAGTTACGTATCACTGCTCAATGTACCATAAAGAGTGGTCCAGTCCGTTTCGATATGGCATTGCACGGGTTTATGGCGGGAGGATGGAGTGATACAGACTGTGTTGGGAGGGTAGAGTGATACAGACTGTGGTAGGAGAGTGGAGTGATACAGACTGTGGTGGGAGAGTGGAGTGATATAGACTGTGGTGGGAGAGTGGGAGTGATACAGACTGTGGTGGGGGGGTAGAGTGATACAGACTGTGGTGGGAGAGTGGAGTGATACAGACTCTGGTGGGAGAGTGGAGTGATACAGGCTGTGGTGAGAGGATTGATTTATACAGACTGTGGTGGGAGAGTGGAGTGATACAGAATGGTGGGAGAGTGAAGTAATACAGACTGTGGTGGGAGAGTGGAGTGATACAGACTGGTGTGAAGGTGGAGTGATACAGACTGTGGTGGGAGAGTGGAGTGATACAGACTGGTGGGAGAGTGGAGTGATACAGACTGTGGTGGGAGAGTGGAGTAATACAGACTGTGGTGGGAGGGTAGAGTGATACAGACTGTGGTGGGAGAGTGGAGTTATACAGACTGTGGTGGGAGAGTGGAGTGATACAGACTGGTGGGAGAGTGGAGTGATACAGACTGTGGTGGGAGAGTGGAGTGATACAGACTGTGGTGTGAAGGTGGAGTGAGACAGACAGACTGTGGAGGGAGAGTGGTCTGAGGTTTGGCGAGCTGGGGAGGTCAGCCTTGGTTGTATTACAATGGAGGTGTAGTAACAGGGACCGTACTGCACGCTATGCCAGTGCTGCGCTCTGTACACCATGCATGTTTCATGGAACTCTCAGAGGCCATGACCAGAGAGTTGTCGACCGGCCGTCATTACGACACCTCTTCACCAGTTAGAGATGCTTCATTATTAATGAGGCAAAGTCACACTTCACTCTATGTAATGCTAAAGTCACACCGGCGCCAAATTTGGGCGTATCTTCAATATACGTGTCACAAAAACAGGGAGCGTCGCGTAAAACGACGTAGATTCTACGTAGTCACGTTCTAGTACGTTATTCTAGTCAGATTCGTGTTCAATTTTCACGTGTTTTCTACGTATCAGAAGGTGGACATCAGGTAATAGCTGCCTTTTATGAACGTTTCTTTTTACTCGATCATTAACGTTGCTTTATCTAAGCTCTGGTACAAGTTTAGCCATAGGAATTGCATTAAAAATTTATTTGCAATGATCACCCACATAAAGTGCCTATACTACAACATGGTCATGGCGGAGTGATGTGAGATGGCCTCATAAGTGACTGCTTAATCAATTTGCTTAAGCAATTTGAATTATTCTGATACTGTGATACTATTTAATGTCCATGAAAGGGGTGAGATAAATCCAGAATACCACTCAAATCATAAAATAAACAATACTACACTTGTTTGGATGCGATATAATTGTCACTTGTCTTCGCCTCAATTTTTTTTTTTTTTTAAAGCTTTTATTTATACTGAAGTACTCACTAGGGTGTGGTTACCCTGTTTTCAGTGGGCTCCAGTGGCCATAGAGAGTCTACTAATATCAGGTTTTATGCAAACAACAACAGAGTATTGCCCATGAATAACATGCTGGGCAGTATGGTATATTTTCATCAAGTCATGTGCAGATTTTCGGTATACAAAATGGTATCTACAATGAGTTTATATGAAAACAAAATACATTTGTCAAGTGTAATATGTCGGAGGCGAGCAGCTTGAGAACAACCACATCACACTTCTGAGTCATTAGAGCTAGATATAGTTTGTTAATTGGGCTTTTAGGCTTCGCTTTGTATAGTTTTTGAAATCAATGATGATGATTGCACATACAAACTCGTGGGGTATTCTTTATTCATACGATTCTCGATCCAGTCCTAAATATTACGTACTACTTATAATGATTTATGTCGAAGTTTGTCTATGCAGTGAATGAACGTAGAGGAAAGTTTTAAAACGTCTGTGTAATTGGGGCTTCAGTGTCTATGCCTCATCTACAACATCACATATCGCCCTATATATCCAAAGCAAGGTCTGCCCCACCCTAAAGAGCACAGGTGTAGCGCCACCCTGCATGCATGCGCGAAGAGTGGCATAAGACACCTCTAGAGTCTCCACACCTGCCAGAATCCTCTGTTGTGATTTATTATTCATATTCTCGGGCCCATTCTGGCCAGGCAAAGCACAGGGTGTCCTACTTTAGGGGCAGGAATATGAATAACAGAGAGATATTACACAGAGCAGGTTCACTGAAAGGGTGTGTGTGTTTTTCTGAATTTTATATTTCTGTATCTTTTATGCTCCTTCGCTTGTTGGCCTGCTAACACGGCGTAAATGTTAAAGTGGAATTTAATTCTATTTTCCCGGTTCCTGGTATTTGTATTCTTATTTCTAGTTGGAAAAAAGGTTGGTAACAGTCCAATGGGATTGAACTTTAATGTCCCACTGGTTATTCTGCTTTTGGTGTTATTTTTTGTTGTTGAAAATTGTGGCCTTTCTGAAGCAGTTAGCCAGACAGTTTGACAATGTTCTGTTTATATCTCTGACAGTCTTAACACAATCTAGTGATCTTGAACCCGATACTTCAATGACAAAAAGGCACTTCAGTTTCATGTTCAACTATTTAGGGAACTCAACGGTATACCAATCGGCGAATACTATGGTTTATTGGTATATGTAGCTAGTGTGTGTTAGGGGGGGGGGGGGGGGCGGGGGGCGTTGTCAGTTGATCCTAGTCCCTCTATACGATTATTCAGATGTTAAAAGACGTCCTAGTGAATGTCCACCATAACAGCATACAGATGTATACACTGTCTGTCAAAGGAGAATTGTACCATGCATACATACAGAAGAGTGACAGTGCGCCCGGCCTGCTACTATACGACACAGAATGGAACAATACTCTATCCACAAGAGGAAACCAGTGTCTACTCTAACACATAGTCACAGTCGTGTAGATTATGTACATGAGTCAGGGGCTCAATAGATCTCCACCAGTTTTTGCCCACTCCACATTGCCCGGGGTATTTTAGTCTGCATTATTGTATTTTTGTTTGTCATCACATCAATGTTGGTTGATGGTGTTTTATGCTGTGGCGACAGCCAGGGTCATATCACAGTGAGATGAATCTATGAGATGCGGATTACAGACAAGGAAAGGCAGCACGGCTGAGCCGCAAACCCTGGAACACGCAGGCCAGTGCGCTACTGACCGAGCTCTCCCGCTGCCCCTCATATGGAAGGAACATGACTGAGAGCTTAGGATGTCCTGGAATGTGCCAGGTATTCACACTGCCATGTCATTTCCAGCAGATATTTTTATATTTCCCCTAGAGACCCTAGATCATGGTCTGTGTTGTGACTGGGAATAGGAGGGGGATCCCCTCATATAATTACGACAGAAAAAGAGAAATTAATTGCTATAGGATTCATTGCTTAATGCCAATATAATAATTAATCAAGGCAAGCTCCAGCGAGTGTGTGTTTACAAAGCCTTAGTGCTAAGCATATGCCTCATACCCTGGGCATTATGAAACAGTGAGTGCAGCGAGGGCCGCACACCCTGGGCGTAATGGTATAGTGAGTAGAAAGGATCTCATAGCCTGGGCATTATGGTACAGTCAGTAGTATGAGGGCTTCATTCCCTAGGCATTATGGCACAGTAAGCAAAGAAAGGGTCTCATACACTGAGCATTATGACATAATGATCAGTGAGTGGGACCCTGGGCGTTATGGAACAGTGAGTGGAGTGAGGGTCTCGTATCATTGGCGTTATGGAACAGTGAGTGGAGTGAGGGCTTCATTCCGTGGGCATTATGGCACGGTGAGCAAAGAAGGGGTTTTATACACTGGGTGTTATGGAACAGTGAGTGGGGTGAGGGCCTCGTATCATTGGCGTTATGGAACAGTGAGTGGGGTGAGGGCCTCATACCATTGGCGTTATGGAACAGTGAGTGGGGTGAGGGCCTCATACCATTGGCGTTATGGAACAGTGAGTGGGGTGAGGGCCTCATACCATTGGCGTTATGGAACAATGAGTGGAGTGAGGGTCTTGTTCTCACTTCCTGCTTCAGTGACTTCCCTCCTCTACCTTTCTGCCTTCCGCTATCATAGCTGAACCTGGCTATTGTTAAGGACTTATTGAAGATAACAAGTGAGGGTTAGCAGGTTTGGGAAATTTTCGGGCACTTTCCCCTTGGAGCTCTTGATGTGGACTAAACACTCACTGATACAGAGATGGTAGCTCTCTACTTTTCTTTAGAAATCCATGTTTTCATTTTCAGTATCTGCAATTATTTGCCCTTGGTTTTTAAACAAAAGAGGATATGAATTGAGTCTCATTCTACCATTAAATCAATGGTCTGAGCCTCCCCACAGACCCTCAACTCTACATTGTGGCCTACACCAACATGTTTTCCACGTTTTTTCCGTCTTCCTGAGGCGACAAATTCCACACGACAAATGTTTCCCTTTTTATCTTACCCCAGCTGACATCCTAATACCACTGACTCTATCGTGATCTGGGTGTGGTTTCCCTCGCCCCCCTCCCCTCATCTGATCACTTGTTTGCCTTTGTTTTTCTGTGACATAGGCGTTTTAGCGTGTGTACTTTTCAGGTGTGGCATTCTCTAGTCTCGTTTATCTCGTTTCATACCACGTGATCAGTTAAAGACGCCCGAGGACAGGAAGTGGTGGTCTTGTGGTCTTAGAGAGTGGTTAAAGCACTGGACGAGTAAGTGCGTTCGAGTCCCACAACAGGCACCTTTCTCTGTCAACCCTAGCTGTGGTAGACTGCTGTATCAAAGGCCAGTCTTTCTCATACCATGTCTTTGTGATGTTGTGTGTAGCCACCTTTCTCCTTCATCTCCAGCAGTGGTGGAGAAAGTGTGTAGGGGTGAGATTTCTACCTAAATTCATATCATAGATTCGGCCAGTCCTTCTTATACCATGTCTAAGTGGTTCGGGAAGTAAAAGAACTCTCACCTCGGTAAATGTGTAGGGGTGAGATTTCTGGCTGATTCATCTCATAGATTTGATCATCATCCCGGTTTTGTAAAACCACTGAGAAAAGTTGATCCTCGAGATATAATGAGCTCTTTAAAGAGACCCGGAGCCAGCATAATTAGTTAGGCCAAGGGGAAAGTGCACGTATGTTTCCCAAATAGAGAACTAGGAATGTAACACTATCCCTGGGTGAAACTGAAAACTCACCCAGATGAGTTTTTAAGTATAGATATTTGTGAAGAAGGAATTATGAAAAGTCGCGTTAATTGGTTATGGTAAAAACATTATGTCATTGGCGAGTGAGAGATTATTAAGTTGAGATTTAAATAGATAACAATCATGAATAATAAAAGGGGAGAAAATTGTGCGATGGAGACGGTATACGATGCATTACCCGTTATTACGTAATATTACGTAACCATCCCCAGGAGAAGTGAGGAACCACTCTAATGGTTCCTTTAGTCAACTGAAGAACGGGCTGACTAGTAAATAGACAACAAAAGTCCCATGGTCTTCCACGGACGTTTAAGTCTTGGTGTGAGAAGTAAAAGACCCAGGGAAATGTTTAATAATCTAGGCTCGTACATGAAGACTCACTTCTATACGCCAGCGAGACCCAGGGACGATGTTTGTAAACTTTATTCAACACTTATGAACGACCTTTGGTCAGGTAGTATAGTATTAGCTGAACAAGCTTGATTATCATTAAACGATAGCCCTCCTACGAGGTCTCCCTGTACCGTGTCCTTTCGCTGGCATAAGTTATTAAACAGACCCAGTGCCCACGCCCGCTGCCCGGTTCTACCTCTCCGCATGCAGCACTGTGAGGGATGATATCAGTCTTACCCTATCAGTGTACCAGTGCAACGGTAGCCCAGACTCAAACCAAGCCGGTGTTTAAAAGAACCCAGAAAAAATCCCATGAAGCAACAACAGAAATGTGTGAAATATCGCGGATGCTTGTGGTGTTTTTCTCTTTTTGGTGGATTATAGTAGATGGGGAGGGTGCGGTGGCAGTCGGCCAGGCGGGCGGTGCCGGGCCATGCCAAGCTGACTTTCTGTATTTATACCCACCTGCAGGCTATTGGGTTATTGTCTGCAGGTCGCTCTGTGTCTATTACAGACGTCTGGCTGATCGGGTGGCGCCACTTCCATTTGGCTTCAGCACCGCCTCAGACCGCACAACAAATAAAACAAGTCAAACTAGCGCCGCAGGAATAGATTGCGCTGATCTGGAGAAATGCAGGGAGTTCTAAGTGCAGCAGTGGCCGGCCGTTCTGCTGTGTTTTTCCCCTCCTTGCTCTGTTGTCCATAATTCACGTAGTTCCTTCTTCATACTTCCTGCTCTGCCGTCCCCCGTTCGCTCTTAATGGCGCCTCCCCTCCATAGAGCACATAGCTATTCTGTTATGGAAGCGGCCATCCTGTACCCGACGCCAAACAAAACACCAGGTGGCGGGTGCCGTTACCAATGGAATTATTTCCAGGCTTGCCATAGGGAGTATTATTCATGTCTCCAAATTATCCATCGATTAGAACAACTGATAGCAGCAGAGACGCTACCTTACAATTTCCTGGCGGATGATGGTGGAACTAGCAATCACTCTGTGCCCTACACTGCCCAGAGCATACCGTGGTTCCTTGGTCATTCGTTAGGAGGCTCACGTGGAGGTACGTGTTTCTCTAATTTCATCATATATAATTATAGATCATCTAAATATTTCAAAGAAAATTTGCAAAATATATCTTGAAATTCTGTGGACCACATTTAAAAAAGCGGACTGATCGTGGTCACTTAGTTTTCTAAACACCTCCCTGAACCCTAAGACGAATTGTCCTGGGGCCATAAACTGTCGTTGACGTTGATTATTAAACAGAACCCAGCTTTACCTCCTCGTCACAGTGAAGGAATATATTGTTTTTTTTGGTGTCAAATATCAGCCATTGGTCGTGGAAGCTACCTAGATGTTCAGGCTACGCTAGTAGAGTCCTCCAGAATGAATATCAAATAAAAGACACATACATTCGGGTCCATCACCCTGATTCCCTCCTACTTCTTTCTTGTGGGGTTCTTTCTTGGTTACCCTTCTTTTCATCTCAGTCTCACCAGCCGGCATTCGGGTTGGCGACGAGCCATGCCAGGGAGTGGATGTCATTCCGCCTCAGGTAAAACCCCAACACTATCCATCATCCTTCACCCAACAACCTCCACCCTCCACCTTCCACCAACCACCTTCCGCCATCCACCCACCGACCTACACCTACCACCCATCCCCCACCACCCTCCACCTTCCACCAACCACCCTCCGCCCTCCACCCACCGACCTACACCCACCACCCTCCACCAACCGACCTACACCCACCACCCTCCACCAACCACCCTCCGCCCTCCACCCACCGACCTACACCCACCACCCTCCACCAACCGACCTACACCCACCACCCTCCACCCTGCACCTACCACCCTCCACCCCCATCCTTCAGCCTCCACTCTACACCCACCACCCACTAACCTCCACCTCCACCCACCCCCACCTACCACCCTCCATTCACCACCCTTCAGCCTCCACCCTACATCCACCAACCTCCACCTCCACCTACCACCCCAACAAACAAACCGCAAGAGCCCCGCCGCAAAGGTAGCAGAAAATGTCGGCAGATTCAGAAAATGTCAATAGCGGCGCCGGAAATGCCGGCCACGTGATACTCAAGAAGGGCGCTGCGCATGCGTGTCTGAGGGTGGAGAGGGAGGGTATGTTTACCTGGCTAGGTTGTGGTTACCATGGTTACAGACCGAGCGGGCGCGGTGTGACACACTGCAGCACTCCCACAGAGGATGCTGGGAGACGCGGGTTTTTGTAGCAGGAAGAAGCAGCGTTCTTTATCAGATTAACTTTGCGTGTTGGAGGCATTCAGTGGTATTGTTATCACCAGGAAACTAAAATGAAAAGCGTACGTTTGAGACAGAGAATATGTTGGCAAACGTCTACAGTGAGTGAGGCAAGAGTTACATTTTAGTGAGTATCTGAGTGTGCTGGATAATCGTTCAAGCGAATAAAACTGTGACTGAAGTTGAGTGTGTTACGAAGCGGGGTAAATAAAAAGGAGACTGGTTTTGAAGATTTAATAGGAGACTGGTTGAGAAGATTTAATAGGAGACTGGTTGAGAAGATTTCATGAGGCAGGGTACTTAAACTGAGATTTTTAGGTGATGGTTAAAGAAACGGTATCTGGATGCATGTGGAAACGGTATCTGTATGCATGTGGAAACGGTATCTGTATACATGTGGAAATGGTATCTGCATGCATGTGGGAATGGTATCTGAATTTGTAGGGAAACAGTATCTGCATGCATGTGGGAATGGTATCTGAATTTGTGGGGAAACAGTATCTGTATGCATGTGGAAACAGTACCTGTATGCGTGTGGGAATGGTATCTCTATGCATGTTTAAACGGTCTCTGTATGGATTTGGAAAAAAATAGCCCACCCAGTCTGTCTGAGCTGGAGCTCTGAGCGCGGCCTCCGTCCCAGTCACCGCAGTAGACGGTACCGGTCCAAATAAAGGAATGTTAGCACTGGTAACGGGAACCACCCATGACCTTGAACTTCGGAAATTACGCTCTCACCATTAATTATTGAATCAAAATTTGCGTTCAGATTGAGTTCAAAATGAAGGTAATGCGAAACAAACTACATCTTCCCCTATGACCTTGGTGCAGAGGAAATGGAGCTGCTCAGTGGAGGAAGCGTTGGTGCCTCCTCCCTCTTAACAGGGAGGTGTGTCTAGTTGAGTGGTTCAGTGTCATGCAGCTCTTTAGAGTTGAATGGCGTATTGCCGTTAGAGGTTCTGTCAGTGAGAAGACGGGCACCCTACAGTGAGGTGCAATACTGTGAGGAGACCGTTCTGTGAGGAGATGGGTGCCGTGCTGGGGAGGAGACCGTTCTGTGAGGAGATAGGGCCATACTGTGAGGAGATAGGGCCATACTGTGAGGAGATAGGGCCATACTGTGAGGAGATAGGGCCATACTGTGAGGAGATGGATGCTGATCTGTGTGGAGACTCCTCATGGCATTGTTAATCTGGACCTGGATGCCAGGGTTCCATGTCGTGTAGTGTGCAGGGGAGGCTGGTGAATGGTGTAGTGGACATAGATGGCGGTGGTAGCCTGGACCTGAAGGCCAGGGTGCTGAGTGGCGCAGTGTGCAGTGGGGGCTGTCCGGCAGTGTATTGAATGTGGATGGCGTTGTTAGCCTGGACCTTGAGGCCAGGGTCCTGAGTGGTGCAGTGTCCAGGGTTGGCTGTTGAGCAGTGCAGTGGACGTGGGTGGCAGTGTTAGCATGGACCTGGAGGCCAGGGTTCTATGTGGTGCAGTGTGCAGGGTTGGCTGTCGAGCAGTGCAGTGGACATGGGTGGCAGTGTTAGCCTGGACCTGGAGGCCAGGGTTCTATGTAATGCAGTGTGCAGGGTTGGCTGTCGAGTAGTGCAGTGGACGTGGGTAGCAGTGTTAGCCTGGACCTGGAGGCCAGGGTGCTGAGTGGCGCAGTGTGCAGGGTTGGCTGTCATGCTGTACGGTGGATGGCAGTGTCAGCCTGGTCCTGGTGGACAGGGTGATGAGTGGCGCAGTATGCAGTGTTGCACAGTGTAGTGGTGAATGGTGGAGAAGCTCCTGCTATTGGCGGGAACAGTACCGTGTTTGTATCTGTCAGTTTGATCGATCTCTCCTCTACCATCAGCACGCCCCTCCTCTCCTCTCCCATTCTCGTTACAGCCCCACCCTCACCCTTCATACACCAGGCTCTCTGTTTACCCCTCCGGAGCTTACCTTTCCCCAGGCCCAGCTATGTTTGATGAATTGATCGAATGATAATCCTCAAACTTCCCCCTAATCCCCGCCTGCAATAAGGACCTTCATTTTGTTGATGTTCGGTGAAGTTCTATTATATGTAGAGTGGATTATTGTGTGGACTATGGGCCGCCACCAATACTTCAGGGTTTACAGACTTGCACCATTTAGTGAATCGTCGCCTGTGGCAAGGCCATGTCCTCAATTTATTAACAAAGTTAAAAGCAAAAATAGGCAAATCCCCCAAACTCTAATTAAAGATTAAGTGTAGACATGTCAACGGTTTCAAAGTGTCAAAAAGGCCCTTAAAAAGGGGTCACAATGACACCCAAGAGTCTCCTGGCTGAAACTTGCCATGTTGGTCAATTATGACCTCAGGAATCTGAATCTGATGCTCGTTTGTTCCAAAAAGTGTAGCATCATGCTCGTTTCCATGGTTTCAGAAGGAAAACATATTTTGATCATTATTGATGTATATTAAATACTTTGATATAAAAAGGTAAAGAAATGCATTTTTCTCTGAAGAAAATCATTGATTTTTTTTGTCATGGTAACATTCCAATTTCCAGGAGAACTCTTTTTTTTTCTTATGGTACTTTATGGTACTTGATATTTTAGGAACAAGAGCTAATTGTGCGTTTTCAAATATAATCAGGGAGGGAGGGAGGGAGGGAGGGAGGGAGGGAGGGAGGGAGGGAGGGAGGGAGGGAGGGAGGGAGGGAGGGAGGGAGGGAGGGAGGGAGGGAGGGAGGGAGGGAGGGAGGGAGGGAGGGAGGGAGGGAGGGAGGGAGGGAGGGAGGGAAGGAGGGAAGGAGGGAAGGAGGGAAGGAGGGAAGGAGGGAAGGAGGGAAGGAGGGAAGGAGGGAAGGAGGGAAGGAGGGAAGGAGGGAAGGAGGGAAGGAGGGAAGGAGGGAAGGAGGGAAGGAGGGAAGGAGGGAAGGAGGGAAGGAGGGAAGGAGGGAAGGAGGGAAGGAGGGAAGGAGGGAAGGAGGGAAGGAGGGAAGGAGGGAAGGAAGGAGGGAAGGAGGGAAGGAAGGAAGGAAGGAGGGAAGGAGGGAGGGATGTAAATCAATATTGAGTAAACATCTGTTTGAGTATGTCTATTTCACACCAAATCCCCCCCCCCCCTTTAACAAATACTTGAATATCTCAGTAAATATAGAATCTACCTAGAAAATTCCACTTCCTAGCACCTACTGTTTTTTATTCTCTTTCAAATGAGGCATATTATATCATGATTGTTGGACCAGTTCTACAGGTAGAAATATGTCCATAAAGGAGTTATTAAAAATAGACCTGTGACTCAAAGGTCCCCCCCCCCTCCAAACTGAAATTTTTTTTCTTCTAAAAATCCAGGTCAAAATACTAAAAATTAAAACTGTCAGATATGGTATGACCATAAAACCTTCTGTTCAAAACAAAAATCATATTCCTATCTCTACAACGTTCACTAAGTTTTTTAGTATATATGTATGTAGGGATTAACACATTTAGTAACTTTATATAATTAAGGCAGTCTTAATCATAAAAGCAACCATTCTTTGCTAAATAGTCCAGAAACGTTCATATGTAACCTTAGATATGCATACGTTCACATACTGTGTGTTGTTGAGCCTCAGTAGAAACCTGCTCTGTTTAATCTAAACCTTCAGCTTAAACGTTGAGAATATGCACAGCTCAGCAGGTACACTAAGTATTTCCTGCTAAAATGAGGAAACCTAGGTTGGCAGGTGTCTTGCTTTACACTGTCACTCGTTTCCTGGTCCTGCACTAAGCGGCTTATAAACTTTCAACGTTTTCCAGCTCCCCCCTCACCCAATTTGTTATAGATAAGATCTGAAATGAATGTCTAATATGGAATATCAGTCTTCAATACAATAAAAAGTAAAACGAGGCAGTCCTCCTGAAGTTGTCATCCGGTGTTGCTAGTGACGTCATCTCAAGGTCACCTCCCTTGACACCAACCAGGGAATTGCTTCTTGTTCTACATGGCAGGCCATCAGAGTTACTAACGGGGAGGCGTGTTGCCATGACCACGGGGTCAAAGGTCATCGTCAGCTGCAGCGTTCCGAGCTGGAACTCAGTGCGCATGAGTAGCCGGGCCGGAACCGGAAGTGAGGCAGCCTGGTGGTGGTTTAAATACTAAAGCTGCGCACAGATGGCGAGTTGAGTGAAACGTCGTTGAGGGTTGATGTGGTCGCCTGTCGTGGGGAGCCGTATACACGCATTTATCTCTCCAAGCGTTATAACGAGAAGAGGCCGTGTATTGTGTGGATGCTAGAAACTGTATGTGCTCTGCTTGTGAGGATTATTAGCAGCATCAGCATATGGTCACAGGAACACATAATCTGAGTCATTCTTGGCAAGGGGGCCATTTCATTTACCCATGCAAATCCCATGTTTTCATTTTCAGGATATAAGACCCTCGGTTCTAATTCCATGACCAATACTGATGTAATTTCGATGATATATCGGTTATCGATATCTATCGTAAACCACTGAAATTCCACAAGTAATAAGGCAGATTTTAATTAAATTTGGTGATGAATCGAGCGCTCAATTAAAAACAGTGACCAGATATGATATGCACACTTCAGAAAACAAACAATGACTGTTTTCATTCACTAGCAAGAAGGTATTGATTCCCATTATAATCTGCCTAGAAAAAAATATTAGAGCCTGGAAAAGCCTGGAAAAAGCCTGGAATTTTATTGGGCTGTCTATGTACAAACCATGTCAGTGACTTAATCACTACTGGTCATAAATATAGCTTCTGTTACTTACCCAACGTATCACTACATCATACTTAGGTTGTTTTTAGCTTATTTTATTTCCCTCTTATTCGCACCTATTGCAGTTTCTCGGTCGCCTCAGTTACACCTGCCGGGTATGATTACAGAAATGCCGTATAGTGCAGTACTAAACCAGCCAAGGCAGTGCCTGCTGAGGTTTTCTTCTAACAAAAAAAGCAGCAGTTTGTTAATAATGTTACGAGTCGAGGCCTAGTTTTATCTTCATTCACCAGACTGAAGGTCAGGAGTCAGGATAAGGGCAGAGAAAAGGTCAACTTCCCGTGCTCTATTATTCAGGATATTTCTTCGTTGTGGGGACCGAAAATCCATTATTTCTTTTTAAATTCGTTCTTGCCATGAATGATTTAGATTGCTTCTCATAGCAACTATTTTTTGTACGGTTGGGATAACAATAACAATAGCAGTTAATGACGGTTTGTGTTTTGTTTTGGATCGTTTGACTGAACGTCTGGTCGACCATTACAGGTCCTTTCAAGACTTCCTAAATGTAGTCTACTCCGGATATATAATCTCGCTATGTGTAGAGTCTCTGAGTTAGTGTTATTAACTTTACCGGTGTGACTCAGTAAACGTAAATATAGTCCAAGAGCCAGGCCAGAAATAGGTACCACAGGAGCGGACTAAACCTAACTGCTAGTTTTTAATACATCTGTCTGTGGTAAGGTATTACAACTCTGCAAGATGAAGGTGGCTATAAGTCAGTGAATGTGGTAAATACAATAGGTTTTTATAATCTCACTGAAAAGACTATTTGACCCAGGGAAAATAAATTGCAGATAGCTGAAATTTTGACACATAACAGAGTGAAATAATCTCCACAACAATATCAAACCGTGCCCTCACTGCCGCCGACCCACCATGATAGACCTCCCAATACACTATGATTAGAAATGGCAAAATCGTGGTGTGTCAGGACATGAATGTTTTACCAATATTTAAAACACAATATATTATTCTTCAGACGCTATTTTTCAGACTCAAACACTCTTGAGGTGAGGGGTGTGAAAAACATGTGATCCTGCTTACAGGCTTCCTATTGGCTAGGTTGGGTACTAAGCAGTTGGTACATAGATTTTGGTTATGTGACTGTGGTAATATGATAATTCCCATCTAAAACTATTGATTTCAGACCATTACATTTAACTGAATGAAACTATGTTGACAGTGACGATGTTTGACATAATCCCGTAACTTCATAATTTTCTATCAAGTATTTCACATGTGAGAGATTTTGCCGTGATATAAGATCCTGAAACGCCCCGAAAAAATCAAACAGATGGGGTGTAGACAGAATTCTAATCGGGAGGCCAATGATAAGATACCGTCTTGTGGTATGCACCCAGTGCCCTCTACCTGTTCGTTTCGTCTGTTTATTGTGTCGGCCAACAGCTGTTTGTTTGTCCTGAAACTCGCCCACCTCAGAGACCCCGATGACCCCCATACAACCCACGTGACCTCCGCTTGAGGCTGAATCAGGTAGCCCAGGGTCAAAGTTCAAGAGATCTGAGGGAGGCGAGCAGCTCCAAGCACTGATGAGTTACACTCTCCAAACACAGAAGTACATAATATATAGGGCTCGTTTGTCGGGAAAAACAACAGTGTAAGCCACCTGCGCTTGGAGAACGACCTGAACTACGTGACTGGGGCAGCGTCCAAGCTGATGTTTTGTAGTGGGTGTTAAATCATGTCGCTGTGCATGGGAGGGTGCAGGAGAAGTGGTGGTGGTGGTGGTGTGTAGATGTCTAGTGCAAAGTCTAAGCTTATTAGCACCGGTACCAGACGCGGTTCCACACCAGACACTGCTATAAACATGTTTTATTGACACCAATCCTTCATAGCCCTGTCTTTTTTAGATGAGCCGCTGGATAACCATACCATATTGACACAGACCCCCCGGATAACCTGCCATATTGATGCAGACCCCTGGGATAACCATACCATATTGACACAGGCCCCCCGGATAACCTGTCATATTGATGCAGACCCCAGGGATAACCATACCATATTAACGCAGACCCACAGTTGGTTGGTAGGTTTGATTTAACGTCCAGTTAACCATTGCAGGTTCTCACCAGACTTTCTCAAGCGTCTTTTACACCACAAGGGTGTTGATTGAATCTATGAAATGAATTAAGGTGGAAACCTCACCCCTACACATTTACCGAGGTGAGAGTTCTTTTACTTCCCACACCTCATAGACATGGTATGAGAATGGTTGGCCTTTGATATAGCAATAAATCTACCACTGCTGGGAGTGAAGGAGAAAAGTGGCTGCAGTTGGACCTGAATCAACAAAGTCTGACAACCTTGATATTACCAGTCCAGTGCTCTTTACCACTAAGCTAACTCCCCACCCCGGTCGCTTTTGTTATGCTTGTGTGCAAGCATATCCGGTGTGCACCATAAGAAGGCTAGGCGACCGAGCAGACCCACGGGATAACCCTGTCATATTGATGCAGACCCCCAGGATTACCTTGCCACATTGTTGCAGACCCCAATGATAACCCTGCCATATTGACGCAGACCCCTGGGATAACCTGTCATATTAAGGTGACCCCAGGATAACTACCATATTGATGCAGACCCGCGAGATTACCATACCATAATGACATAGACACCAGGATAACCCTGCCATTTTGACACAGACCCCAGGGATAACCCTGCAATATTGATGCAGACCCTAGGATAACTCTGCCATATTGACACAGACCCCCAGGATAACCCTCTCACATTGACACAAACCCGTGTTCATTTCACACCTCACCTCTGTCACCATTGTTATACACAAACCGGGTTACTCTAGTTGCATAATTGTAAATCAGATTATCCTGATGACAAAGGCAGGGGACAATCAAATTGGCAATTTTACCAAGTATTTTTTACACTACAGTCAGTCTGTTTTCGTATCATTATATGCCATGAATTTAGCTTCCATGGAAAATACCTGCCATTGCTGTTGATCGGATGGCTGTGCCCCGTGTGTCACCAGGTGATGTACGGCCATATATACGATACGGGCGATATACGTAGGAGATACGGTCATAGTATTATCTTAATTGATAACATTTCAATTATTTGTCTGTTCACGTCCTACATTCATGTTATACTCATAAGCCCTTGAAGCCATCAAAACCGCCACAGAAATCCATACCTCCCGATTCACCCCCACACCCATTCAGTGCATTTGTACGTCGTAGAGCGTGTCGAAAGGCGCGCCGGTGTGCATCGGTAGCCCATTAAGCCGGAGACACACCAAGCGAGAAATGCAGCGAGTTCCTTAATCGCCAAGACAAAATGGCCTATATGTGAGCTATTATTTTATATTTCACCTGATTATTGCCTCTGAGATGCTAAATCATGGGCGGGAGATATTCCTATGAAATAATATCTCACATACATGCTACATTGCGATTCAAGAGATCGCCATCTTGACTCGCTTGGTGTGTCCCCGGTATTACCCTCGGGCGCTCAATAGTACCCCAGGCTCGTTAGACCCTCCATTACACTTCATACTTCTACCAAGGTAAGTACCCGGGTAATTACCCATTCTACCCTTAAGTGAACTCGTCCTCCCCGCGTTGTGAGAGTGGCTTCGTCTGGGAGGAGGTCGGAGGTTGACAGAGTCAGTAGTATAAGACAAGCGTGGTGTGCACCAGGCGACTGGCGCTTTATCCTACCCCTCATATTAGTCTCCATAGACTTAACATGGAGTGACTGTATGCCACGTTTATGCCATGTAATATTTATATGCCACAGGTGACATATGAAGTTAAAAACATGTGACGGGGTAGGATAAAATCTAAACGTCACTTAATTTCATACAATTGTTTACATGGCGTTCGTTGTCTTCTGCTACAGATATCACTCAGCTCCGCTTCGTGATATCATTCCGCAAAAAAAACTCATGCCATATAAACAATTGTATGAAATTTCGTGACGTTTCTTGATTATCCCCAACTACGTATCGGCTTTATAGGCATTACCGTCCTTAGAAGGAAACTCACGAGATGAAAATAACTTGGCCCGTACTCCACCGAGTTTGACTGCGGAGTAATTCACGAAGCGAACCTAAGTGAATTACGTAGGAGTCAAACGAAGTGGAGTACAGACCAAGTTATTTTAATCGAGTGGTTTTCAGATTTTATCTCACCCCGTATAACATTATTACTTGATGAAATAACTCACCAAATTAGCCATTGAATGTTGGGTAAAATACCCTCACGGCCATGGAGTACAAGTTCCTATCGTTAAACCTAATGAGGAAAATGCGGAGATGATGCTCTGAGGAGATGATGCCCTATTCCTATATACCTATGGCTGTACACTCTATGCTTACACCACGCTCTGGGGGGTGGAGTAACTATCTGATACTACCCAAGGTTGGTATACTACCCAAGGTTGCCGTATACTACCCAAGGTTGACATTTAGACCAATCAGATTGTCTCTTATTAAACCACATTTGAAGGTATATAGGAATAGGGAAACCAAGTACCAGTGAAAGGAAGTCAAAATTACTCGGTAAGGCTTGGAAAAATTACTGCCCGCGGCCAGGGCCTTGGGCAGTAATTTTTCCAAGCCTTACCTCGTAACTTTGACTTCCTTTCACCGGAACATAGTTTCCCTCTAATACCTCATTAGACCCACAACATTATTTTGATATGGTTAGGTATGAGTACAAGATGTAGAGGATATGTTCCAACTGCTACGGAACTTGATCAGTGACTCTGGGTTTTAGTTCACCACATTGATCGGGAATCACAGAATATATAGTACATGCAGAGTACTACTTATTTATGTTTTAAGAGTCAAAGTTCATTCTCCTTGTTTTTGAAAGAATAAAAGAGAACCATATTTTTCAGTAAATTTCCTATGTAAATCAAGCAAATCTTAGTTTGCCTATTTTACCCATTCAGGGTTGATAAACTGGCTAAAACGCCAAATTTACTTATTTAGAATTAGAATGAATCCCAAGAAACCAGTTTTGACGGATGATTAATGTCATTTGAAAATTACCGAATGGTGCCACCGTGAATTGTAGGAGATGCCTTTAAGTCTATATTAAAGTTGTAGATGGCACACATTTTCACCCTAGATGGTGCTGATTTACCCACATCCTCACAAAGTGGGCAGTAAATAGGGAGGATGGAATGTGGTCGACATTATGAAGTAGGCGGCTGATGTATTTGCCCCTGACGGTCGGGGTTGTGAATGGAGAAGGACGTTCAGTTTGTAGTCGGCGATGTGTAGATGTGTCCCTGGTTTAAATATAGACGGATCAATAAAGAAGTCGGACAGACATGGGACCTGCCCGAAGACGGCGCCTCTCTGAGAGGACTGTGTGTGGGCGGGCAGCGGGTCAAAGGGATCAGTCCTTCAGCACTGAGAGAGACCCAATCCAGCGCGCGGCAGCTGGAAGAGATGTAATTGATGGGAGGTGTGAGAGATGTAGTGTAGGGGTTGTGAGAGATAGGGTATAGGTGATGTGAGAGATAGGGTGTAGGAGGTGTTAGAGATGGGGTGTAGGTGGTGTGAGAGATGGGGTGTTGGAAGGTGTGACAGGTGGGGTGTTGGAAGGTGTGACAGACGTAGGGAGGTGTAACAGATGAGATGTAGGGGGTGTGAGAGATGAGATGTAGGGGTGTTAGAGATGGCATGTAGGGGTGTTAGAGATGGGTGTAGGAAGGTGTAAGAGATGGGGTGTAGGGAGGTGTGACAGATGGCCTGTAGGTGTGAGACATGAAGTGTCAGAGGTGTTAGAGATGGGGTTTATGGGGTGTTAGAGATGGGGTTTAGGAAGATGTGAAAGATGGGATGCTGGAGGTGTGACAGACGTAAGGAGGTGTGACAGATGAGATGTAGGGGTGTTAGAAATGGCGTGTAGGGGTGTTAGAGATGACGTATAGAAAGGTGTGAGAGATGGAGTGTAGGGAGGTGTGAGAGATGGAGTGTAGGGAGGTGTGAGAGATGGAGTGTAGGGAGGTGTGACAGATGGGTGTTGGGAGTGTGATAGATTGACTGTTGGAGGTGTAAGAGATGGGGTATAGAAAGGTGTAAGAGATGGGGTGTAGAGAGGTGTGACAGATGGGTGTAGGGAGGTGTGACAGATAGGATGTAGGGAGGTGTAGTGGACGGAGGGTGTGTTACATCATGAGAGAATTGTATCTCAACCTAGTCCTAGACTGCTGTTTCGAGATGACATGTCAGAAAGACTTCATATTTCTTACTCACCGGCTTTCAAATTATACTCAGAATAAGCAATGGATTCGATCTTTTTCTTTTATTAGAGAAACCCTAACTCCTCCAATAGGGGAACTAAAGACGTTTTATCTATCAATAAATCAGAAATTATTGCCACTTCTGCACCTAGCCATACATTTCCCCCCTGTTTTATTGACTCTCCTTCACTAAGCAGAGACAAAATAACGATAAAAACTTCTTTCATCTGAATGGCTCCCCACCTGAGGCCAGCTGGAGAGCTTGCACCGACGGGCCAGTTTCATAAATACTTTATATTATTTTTATCGTTATAAATAGATCTCCTCCTCCGCATCCACTATCAAACTTCAGCAGGCACACTCACCAGACCCACTTTACGACCAGTGCTTCAACTTCTGTATAGACAGAGAAAAAAAACATGAGGGAGTAAACCCTCAAGTAAATATCCAGGGTCACATTTTGTATTTCCAGAAAAAAGCTCATTTTCTTGATGGGATGTGTTCACACAGGAACCTGGTATTGAGAAAGACGGTAACTCATGTTTTTCATCGGGTTAGCTTTCAGTTCTTAAACCCAGAGATTTCAACGTTATTTTTTTAGGATACAAATCCCTTTTCCTTGTGAATTACAAGAATGATATTGATTGAGTCTCATTCAGTAGTTTCAGTGTCCCTACATATTTTCAGCCTTAGACTAGCTCCAGTCCCTATATCCCTCCACCTACCCCACCCCCCAACTCCTCGATACAGGATTTGATTCCTGGACCAGTCACACTGCAACCCACTTTACCTTAACGTTTTTGAATCATGAATGTCCATAATCAAAGACTTGAGCAAGTCTACTTCAGCCTCTCACCATGGCCGACACCAACATGTTTCCTTAGTCCTCTGACTGAGATGCTCTGAGGCAGGAAATTGCAGCTGAATATGATGCCTGCTGATATCCATGAAGTCTGTGTCAACTCCTGGTGATGGAGCACTACCCGGGTTTGAGACCTGTGTCTCAGATGCCAGCTTACCACTCACCACCTCTGTGAATCATTTGTACATGTGAGGAGGTGGGGAGTTCGCTCAGTGGTTAAGGCACTGGACTTGTAACCCTAGGGTAGTAGGACTTTGTGGGTTCGATTCCCACTGCAGCCACTCTTCTCCTTCACCCACGGTAGTGGTAGCTTCACCGCTACATCAAAGGACAATTGTTCCCAAACCATGTTTATGTGGTGTGGGAAGTAAAAGTACTCTCACCTCGGTTAATTTGTAGGATTATACGATTTCTTTCCAAGTTCATCTCATAGATTTAATCACATTCAAACCCAAAGTAAGTCTAACAGAACATATAGGACGTTAAACTACCCAAACAGCCAAACCAAATCGAACATGTTGAATCTCTTTCTAACCAGTCCTTACTCTCTCACGCACCAACTGAGTATCAGCAAATTCCGCCCAGTGCCTAATGGTGTGCCCATATTAGCACAAGAAGCAAACGGGATTGCTTTGTCGAGACAGCTAGCGTTAGCATATATTCACTAATTAGTTAACCATTCAATAGCCCGGTTTAGCTGGCGTTTATTAGGTCTACTGGACAGGAGGTAGGGTGCCCCATTGACTCAATGCGAAACTCTTAAGTAGACATATCAACTCTAGTTTCCATTATTCACTTGTTGTATTTTGCCTCGCTTATTACATCTTGGTGTATTTAGAATGTGTTGTTGATAAGGTTAATCCCACCCCTGGTATTTTTGCTCAATAGATTTAACATTGGGAACTCATATCCAACGCCCATGAGATATTTAGGAACAACATCCAACGGGGGATTATGTCACAAATGTTACCCCATTAGTCAATGTGAAGGGTGAGATAAATTCAGAAACCCATTCAAGTTTAGGGTCTGAGCTCGACCCTATTTTGTTTGAACCGCTAAGTAAATCACGTGGCTTCACATTGTGAATTACATGTACTATGCGATTCAGACTCAATGGGATACGAGCTCTGACCCTTAACTTTCATAGGTTTCCTTTATATTATGTGTAGTAAAGGGTTAACAGTATACATGTGAAGTGAAAGGGTTAACAGTAAATGGTTGTGGTAAAAGGGTTAACGTGCGTAGTGAAAGGGTTAACAGTGCATGTGTGTAGTTAGAAAGTTAACATTAACAGGGTGCGTGTGGTGGAAGGGTTAACAGTATACATGTATAGTGAAAGGGTTAACAGCAGTGCCAGCACAGCTCTGTGTGTACCCAGTACCCGTGTTCGACTCAGGCTGGGAGTGTGGGGTGTGCGTGGTGAGGTTGTGCGTGATGCCTCCCCCTCACCTGTCTCACTGTTTACCTGTTTACACCCGCTCTGTAAACAACGTCAACAAACCCGCAACACCGCGCACCCGTGTGTCAACTCTAGAACTAGAGCTGGGTGCAGTGGGAGGGTGCCACTGGAAGTTTGGGGGGAGTGTACCACGTTGTAGTCATGACATCCTCCTATACAGGGGGCGAGGGGTAGAAAACCCGTGCGTACGCTTACAGCATCTGGCTGCCGTTTGGAGAATGGCGTGTCTAGGGTTGTCACACGTCAGCAGTAAATCACAGGAAAACTGCAATTTCCACGTTCACTGAATTGTCAAGGAATTTTAGAATTTTTTAGGGAAAATTGGATTTTCTGGATGACCATATAAAAAGACTGGCCAGCTCTGACATCTTCGAATTCTGTGTATACTGTTCTATTCTTATTATATTGCTCTGCTATTCTTATCAAGTTGGCAGTCTCCTCATCATGAGCGGCCGTGCTGTGATCGGCAACATCCTCTCTGCTACAGAGGTCGCCAAGAAAAAAGAGAAAGTTTTTTGGGTTTTTTTTTTTTTTTGGGGGGGGGGGGGGATTGTTGGGGTGTTTTCGCATCGTTTTCTAAAGATATTTTTAAGAAAAAAAGAAAGGTTAATAACAGTTTATGGTCTACATGGTGTTTCTTAAGTCTGGTCCTGAAATAACTAAGTAAATTGGTGCACAATTTTATAAAAGATGTTCTCGTTTCATTTATTAGGGGAAAGAAAAAGAAATTTACCAGGAAGAAGTCAGAAAATTTTAGGGCATGTTGACACCCCCAGTTTGTGGAGGTGCATGTGTGTTGGTGTTTGTGTGTGGAGGTGTCTGTGTGGAGGTGCATGTGTGGAGGTGTTTGTGTGTGGAGGTATGTGTGGAGATGCGTGTGGAGGTGTGTGTGTATAGAGATGTGTGTGGTAGTTAGAGACGACTGGGGCTCAATATGTTGTGACGTCCTGTTTGATGTGTGCCTGGAGTTGATCTATTGGTTTCTATTGGCATTCATCTGTTTGTTTATGCAGTATTCCTAGTCATGTCCTGTTCACCTGGTGCCACGGCACTAGATGAAAACATCCCCTACTATTGGGCCCACCATTAACTAGGTACACAGTAAGGGGGGGGGGGGGGTTAATAATTCTGAACATCTTCACTACATACGAGATGCCTGAGATGTAGCCTTTATCAAGGCCACAAGGAACTGTCAAGAAATCAGAAATATGTCAGGGAAAACTAAAGTTTTGAAAAATGTCAGGGAAATTTGACTTGAAATGTCCAGATCTGTGCATAAAGAACTGCCCAATGCTGACAACCTTGAAATCTGTGTATGCTATTGAAAATAAAATATACGTAATGTTTAGAATGTAAGAGGCATTGCTGTTCTCTGGCAACATCAGTTTGGCTACAGACATCGGAGAGAAATTGTATAATAGTTTACCTTATTGTATTTCAAATGTCTGGTCCTAAAATCACAAAATGAATAGATAACAAGGATGACTGTCAGGTTGCTTAACACAAATATTTGTCATGAAAAAATTAATTTGTCATGGAATTTGAACAACCCAAATAGTCCCTGGGCCAAGACCCCAAATTTTCATTTCCGCTGCCCCCCCCCCCCCCCTCCCTGGAAATATTTGTTCCATTGTTTTATCTTGTAGATCCATCCTTCTGGTTAACATTTCCACTTGTTGGCGCTCTGGCAAGTGGTCAGATTACCATGACAACAGCTGTTGAAGAGACCTCCCGTCAAAATGCCTGAACGCCTATAATTCTGAGTGTTGAAAACCATTACTTGGTTCTGTGTTCTTTTAAGTATCACAATGACTCATTAGATTAAACTTTGGTATTGGGCTGCATATTCTGGTCCTTTGTGGACTCAATACAGCAAACAGAATCAAAATATGTCTTCTCAGTGGCCTACAGCAGCCTTTTTTATGTGTGTACTATTAATGTCCCCTTTACACATCTGCAATTTTCCACATATTTGTTTCTTATACAAATTAAAAACTATATAATCTTTTCATATGCAGTATTTTGCTATCTGGCATTATTGTAGTATCCCTTAGGAACATTCTGGGGTATTTTAAGGGTTTTGTGATATCAGGTTCCAGGGATATTACTGATTTTGCTACCCCTACCGCTCATGTTGTTTGACATATCTGAGAGTCAGTACTGAAGACATATGGTGTCTAAAGGCTATATGACCTTTATATATGCAGTTCTTTGCTATGTTGCCATGTTTTGGCATCCTTTGGACACATTTTAAGCTATTGTTTAGTGTTCTGTGATCTCAGGATCCAGTTATATAACCAATTTTTCTATCACTACCGCCACCGTCATTTGACATTTTCGACACCCACTTCCAATGACAGAGTGCCTGAAGGCTATTAAATCTTTTCATATGCGTTTTTTTGCTATCTGGCCATATTTTGCATCCTTATGAACATTTTGAGCTATTTCTAGTGTTTTGTGATATCAGGTTTCAGGTATATTACCGATTTTGCTACCCCTGCCGCTCATATTTGACAACCAATACCAACGACATGTAGTATCTAAAGACTACAGAACCTTTTTATACACAGTTTTTTGCTATGTTGCCATGTTCTGGCATCCCTTAGACAAATTTTAATCTATTGTCTATTGTGTTTTAGAACACTAAATAATAGCTTGAAATGTGTCTAAAGGATGCCAGAACATGGCAACATAGCAAAAAACTGCATATAAAAAGGTTCTGTAGTCTTTAGATATTACATGTCATTGGTATTGGTTGTCAAATATGAGCGGCAGGGGTAGCAAAATCGGTAATATACTTGAAACCTGATATCACAAAACACTAGAAATAGCTCAAAATGTTCATAAGGATGCAACAGTATGGCCAGATAGCAAAAAACTACATATGAAAAGATTTAATAGCCTTCAGGCAGTCTGTCATTGGAACTGGGTGTCGAAAATGTCAAATGACGGTGGCGGTAGTGATAGAAAAATTGGTTATATAACTGGATCCTGAGATCACAGAACACTAAACAATAGCTTAAAATGTGTCCAAGGGATGCCAAAACATGGCAACATAGCAAAGAACTGCATATATAAAGGTCATATAGCCTTTAGACACCATGTCTTCAGTACTGACTCTCAGATATGTCAAACAACATGAGCGGTAGGGGTAGCAAAATCGGTAATATACCTGGAACCAGATATCACAAAACCCTTAAAATACCTCAGAATGTTCCTAAGGGATACTACAACATGGCCAGATAGCAAAAAACTGCATATGAAAAGATTATATAGTTTTTAATTTGTATAAGAAACAAATATGTGGAAAATTGCAGATGTGTAAAGGGGACATTGATAGTACACACATAAAAAAAGGCTGCTGTAGGCCACTGAGAAGACATTTTGATTCTGTTTGCTGTATTGAGTCCACAAAGGACCAGAATATGCAGCCCAATACCAAAGTTTAATCCAATGAGTCATTGATATACTTAAAAGAACACAGAACCAAGTAATGGTTTTCAGCACTCAGAATTATAGGCGTTCAGGCATTTTGACGGGAGGTGTCTTCAACAGCTGTTGTCATGGTAATCTGACCACTTGCCAGAGCGACAACAAGTGGAAATGTTAACTAGAAGGATGGCTCTACAAGATAAAACAATAAAACAAATGTTTCCAGTGGGCGGGGGGGGGGGGGGGGGGCAGCCAACTCCTTAAATAAGCCTTATTTCCAGATTGGTCCAGGGACTAAAATTGAATTTGTCAGGGAAAATTAGTATCTCGAAAAAATATCAGGGAAAATGGAAACTTGTCATGGAAAAGTCAAGTCAATGTCAGTGAGTTTTGTGGCAAACCTGTCCATAAGATTCCGAAGAAGAGCCATATCGTTGTCCAGTTACTAAGGAAACAAGGATGGTTTCATTGTTGAGATGATATATATCATGGGATGCACGGTAGAGGATCATAGGGAGTACATCAAAAATATTTGTCTCATATGCATGCGACGATACTGTAAATCCTATCAAGTACTACTTTCATGTTTTCTAGATATAGAGAAATAGACATCTATATGCGCCACTGGTATTCGATACAAAGAAAACAGAATCTCATATTACATTATGTCCAGTCAGAGCTCCCTATAAAGGCCTCTTTTCTTTCAAAGTGCTCCTTGGAGTCTTTCTTGCCCCAAAGGCTTTGATCCAGCCGCCGCCAGGGGAGCGACTATCGGGGTGTGGGCACTTTGCCACTTCCAGGGTCGGAGTGATACCGGTAAGAGCGGTGATAGGGCCGGGTAAAAATAGTCCCCTGTTATGACATCCATAGTGCACGTGGGGGAGATCCTTACACCACATCGCGGGCAGTCAGGAGGCGTGAGTAGACGTGGCCATAGTCTCTGCTGTAAAGCATTTATTTTCTTTATTTGTGTGATTAAGACGACAAAGTGTGTTTTTTTTTTTTAATCGCATAGTAATTCACAAGGCGAAGACGCATGAATTATGTAGCGATTCAAATGAGATGGGATCGAGCTTGGACTGTAAACTTGAATGGTTTCTGAATTTATCTCACCCATCATATTGATTAATGGGCTAACATTCCTGAATTGGATAATTATCCTGAATATCTCATTGGCATTGGATACGAGTTCCCAATGTTAAAGCTATGGAGAAAAAATACCAGGGGTGAGATAATACACCTAGCCTGGTTCACCACATATTGTCTCAATTTGATAGTAGCTGTTCATGCGATAATACCCGAGACATTAGGAAACATCCTGTCTATCTTGACTCAACATCGAACCTTTCGTAAATCATGCAAGACAACTTTGTAATCATCGAATGTATCACGAAGTCAACCTCGAGTGGTTTACAGAGCCACATGACCACAAAACAACAGGGATGTCAGTTTTCCTTTTTTCCACGGAATTCCGTGTTTTCATTTTTGGAATAAGAAACCCTTTTTTCTTGGGTAGAGTGAACATAACTTATAAATACTCAAATCAGCCATCACATACGACTCCCCAATTATGCTGCCTCCAGACCCATGTTACGTACTGATGATGTTATTTGTATCTACTATATTTTAGGTCTTTTTGGTGTATATATAGATCTAATGTCTAACTCTGTATTGCCAGGAAAAATATTTCCTGGTTTTTTTCTGACCCCAACTGACATCCCTGAAACCATTGTTTGTTGCATTTATTATCCCTCTTCTGAGTAAATCAAACCCAGGAATTACCATATCAAGGGGTATATCAATAGGGATTATTTTCTTACTCTAAAGCACAAAGGGACTATTTTCCCGTATACAATGGTTTTGAGGCCGCATACAATGGATTTGGAATCCGTATACATACGATGTATGCTAAACACTAAGTAAAAATGTTCTTAAAGTCTTGTTAGATAAAAAAAAGAAAAAAAGTTTTGTCTATTTTACTCAGATAGCTCACCAGACGAACCAAGATAAGGGCAGATATAAATCACTCAGAGCGCCTGTTATCTGAGATTGTTCAGTGAACCGTAACGATTTGACCCCCGTGTCGATGACGGGAGTTAAGCACGGGATAATGGGGTAAACCACTGTCCGACGCGCCTGGCAGTCCGTATGGTAGACCGCAGACAGGCCCCACCCTACCCCACCCCTCATACGCACCGAGTAAACTCCACTCTGCACCCAACTCGAAGAACCACCCACACCTCTATTCAACCTTCACCTTCTAAGGTCTAGGTCACGGATCAGGTCAAGGTCACGCACCCACAAACAGACCCCGATACATTTACCTGCTCAACCGCGACCTTGACCCGGCTTGTGGGTGACCTTGGCGGGACAAGGTCACGCTCCGCTGGTCTGCCTCGTTCTGGTCACGAGGTTGAGAGTGGCGCCGTCTATTGGCCAGGTGTATGGTAATTGGCTTATTGGTGTAGGGTGGCTTGGGAAGGTGGGGGCTTATCTCCTGAGGCAGTGCCAGCGACATGTAAAATACCCCGCATAGGTTGAGAGCCTGTACTTATAGCAGCGAGTATGTATTTCAGCTCGTTTATCCAGTCTCCTTGTGAACGTGTGAGTGGAGGCTGACTGTGGGTAAGCGGGGACCGCACGCCGATCAGATTTAATAATGTCCCCCAGTGAGGGTCAACTAGCTCAGTGTGCACACACAGACGTGCAGGAGAGGGAGGGGACTGAGGTCATGACCCCCACGTGGGGATTTGTAGCTGAACGCCCCGGAACCACATTGATATCACACATTTAACTCACATATTCAACTCCTATTTAACACACTTGGCCTCAGTCTCCAGTGTGCACATATTCAACTCATGGGCTGTATCAGCAAATAGTGAAATCACACATACTACTCATAGTCAAATCACACATACAACTCACAGTCAAATCACATACACATACAACTCACAGTCAAATCACACATACGACTCACAGTCAAATCACACATACAACCAAAGAAGTGGAGAGAGAAGGAATGCCAACAGAGGTGTGAGGCTAATATCTATGTCTCCTGGCCAGTCGCGCGGCCGTCACGGTTGGGTGATTGCGGGCCCTAGTTCCCCGGTCATCCGCTAGGGGGAACGGCAGTAGGGGAAACAGTCTTTATATAATAGAACAGAATTTGATCAGTTTTACAACAATCTTGCAACAGTTTAACAACAGTCTTGCCTCAGTCTTACAACAGTCTTGTAACAGTCCTACAACAGTCCTGTATTGTTTGTTATGCCAAATCCTACCCGAATATCTCTGACCCTTTCTCTCCACACCTATTTTCCATGAAAATTGACTTAATTCTATATTTTCTCACATAAATGACATACAATATAGCTCCTAAGTTAGTGTTTTATACTCTTAAGTGACCTGAATTAACCCAGTCTCCACATTTCAATGTTTGTGTGCATTGTCAATGGTGGTCACTGAGCCTCGGTCCACAAACATTTTAGATTATTTGGATAGATTGTTGATCATTCAATCAACTGGTTGGTCGATCGGTTGGTGGGTCAGTCGGCCAGTGGATCGATCAGTTGGTGGGATGATCAGTCGGAGGGAGGGAGGGAGGGAGGGAGGGAGGGAGGGAGGGAGGGAGGGAGGGAGGGAGGGAGGGAGGGAGGGAGGGAGGGAGGGAGGGAGGGAGGGAGGGAGGGAGGGAGGGAGGGAGGGAGGGAGGGAGGGAGGGAGGGAGGGAAGGAGGGAAGGAGGGAAGGAGGGAAGGAGGGAAGGAGGGAAGGAGGGAAGGAGGGAAGGAGGGAAGGAGGGAAGGAGGGAAGGAGGGAAGGAGGGAAGGAGGGAAGGAGGGAAGGAGGGAAGGAGGGAAGGAGGGAAGGAGGGAAGGAGGGAAGGAGGGAAGGAGGGAAGGAGGGAAGGAGGGAAGGAGGGAAGGAGGGAAGGAGGGAAGGAGGGAAGGAGGGAAGGAGGGAAGGAGGGAAGGAGGGAAGGAGGGAAGGAGGGAAGGAGGGAAGGAGGGAAGGAGGGAAGGAGGGAAGGAGGGAAGGAGGGAAGGGGCCACTATAGTCGCTTCAAGCCAGGGTTGCTATTCCTTCTCCTACAATTCCTTTATACTCACAGGCAAATCACACATAAATACAACTCACAGGCAAATCATAAATACAACTCACAGTCAATCACATATACAACTCACAGTTAATCGCACATACAAACCACTTATAGTTAAATCATACATGCAACTCACAGTCAAATCACAAATACATATGTCCATGTGTATACAACTCACAGTCAAATTACACATGCGACATACATGCTCAGATTACGCATACAACTCACATAGTTAGATCCCAAATTGAACACACACACATTCAAAATAAATGTTCAGCTCACATATTTAACATACATTCATCTCACACATTCAACTCACAATGTTTGACACAAATAGTGATTTAAGTTAAGGCATACAAAAGAAGAGTGTATGAACATGGTCGTATGGCTTCTGATTATCTTTTTAAACTTTAAAGGTATGTCCAATTGAAAATGTTTTCATGTTTGCATGTTTGAGAAAGTAGTAGATTGGTGTATTTAATTGAAGGCAATAACTTAACATGTATATATTATATCTATGAATATATCAAATGCATGCATATTTATTATATTTTGTTACATTGCAATATAATATACTTTGTATATCAAATTCATAGACATGATTAGTTGTATTTTTATTTTTATTCCAGAGTCGTCCCCAATGTTGGCTGGCCCCCCGTGCGCATCTGTGTGTAACCCCCGTGTGAGCACGTGACGTCCTCATCAGGTACGTCACTTCCCGTTAATCTCGTCAGGGTCACGTTATGAACACGTGACCAGATCGGCGTATGTCTCTGTAGGACGCCAAAATGAAGCGACTGGAACAGCAGATACCTATTCACAAAACAATAAAATTAAGTGTGCCTATAACTGTTCAGCATATCCTGCCGAACCCTTTAAGTCTCATGGAATTAGGAGAAAATATCTAGGTCTACAAAAGTGAGAAGTATAAATCATCTGTCTGTACTGGGTATGGGCATCTATCTGTACCGGGGTTTGGGCAACTGTTTGTACTGGGGTTTGGGCAACTGTTTGTACTGGAGATGGGCATGTTTGTACCATGTATGGGCATCTGTACTGGGTATTGGCATCTGCATGTACTAGGGTATGGGCATCTTGTACTGGGGTATGGGCACCTGTCTGTACTTGGATTTGGGCAGCTGTTTGTACTGGGGAACGGGCATCTGGAACCTCTCAAAATGTGTTCCTCAGTTAAATGGCCGTCTGTGTCAGCGCCGGGTGAAAACCCAGATATTGAAGTAGAAACGTAAATTAGATATAAAGAATTATGTTTTTTAGTAATTGTATTCATGTGTAATCTTTTTATTTAGAGGTCTACTTTTATGTTATGTCCAGTATTATATACTCTAATTTCTGATCTTTAAGAAATAAGTATCTGGAGATATGCACCTTGAAGTGGCTAGAACCATGTCACTGGTTGATTACTAACGCTACGACGTACTGATCAGCTCTATAGAATCGAACACTACTTCAGGGGTCCACTCTGCTGGGTTTACACTCGAATTTTATCCACATCCAATACTATCTAGTATTATTACACCGAGTAAAATGTAGTTACCATATAACATACAAAGTAGCAGCCAGCAAACCTGCGACTACTATATCAAAGGCCAGTTCTTCTCATACCATGTTTATGTGGTATGGAAAGTAAAAGAACTCTTACTTCAGTAAATGTGTAGGGATGAGATTTCTACCCAAATCCATCTCATAGATTTGATCACCACCCTATAGTGAAAAACCAATGAGAAAAGCTGAATTGTGAGAAAGTCTGGAAAGGACCTGTGATGATTGACCGGACGGTCCCAGTCACTATGAAAGGATTAAAAACAAGAGATCAAAAATGAAACAAACACAAGAGACAGCTGTTTAAACAAGAAAACAATGAAAGGACGACCACAAGAAATATATTTGCTCTCTTGTTCCCTAATGATGTCACATAGAGAAACACTAATGAAGCCAATTGTGATTCTGCTTTGCATGGTGCGATGAATGAAACGCTTGGCAAAAGGCATTTGACAACTCAAGTCAGATACACACCGTTATACCCCCACTAAGGGTAGAAACAGACAGCTGTATCTCCCTGTTAGTAGATACAGACAACTGTATCTCACTGAGGCTAGATACAGACAGTCATATCTCACTGAGGCTAGATACAGACAGCCGTATCTCACAGAGGGTAGATACAGACAGCCATATCTCACCGAGGGTAGATATAGACAGCCGTATCTCACCGAGGGTAGATACAGACAGCCGTATCTCACTGATAGTAGATACTGACCGCCGTATCTCACTGATAGTAGATACAGATAGCTGTATCTCACTGAGGGTAGATACGGACAGCCGTATCTCACTGAGGCTAGATACAGACAGCCATATCTCACTGATAGTAGATACAGATAGCTGTATCTCACTGAGGGTAGATACAGACATCCGTATCTCACTGAGGGTAGATACAGACATCCATATCTCACTGAGGGTAGATAAAGACAACCGTATCTCACTGAAGGTAGATAGAGGACAACTGCACCCCACTCCACTGAGGGTAGTGAGCTGAGTCCATGCTAACATTGGAGTGCCCTGGAAACATGCGTTGGTCCTGCGGGGGGTATCTAGGTGAGGGTGGAGGAGGAGGGAGGGAGGGGTGAGACTGTCTTTACCGGGTGTCCTTGAGGAGTGTGAGACACATACAGACGGGTGAGTGACAGTCGCCGGTCCGTCACCCTCTTTACCCTCACCTCGCTCTGACAACCCCAGCACACCCGACCCGACCACGGGGGGTGGTTAGACGGGGTTTAATGTTTAACCCCGTCAGATAGTGTCAGGTGCTTAGATCAACCCGATTCTAGTGACAGGCGGCGGGATCCTTCTACTCGGCCATTTTGAGTGTAGAATGTGCATTGTGGCAATTACAATGTCACTTCGGTGTGTCTAGTATTCAGGGGCCTATTTTGGAGGAGGCAATGATGGTACCCCCCCCCCCCCCCCCCCCAACACACACACACCCACTCCCAACACGCACAGACACATTGCCCAGGATGGTCTGTTCCAACTGCATGTTCTGCAAACACACTTTCTGAATTTTGAAAGTACTATTCATAATAACAAAGTTGTGTCGGGATGGAATAACTGGCCAGAATACCTGCATTGCAGAGGCCTGTATGTACTCACTCTTTGTACAATAAAAAAAACAAACAAAAAAAACCGGTCACTTACAAGAAGGATTCAATACTGACAACCTTAAAGTCTATTTAGGATGGTGGGGAACACAAGGGACCCTGAATCCCGTATACTGCCCCTGTATTTATAGTCTTATAGTTTTGTTCACAGCTTCACTGAATATGTTATTGAAGGGATGCTGTATGAACCTTTACAGCGTTATTCTATGCAGCCTCAAGTCACACGACATATTAGCACAGAAAAACACGATCTGCCAAGTGATAAGACGTTTTACTATTAAAAATACAATGAATGTGGATGATTTACAATTATAACAGAAGATCACACTATCAAGTCACACGACATATTACCACAGAAAAAAATGATCTTCCAAGTCATAATGCGTTTCACCACTAAAAACACAAAGTATAAATGATATGTGAGTTAAGTATCAATCAAATAAACGACAAGTCAAGTCACGACCACAAGTCATCACAGAAAACATTGAGATTCAAACATTTCTTTCGTGAGAGATCTGCCATTCTGATTGGTTGAGAGTCTAACAGTAATTTGGTAACTGATCGTCCTAGATGTTATCACGTGACTTGGGGCGGGGAGTTGGCTCAGTGGTAAAGAGCACTGGACCTGTATCCCAAGGTTGTCAGACTTTGTTGGTTGAAGTCCCACTGCAGCCAATTTTCTCTTTCACCCCCAGCAGTGGTAGATTTACTGCTGTATCAAAGGCCAATTCTTCTCATACCATGTCTATGTGGTGTGGGAAGTAAAAGAACTCTCACCTCGGTAAATATGTAGGGGTGAGATTTCTACCTTCATTCATCTCATAGATGCGATCAAATCCAAAGTAAGTCTAATTGAACATATTGGAGGTTAAACTACCAAACAAACAAACAAAAATCATATGACTTGTGTGAGAGTCTAACGGTAATCTGGTAACTGATCGTCCTTGCTGATGTCATGTGGTGGTATAGGCGACCTGACGTTTGTGGTTAGACCAAAAGTCACCCCTTAAAACCCTCACATGATATGAAACTCGGTGCAAAAAGGTCAACTAGTGCAACTCGCCTTGAATTCATTACTAATAAATATAACTGTAAGAGATGGGCGTTGTTAATGTTAACCTCAAGTGATATATAAATAAAGTGGCTCTTATGGGTTCAAGATGTCGCAGCGGATATGGTTTTGCGACGCAGTATCTATAACACGTTCATAATGGTGGCAGCGTACAGTAGCAACATTCACTGTAGACTTGTACAAACATCTGGCACAAATTTGAGATTATATATATTTTTTAGTGTATTTTTTGGTACGGCCTGAGTGGCAAACCGTTTTGGGTTCAACTTACAGTTTGCGTAGTCCATCTGAGAATATACAAAAGTGTGAAAGGTACAGTGCTATTGTTTAGTGCTTGAATGAAAGAAATGTTGATTATGGATGTTCGTTACGAAATCAAAGCTACTTTGCATTATGTAAATTTCTCTGACATATACCAGGCCCAGAAAGCATGTGACATGTGTAGAGGGTTGAGTACAACTCATAGCTATTCTCCAGCTCCAAGTATCTATCCTCAAACGTTCTCACATGTCTCTAAGTCGTGAGATGGATTTCTGTCGGTGGCATAGATCCTGTGTGAAAGGAACATGTACTCACACCTCATTGCATTGCACAATCAAACCACGATTGATTAAGAGATGGATGAGAATGAAATAAAAGGCTTAAGGTCGTTGAAAAGGCATTAAAAAAGTGGTGGCTGGTTCTGGCTCTGGTCAGGCCAGGCCAGTCAGGTTGTTTGCGGTGCCTGGGTCAGTCTCCAGTCTGAGCAGCTTGTGAGAGTGACCAGTGGAGGAGCCATGGTGAGAGGAGCTCGTGAGTGTGACCAGGGGATGAGCCATGGTGAGAGGGGCTCGTGAGAGTGGCCAGTGGAAGGGCTATGGTAAGAGGGGCTCATAAGGGGCGTGTCACGAGCTTGTGGTGAGAGTGGCTCATGGTGAGAGCGGCTTGTAGTGAGAAAGGCTCATGATCAGAGCAGCTCATGGTCAGAGTGGCTCATGAACAGAGCGACTCATAATCAGAGCAGCTCATACTCAGAGCAGCTCATGCTCAGATTGTGGTCAGAGCGGCTTGTAGTGAAACAGGCTCATGGTCAGAGCGGCTCATGGTCAGAGCAGCTCATGCTCAGAGTGGCTCATGCTCAGAGCAGCTCATAGTGAGAGGGGCTTATGGTCAGAGCAGCTCGTGGTCAAAGTAGCTTGTAGTGAGAGGGGCTTTTGTTATGCTTGTTATGCTTGTGTGCAAGCATATCCGGTCTGCACCACGAGGAGGCGAGGCGACTAAGAGGGTGAACAGATTGGTAATTTCTGTCCACCCCAGCAGACCTCATGATTAGAGGGGCATGTAGTCACAGCAGCTTGTAGTGAGAGGGACTTGTGGTCAGAGCAGCTCGTAATGAGAGCAGCTCATGGTCAGAGCGGCTCATGGTCAGAGCGACTCATGGTCAGAGCGGCTCATGGTCAGAGCGGCTCGTGGTCAGAGCGGCTCGTGGTCAGAGCGGCTCATGCTCAGAGCGGCTCATGCTCAGAGCGGCTCATGAGAGGGGCGTTCAGAGGCGTGACTGACTGTCGACCGTTCACAGTCTGCGAGTGTGGGAGCCGGGGGAGAACAATGCTCTAATATGAGTAGATGAGAACCAGCTGCGGCCTGCCTCTATGTTAGTGTTTGTAATCGGCGTGACAGGGGGTGGGAGTGGGGGATCTCCACGTCCCAGCCTTCAGTCTGAACTGCGGGGTCAGAGGTCGCACAACTCTGCAAACATGACGCCATCTTTCAGCACATGTGACCTCCCACGTGACGTCAATATCACATGACTCCTCACCGCAATCTCCCGCCGAGGTTTGAATCTGCTTGGTGAATGAATCTCTTTCAGAAGGAGAACTACATCGGGTATTTTAGTGAGAATATTAGAAGAGTATCCAGATTATTATTATTATTATCACGCTGAAACACCATCATTATAATATCATTATTGAAGCACTAAAAGTGGAGAATTTGAAATGAAACACCAAAAGTGGGGAACATGAAATGAAACACCAAAAGTGGGGTATTTGAAATGAAACACCAAATGCTTGGAGCACTACCCTGGCTGAGGACGACGGAACTAAGCTTTGCTATCTGCCCTATAAGACCCCCCCCCCCCCCCCACCTCCCACGTATCCCCCCGGGGACTGATCTCACATCACTTCACCTCGACAGTAAGACAAGGACAGAGGGTGGTAACACAACCTGTAACTCTACTCTCAACTAAAGGGAGTCATTCTAACTGACTGTTCACCAGAGGTGTCTAAAGGTTGAAGAGTAACAGGTTCTGTCGACTAGTGCCTGCACTGTTTTTACCACTGTAAGTATTGATGTTGGAAGGGGTGTCTAAAGTGGGATCCACTCGAAGAGACTCATGTACCTGAGACTGGTGTACTTCACACCTTTCCCCTAGTCTCAGACAATTCTAGGTTGGTACAAAATTCTCATGGCAAAGTGCTTTTATCAGTCTCAAGGAAAAATGGTGAATTGATTCACATGGGAGGACATACCTGGTACATAATCTCAGACATAGTGACCAATCACCCTGGGACTCCTATTACCGAGGGCAGGTACATAGTCGGAGAAGTTCCATTTGTCTCACCAAAATGACCCTCTAAATTTTAAGCCTGTTCAAAGTCAAAATCTCATGAGATTCTCTTCCTTGGTAGGGGTGATTGTCACCAACAATTCCAAAAGAACACCTTGTCTCAGCAAAATGGAACCATACAATTCAGATGAGGAGATTGTTTTCCAGTACAGAATCTCAACAGGATTTGTCTCAGACAAACTGTCTGTGAGGTACATGAATCCCATCGTGAAAATCCCACTTGACGTTAGATTATGGGATTGCCTCCGTTGTGTATGTATTGTAAGACAGAGCTAAGTCTAATTCCTAGCTAACTTTCAGTAACTTGCCTGGCAATGTCGCTTAATGTACCACAAATCAGACCAAAACATACTTCTGGGGTGATGTTAAGCATCTACTTACCCAGTCTAGACAAACCTAGTTTTATCAATTGGTTATGTGACTGGGTCCTTATGTTTTCGTTAGCGAACATAATTCGTCATAGTGTGATGGTATTACATTGTGCTCAGTCGAGTTCGGGAACTTTCTTATGTTAGACTTTCCTCACTTTTTGAATAATACATATAGTATGATAATAATCACGAATAACTTGTGGTAGTGATATATACGATACACACGAGAGGGTAATTAATAGGGAAGAGGGAAACAATGTACGTATTACTCATAATGCTGGTGAATAGACTGTTTTCCATTAGAGGATGCATATCAATAAAGATACCGCAACTTCACCCAGAAATTCCAATGGCGGTTGGCCTCGGTCTCGCCCATACATTATCCCAAAGAACAGGCCGTGGTAATAAAAGGGGAAAATGACTCCAGGATTCCGGTAGAGACGTCTTTGTTCCAGAGATATATGTCGCCAAGTGCACGGCACAGAGCCTACCCTGCATGCCGCCATTAACCCACCGCGCTGCAGTGTGGTGCCTCCGTGTGGTTTGGGTCTTAATTGTCTGGAATAGCACCGAGGTTGTTAGATTGGCCACCGCCTCTGTCTCCACTCTGTTCCGACTAAGAGGTTAGTGGGGCTAAGTCTAGGCCTCGTCCATGAATTCTCACTCTCGAACCAAGTAATTTTGTTTACTAGGTAGGTTCTGGGAGCCGAAATATATACAAGGAAATATTCAAAGCTCAAATGGGAATAGGAAATGGCACACTCTCCAAACATTGATGCAGGCCATATGAAAGATCTGCAGGAGAGTGCAAAACACTTACAGCTACAATGGGTCAAGGTGGCCATGGATTTAACAAAACCAGAGCTTACAAGTGTAGCTTTGGCGGCCAGTGTAGGAGGTTGTATCACTGAATGGTGAAGCCATCTCACGGGTCGCTGAATTCCCCTAGCGGATGCCGAGGAAGCAGGGTAGGTTATGTGCCATATGGACAGTATTCCAATCTACTCACGTGTCTACTGCCGACAGAAAACGCTTTAAACACTTTAGGGGGTCAGTTAACTTTATTATCTGATAATGTTTAAGCATTGATCACAATTCCTCACATTTTCTGTTGATGGATCCAAATCTCCATTGTCCCATCAAATCCTCTATGCTGCATCCCTGTCTATAATGCGTCTAACGAAATCCAGTTAGACACAAGCTCGTCCTTTTCCGGAATATATTTTCAATATGGAGTAAACCTTAATTGATATATCTAAAAGAATGTTATCATAGTAGATTATGCAGTGGAAGTGGACCTGTATACTTTTAATTCCATCGTATGGTTCAGGTCTGTTTTTTGGTGATGATCTAGGGGGACTGAGAGAAGCATGAATGGCATGATGGTTAGATAAAGTGATGACAGACATAACTCTGGGTGTGGCGACACGAGTGCGTCGTGTAGTGTTCGTGCTGTTAAACGTGCGTGTGACGGAGAAGGTGGATACATACTATAGGGAAAAGTGTTCCCTAGTTCCATGATAATTCTGCCAGGAGGGTGGAGACATTCTATAAGGAGAGTGTACCCTAGTTCCAAGATGATTCTGCCAGGTGTGTAGGGGACATACTATAGGATACAGAGGGCCCTAATATCCTAGGATATAAACGTAGTGCCCTAGGCTCCCTAGAACTCCAATTGCCCTTCAGTACTTGGTATGTTCCTCGGGTAATTACCCATTCCATCATCTACACCCTTTAATCTCTGAAGGAGAGTATCATACATCGACACCATTGTTACTGATTCATTCAGTCCATTGGATATCTTGGGATTTGGTGTTGGTGTCTAAGACTTACCCTGACAGGCTGCCAATTATACTATTCACAACCAGACACCCCCCCCCCCCCCCCCCCCAACCACACTTACAGACACACAATACACTGCGCTGCTCCGGGTTATTGTCGGCAACACCCGTGATATTCCGTAGGTTTCTCGAGCGATGCAGTGTGAGAGGACACCAAGTCCTGAGGACGTCCATTTATCTGAGGTGCCCGCTAGAGGCCGCCACCCGCGTCAGAGGTGATGTCCCCGTGAAGAGGTCAGAGGTCAGTGAACCTGCGCGCGCAGCATAACGGGTCCATTGTTCCTGTGCAGCCGCGCGTGCAGCGATCTCCAGACACAGTCCTAGACAGGTATTCTGGTATTCTTGGTTGGCAGGCAGTGTATGTGCTTGAAGAGCTGGTCACGTGGCTGGGGTGACGATGATAGGCTAGCGACACACCGGGTCACAGCGGACGTTAGTCACGTTGTGTTGGGCACAGACGACATTTTATTCACTGCCACACCTCCCACCCACCACCTCCTCCCCATATCATGCCACAGCCCCAATCCACTCCATGTTCTACACCTGCATGCTTGACTTTGGACAGAAACCCTTTACATACAGGAAATTAGCCATAACTTGTCGTACAATCAGAGTGGCTCCGTGTCCGCGGCTTCCGGGACGCGTGCCGCTGTTGTCATGTTGATATGTTGTCATGGCTACCATGCCTCGTGTTGGCATGGTTACCAGACACCTGTTTCTCCTCTGTCTGCAATGTGTGCTCAGAATAATAATGTAACACCAATCACAGTACAAACAACTTGGCTAGACTGTCAATTTGTATTTTTCACTAAAGTACACTTGTTAACTCGTTTCCTATTCACCAGGAGAGGGTGGAGGGGTAGTTCAGTAACTAGTCTTCTAGCCTGCGGATTACGGACTCAGGGGTGCGAGGCCCAGCTGTGCCGCTATGTTTCCTACTTGTCTGTCATCCTCCTCTCACCCATTCGGTTTGCAGTGATATGACCCTGGCATTCGTTACCGAGGAAATCACCATTGACCAAACCGAACCATCGACCGGCTCCTGTTTCTGAGCAGACCCATCACCTGTCTGTGGTATATTTAGAGCATTTCTCTTTATTGCCGACATAGCTTTCCACTTTTCCATTTATATATCCACCTTTCATTATCGGTATTCAAGTTTTTTCTCCATGTGAAAAAAAGATAGTATCACATGAATCTTATTCACACCAAGCAAAGTGGGTTGAACCTGCCTACAGACCCTTGGCTCCACACCAACATGTTTTCGACATGTTCTTGGTCTCTCCAGGCAGCATGTCCTGCATGTTGATGCTCGGTTTACACTGGGACCACGGCGACCAAGTCAGCCGAAACGTAGTGTACCGTTGTAGATGGTCTAAAGGTGGGTACCCACTGCTTCCGACACACTCCGACAAGGCTTACGACACACTACGACAAAGAAAATCCCTGTCGGAAGGGCTCTGTCGGAGTGTGTCGGAGTGTGTCGTAGAGCCTTGTCGGAGTGTGTCGTAACGGTTTGGCGGGAAAAGAAAGGTTGCCACGGTACCGACACACTCCGACACCAACGGCTCCCCTGAGGGACTTAATTAATATAGGAAATATACTGAAAAATATGTTTTTCTTCAATTTTCAAAAAGAAAAACGCAGTGAATTGATGTCTTTTATCAAGAGTATTAGATATCCGAACAAATATCTATAATCATGTATCTCAGACCTGGATTATGATTTTAAAAGTATATGATTATTAAAAAAGTTTATCATATCTGTTCCTGAATATGTTCAATGGACCATTCGTAATGCATATCCCTATATAACAGAGGATAAAATGTTGTATATATGAAATTATAACAGTTTATAAAGGCGCACGTGTGTGGGTGGGGGGCAGTTCATAGCTTTAACATAGTGCAGAATGCTTCCGACACACTACGACACAAGCCGACCTCTACGATAAATTAAACATGTTTAATCTTGTCGGAAGGGCTACGACACGGCTACGACACGGGCGCTGTGTCGTAGTCATGTTGGAGTGTGTCGCAGTGTGTGGGAAGCCGTGTCGGAACGGTGGGTCCACTGCTACGACAAAAACCCAAAATGTTCGATTCTGTGTCGTAACGCTTGTCGGAAGGCTTGTCGCAGTGTGTCGTAGTGTGTCGGAGGCTCAGTGGACACCCACCTTAAAACGGCTAATTTTGCATTTATACTATGATCCCGGCGGCCACGGTTTGAGGACGTTCAAGGCTCACGTTTTTCATGCTGTATCCTCCAAGTTGTGTCACGGCCCTCACGTGTTCTCCAGGTAGCCACTTTTCTCCTTCACACCCAGCAGTGGTAGATTTATACAGCCGACTGCGTTCGGTTACGTCCTTCCCTCACATTTTGTCGATGGTGCCCTGTGCTGCGTTCAGTCACGTTTAGTCACGTTATGTGGCGTTGATCATGTGCCTCTACAGAACGATTCTCATGAGCGCTGTGCCCAATTTTATGAGGGTTTAAAACTCTGTCGTGGCCATCAGGGTCTGTTACGTTTATCCATCCGTCCCCCTGAGTTGTCCCACGTCCGTCCCGTTTCGTCCACGGTGCCCTGAAACGCGGTCGCCGTAGCATCAGAGGTAGTGCATGGAGTGCGGAGTGTGGGTTTCAACGCCAGCTGAACGCATTCATTACGACCTGGCCGCTCACCTCCCGAGTAATAACAGGCATTGGTGTTTCATCTAGTGAAAGGTGTGACTCATACCTGCCGTACTCGCCGGGTTATCATTAAGAGCAGGAATCCCGGTAGACTATCAGTTACCTGCCCACTAGTGTATTATTAAACTCTGCTCTCGAGTACTAGAGACATTTCCTGTGTTTGAATACAGGTCTATTTATTTTATTGCTCCCAAGCCATTTACAAGTTTTGCACAGCATTTTTTAATGGAAACATTTTCATACGGAAATGTCACCTCTCTTGTGCTTATTTTGATGGGGAAAAGATAGTTCTGAATGCATGGGTGCAGCTTTACCGAATTGCAACATTTTCTACCACCGCCAGTCCTCTTGTCACTACGTGTCATCACTTGTTATCACTTGTCATCATTGTGGAGAGAGAAGGAATGGCAACAGAGGTGTGAGGCTGATATCTATATGTCCAAGGCGGGCGGGCGGGCAATAACGAGGGAGGGAGGGAGAGAGAGAGGGAGGGAGGGAGGGAGGGTTGAGGGAGGGAGGGAGGGAGGGAGGGAGGGAGGGAAGGAGGGAAGGAAGGAAGGAAGGAGGGAAGGAGGGACCGCACCACCAACATCAACAGGTATAACAACAGGGAGACATAGATATTGGCCCTTGTGGTCACTACAAACAAGCGTTGCTATTCCTTTTCCTACAATTCCTTGGTCACTCACACCATCCTCGCTCACAGTGAGAGTGACTGACACGACCCTCCTGGCCTAATGCTGGCCCTAAAGTGACAGAACATAAATCTGCTGTTACGTTTCACATTTCTATCACTTCAATGTCTCATATCTCTGCTAAAGGTAACAGTGAAACCAAGAGTAATTGGAATAAATGCAGGACGAGGCGACGTCCTTCTCCCCTAGCGATGCTAACTTGAGTGGCAGTTTATAGAACTGCCCCTACCTACTGTAACCACAGTGCACTGACAGCCCTGACATCATAGTGTCAACAAATTACATCTCCGGTGCTGTACAGAGATCCGTTTGAAAAAGAACAAATGGAATAAATATCGAACCATAGTCATTCTATTCCTAAATAATATTATAAATGATTTACTTTTTTCCCCTCAGTCCCGACTTTATTCCTACGAAAGGATCGAGGGAAAAAAAAGATATTCCAGAAATTCCGCTTGTACCAGCTTGTAGTGGTATGTCCTCTGTGCGACGCCAGGAATAAGCTACATTCCAGTGACGTACATTTCAGCAAGACACCTTGGGAGTAGCAGGTTAAGTTTTCCGACAGAACAGTGAGGTAGGTGGAGGCGGACGCCGTGAGCGGTGGACTGGAGAGCAGACGACATTTGACAGACGGTGTGTCACGCGGGGCTCTTTGTCCAATCAGAGTCTCCGTTACACCTCACCATGACAGTCTCGTGAAGCCCAGCACCGGGTGTACGGCCGCTGCATGTGGTGTCTGTGTGTAGTGGTGGCTCATTGAAGCTGGAGTACGAGTATAGAAAAACCATGTGGGAATCATGTGCAGATCAAATCTATGGATTTATATCAACACACTCTCACGAAGCCGGATTTAATGTGTAAGTCAGGAATTTCTACTAGATTATGTTTTTTTACGATTATTTTTGTCGGTAATGGTTGCTAGGAGTCTACATGGCAACAGGTTGGTATCAGATGGAATTCATCCAATTTATCACATACATGTGTATTGTAATTTTGGAAAAGATATACATTGAAGAAATACAGAGTTTCCACAGAGATTAACATGGTTTAACACCTTATTGAGAAGACTACGGACCTTGGAGTTACCTTGATATCCACCTCCTATACTTTATCGATCGTCAGTGAAATGGAGCCTTTTACTGAACTCTGAGCTCTGAACATCGATGGTTTCTCGGTGGTTAACGCTGACACAGCGGCGCGACCACTGCTTGAGATGGTGGGGGGTGCGCCGGGTTTAACACGAATAAATAACACCTGGACGATGTTAAGGGATTCCAGACGGGGAGGCCCCATAAAGCATACCAAGGTACGGTGAGCACTATTATGTATTTTGTTCTAGAATGTATATGACAGTGCTATACGTGTGTTCACTTGCTGTTATGAGTCTGGAATGGGTTGAGCTTTGGAATTGAACTAAAATTTATGATTTTGATCCGTAATAGCTTCCAGCTCAGACCTAACAGGATACTGGGTGCCAGTCGTAGGTGTGCAGCAGATCTTACAGGATTCTGGGTGCCAGTCGTAGATGTAGAGTAGACTTAACAAGATACAGGATGCCAATCATAGATAGAAGTAAATGAGACCTCACTAGATATGGGGTTCCAGTCATAGATGTACAGTAGACCTTACAGGATTCTGGGTGCCAGTGGTTATGTAGATGTGCAGCAGACCTTACAGTTTGTTTGTTTGTTGGTTTGATTTAACGTCCAGTCAACCATTACAGGTTCTCACCAGACTTTCTCAAGGTTCTTTTACACCACAAGGGTGGTGATCGAATCTATGAAATGAATTTAGGTGGAAATCTCACCCCTACACATTTACCGAGGTGAGAGTTCGTTTACTTCCCACACCACATAGACATGGTATGAGAAGGATTGGCCTTTGATATAGCAGTAAATCTACCACTGCTGGGGGTGAAGGAGAAAAGTGGCTTCAGTGGGACCCGAATCAACAAAGTCCAGTGCTCTTTACCACTGAGGTAACTCCCCACCCCGGTCGCTTTTGTTATGCTTGCATGCAAGTATATCCGGTCTGCACCACAAGGAGGCGAGGCGACCAAGAGGGTGAACAAATTGATAATTGCTGTCCACCCCAGCAGACCGCAGACCTTACAGGATTCTGGGTGCCAGACGTAGGTCGTAGGTGTGCAGCAGACCTTACAGGATTCGGGTGCCAGTCGTAGGTGTGCAGCAGACCTTACAGGATTCGGGTGCCAGTCGTAGGTGTGCAGCAGACCTTACAGGATTCTGGGTGCCAGTCGTAGATATGCAGCAGATCTTACAGGATTCTGGGTTCCAGTCGTAGGTGTGCAGCAGACCCTACAGGATTCTGGGTGCCAGTCATAGATGTGCAGCAGATCTTACAGGAAACTGGGTGCCAGTCGTAGATGTAGATTATAGAATGAATCAAGATGATTAATTAGATTATGGTGTGTGCTCCCCGACGAACCAGGATGTAGATATAGATGGAGATGCACAACGCCCACACTCCATGTGTTGACTGAAATGTGAACGCTCTCATTATGTGACCCAGTTATCAGTGCACTGATTGGTTTGGAGGTTGGGGGGGGGGGGGGGGTAACGCTGGAATTGAATGATAAACAACGAGTAATAAGAGAAAACGTTGTCGCTGAGGTCGAGGTTTTTTGCTGCATCTTAAATACGTCCCGATGCCGTAGGTGGAGGGACGTATTTATGGTAACCGGTCGTGATCCACGCGGTGTGAAACGAGGAGAGGCAGTGCGCTGTGTAGCGTGACGGGCGTGATCGGCACGACGCCAGCCGTGCGTGACGGTCAGGGCTGTCCACCATCGCCTCACGTCATGACTGATCGGGACAGAGGGGTGTGCGATCCATTCAGGGTTGCCACACTTCGGGGGAAATCATGAAAAAGCTTTTTTCTAGATTAGTGTATTTAGAAATTTCCCAAAGAAAACTAGAATTTTTAAATAAAAAAATTGAAATTTTCACTTGAAATTTCCAGATCTTTGCATGAAGAACTAGACAACGCAGACAGCCTCGAAATCTGTATTTACTATTAAAAGTGAAATATTCCCGATGTTTAGAATGTAAAGGACCTTGCTGTCATTTGGCAACATTATCTTGGCTACAGACATTAGGACGAAGGTTTATAACAATTTACCATCATGTATTTCGAAGGTCTGGCCCTAAAATCACCAAATAAATGGATGACAAGGATGACCGTCAGGTTCCTTATAACAAAAATATTCGTCATTGAAGAATTAATTTGTCATGCAAAGGTCATGGAAATTTGAAATCCCAAGGTTGAGGCAACCCTGGTGATTGACCCATTTGACTATGAGGAGAACCCCCCCCCCCACCCCCCCCCCCCCCCCCCATCGCCTAGTCTACCCCTCGTTGTGTGCACTGGGGCATCTCAGCAACAAACGAGACTGTTCCATGGTAACTGATCTAAACTCAGGATTTGCGCTACATCGCTCCTGATTATCGATTCGGGGTTGATGTGAAGTCCATCATTTTTACAGGTTTTTTTAAATGATTTTGTGACCTCTAATAGAATACGTGTGTGTTATAACCTCTCCATATTAAGCATATGATCCACGGGTATAATAAAGAGAAGCCTGGCTGCAGTGCACCCTGTTGAGGGCCCACAACGTGGGCACTGGCCTCTCAGAATACACCCCTGGTTGAGGAGAGTTAGCTCAGGTACTGGACTTGTAACCCCGGGTTGTAGGACTTCTCCTTCACCCACAGGCAGTGGTAGATTTACTGCTACATCAATGGCCAATCGTCCCTGTACCATATATCTATGTGGTGTGGGAACTTAAAGAACCATCACTTGGTAAATGTGTAGGGTTGAGATTTCTGCCTAAATTCATCTTATAGATTCGATCACCATCATAGTCCTGGGCAAGACCCAAATTTTCATTTCCGCTGCCCCCCCCCCCCCCCCCCCCCGAACATTTATTTTATTGTTTTATCTTGTAGATCCATCGTTCTAGTTAACATTTCCACTTGTTGTTGCTCTGGCAAGTGGTCAGATTACCATGACAACAGCTGTTGAAGAGACCTACCGTCAAAATGCCTCAACACCTATAATTCTGAGTGCTGAAAATCATTACTTGGTTCTGTGTTGTTTTAAGAATTACAATGTTTCATTACATTGAACTTTGGTAATGGGCTCCGTATTCTGGTCCTTTCTGGACTCAGTATAGCAAACAGAATCAAAATATGTCTTCTCAGTGGCCTACATCAGCCTTTTTTATGTGTGCACTAGTAATGTCTCCTTTACACATCTGCAATTTTCCACATATTTGTTTCTTAAATAATTTCAAGGCTATATAACCTTTTCATATGCAGTATTTTGCTACCTGGCAATATTGTGGCATCCCTTAGGAACATTTTGAGCTATTTTTCAGTGTTCTGTGATATCTGGTTCTAGGTATATTACCGAATTTCCTACCCCTGCCATTCATGTTTGACATATCTGACAGCCAGTACTAAAGACATATTGTATCTAAAGACTACAGAACCTTTGTCTATGCAGATTTTTGATATGTTGCCATGTTCTGGCATCCCCTAGATACAATTTAAGCTATTGTTTAGTGTTCTGTGATCTCAGGATTCAGTTATATAACCAATTTTTCTATCACTACTGTCACCGTCATTTGACAATTTTGACAGCCAGTTGAAACCACAATATGGTCACATAGCGTAAAACTGCATATGAAAAGATTTTATAGTCTTCAGACACCATTTCATTGGAACTGGCTGTCAAAATTGTCAAATGACAGTGACAGTAGTGATAGAATAATTGGTTATATAATTGAATCCTGAGATCACAGAATACTAAACAATAGATTGAATTGTATCTAGGGGATGCCAGAACATGGCAACATAGCAAAAATCTGCATAGACAAAGGTTCTGTAGTCTTTAGATACTACATGTCTTTAGTACTGGCTGTCAGATATGTCAAACAACATGAGTGGCCGGAGTAGGAAATTTGGTAATATACCTAGAACCTGATTTCACAGAAACACTGAAAAATAGCTCAAAATGTTCCTAAGGGATGCCACAATATTGCCAGGTAGCAAAATACTGCATATGAAAAGGTTATATAGCCTTGAAATTATTTAAGAAACAAATATGTGGAAAATTGCAGATGTGTAAAGGAGACATTAATAGTGCACACATAAAAAAGGCTGATGTAGGCCACTGAGAAGACATATTTTGATTCTGTTTGCTATACTGAGTCCACAAAGGACCAGAATACGGAGCCCATTACCAAAGTACAATGTAATGAGTCATTGTAATACTTAAAACAACACAGAACCAAGTAATGGTTTTCAGCACTCAGAATTATAGGCGTCCAGGGATTTTGATGGTAGGTCTCTTCAACAGCTGTTGTCATGGTAATCTGACCACTTGTCAGAGTGACAACAAGTGGAAATGTCAACTAGAAGGATGGATCTACAAGATAAAACAATAAAATAAATGTTTCCAGGGGGGGGCAGCCAACTCCTTAAATTAGCCCCTTTTCCAGATTGGCCCAGGGACTTTCAAAAGCAAAGTAAGTCTAATAGAACATATTGGACGTTAAACCACCCAAATAAACAAAAAATTCAGAAAACACCCTGTTAATTACACCCCGTTAAGCAAACAACCCGCTTTTGTATATCGCTTGGATGCCGAACGGCGCGACTGTAGGGGGTTTGTTTGTTTTGGTAGTTTAACGTCCAATTTGTTCAATTAGACTTACTTTGGGTTTGATCGAATCTATGAGAGAAATGTAGGAGAAATCCCACCCCTACACATTTACCGAGGTGAGAGTTCTTTTACTTCCCACACCACATAGTCATGGTATGAGAAGGATTTGCCTTTGATATATAGCAGTAAATCTACCACTGCTGGGGGGTGAATGAGAAAAGTGGCTGCAGTGGGACCCGAATCAACAAAGTGCCGTGCTCTTTACCACTGAGCTTGTGTGCAAGCATATCCGGTCTGCACCACGAGGAGGCGAGGCGACCAAGAGGGTGAACAGATTGGTAATTTCTGTCCACCCCAGCAGACCGGGTAGGGGGTGGTCTCTTTAGCGGTGTTCCACTGTATTGGCCAATCTCTAACTCAATGTACCAGAAGCATAGAAGTGTGTACCAGAATGCCTTTATCTCCAGATGACTGGGGCTTCTTCTCTGTGACAGTGTATGGAGGGGGATCCTGGACACACCGTTAAGAGGGCCACCCCGCAACACGGGGCAATTTGACCCGGGACGGAGGCTGTCCTGCCTAGGCACCCCTCTCATAAGATCTCACTCTCTAAGCGGTATTCTGTACAAGGTTCTCACCATGCTCTATGGGAGAAGAATTCTTAAGGAACTAGGCTTAGAGCCTTGAGAATCTACTGGCCTGCCTCCCGTCCCGGTATGCTGTCCACGATTATAACAGGGACGGTGTTATGTATATTTTAATAGTATATAGCCAGCAAAGGTCAGTCAAGATAAGACAGACGCACAGAGGTGTAAAGTAAAGTGGGAAAACTGACTGGGCGTTTAATCGGTGAAGTGTTACAAACTCACGGACAGGCAAATACTTGCCCCGAAACTCGCTGGAGAGGCGTATTTTTGAGTCCGTTAGTGAGGAGCCATTTACAGATCAAACACCGGGTCTCTTTCCCCTATTTTTTATTCACCTTCGAATGTCTTGAATTTATAAGAAATAAATCGCTATTCGACGTACAATTTGGGCATACAGAACTGGTCCGAACACCACGGTATCACAGCGTACGGCACAGACTGTGCGGTACATGGTTTTTACGATATAGGGAGCAGAGGTTAGCAAGTTAAAGATCAATGTGCAGTGGTGTATGATAAATGCGGCGTGTTGCTAGGACAGAGAGGAGGACGAAGTGGAACACTGAGAGGTGTCTCTAAATCAACCAACGAGGCAATCACACACTCCCACCAGCTTCCCCACTTCCCCACATACCTAACACGTCTACCTTTGTACTTAGTGTGCCTCCCCCACCCCACAGTCACAACGACAGGTAAGCTGTAAACACAGCGGCACGTGTGCGTGCTGATCACGTTGATATTTGACGTATAGAAGAATAATATGTCGTTTTTCTGGCAGCGCCCTCTGTTGGAGTGGCAGCCCGGCGCCCTCGTCATGGCTGACCTATTTACGTCAGTGGGCGTCAGTCACGTGACATGGCGTCATTCATGCGGCTCGCTGGTAATCGGCGTGAGTCTCACTTGTCTCATGTCAGCACGAGAAATCAGACGGAAATGACGTCACAATCGTCAGCTGTGTTCCTCTCTGAACGGCCGTGACCTCGTACTCATGACCTTGTGCTCGTGACCTTGTGCTCGCAGCCAGCCTTATATCAGAGTGATAGACCCTCCAGACTTTACTATACTTCCTAATATCCACCCGGTACGTAAAGGATCCGCTCCCGACTGTCTGGCCACACCATGGCTGCCTGTCCCCTGATGAACAACTGTTTTCTGATTTCTAACTGGACGAACCGAATACAATTTGAACGTAAAAATATTGGAGCGAAACACTGGTCGCTGAGAGTGTGTTTCCACTCTCCGTGAAGCGGCAGTCAACCAGTGGCTGAGACTATAGTCGCTACCCCGTGCTAACACCTCAGCACGAGTGGGTTCGGATTGAATCCGGGAAAGGCAGGGAGATGCGAGATCTACAACCTAACGCTTAACTACGGACACAAGACCAGACTCCGGACTATTTAGATACAGGCAGCTTTATTGTATCTCAATCTTACAGTTCGTTGGTGCTGCGGGGCACCAACTAGCACGGGAAGAGATTCAGGTCTCTTCACCGTTGAAAGGTCCCAAAGAAACCTTACCAACTTATGAGGCTCCAGGCGTTCACTCAACTGGGAGGCACCGCGAGAAGACCTGTCGACAACTCAGTCCTTATATACTGACTGAGTTACATAGTGTGGGCGACCCCGTAGTATTTGCATACACGGGTCCACCGGCCTTACCCGGAGCAGAGATCGGCACTCGTGCCCTCAGCGTGAAGTGAAAAAAATGCTGCTTGACTACCCTGACCCCTACACTATTAAACTGAAATTTCCAATTCTGCAATAAGATTTACAATTTGAAGGTTTATATAAACTGTTAAACTACATTAATTGTGGGAAATGGGTCAAGGGTCTATCCCCATAAAACGATGGAATCCAGCTAACACCAGATCCTGTAAGCAGGAAACAGCGGCACGGCCGAGTCACAAACTCCAGACCGAGGTCACTGTAGCAGACTTCTGTAGCACGACCTAGCTATCAAGGTCATGATAGCAGACACCTATAGTATCACCTATGAAGGTGGCAGCTGTAGCAGATTTTCACCTATCATATAACCTATGAATGTAGCTATACTAGCATATCACCTATAATATGGCCTGTAAAGTCCGCTATGGTAGATTATGAATTATAAAGCCTGGTAGAGCGGAAGGCCCGCCTGGTCACTTACAGATGTCTGTCCAGCTTTGACGTGTGGCGCACCAAGCGGCGTCAGTGAGCACTGCGTCCATTAGGTGTGACACGTGACTGATGACGCACGGCACGAGACCACGTGATCCACATGAGTCGTGGCGTCGCCGGCATGAGCCGAGCTGTCTCTGACCGACCAATCCGTTTTTATCAAAGTATCAACACGGGGAGATCGATTACGACAATAGGATGGCATAAAGGTGTACTCCCGAGCATCTACTCCCAGGTGTCTACCCCCATGAGACAACCCCCATGAGACTACACCCATGAGACTTCACCCATGAGACTACTCCCGTGAGAGACTACTCCCCATGAGACTACTCCCTTGAGACTACTCCCTTGAGACTACTCCCTTGAGGCTTCTCCCGTTAGACTACTCCCCATGAGACTACCCCCGTGAGACTACTCCCACGAGACTACTCCCATGAGACCACTCCCGAGACTGGTAGATTTTCTGCTATATCAAAGGCCAATCCTTCTCATACCATGTCTATGTTGTGTGGGAAGTAAGAGAACTCTCACCTCGGTAAATGTGTAGGGGTGAGAATTCTACCTAAATTCACCTCATAAATTCAGTCACCCCCCTTGTGGTATAAAAGAACCTTGAGAAAGTCTGGTAAGAACCTGTAATGGTTAACTAGACATTAAATCAAACCAACCAAAACTCCCGTGATTCTACTCCCGTGAGTGTAATCCTGGGCGTCTACCCAGACCACGTAAGTCTCCAGGTCATGTCACCTTTATCCACGACATATTAGCCTGCAGGTGACTCCTCCTGACTCCAGTGTCAAGTGGCGTAGGGTGACTGTCTTTACTTGTACATTGTACGCACCACGTCACCTGAGAACTGACCGAGGTCAGCAGGTTTTAGCCACAGCCACGAATATGAAATGAAGTCAGATCACATACACAGACAGGAATAAAGTCAGACCACCAACACAGCCAGGAATAACGTCAGATCACTCATACAGCCAGGAATATAGTTAGATCACTCACGGGGCCAGTAATAAAGTCAGATTGCAAACAGTCAGGAATAAAGTCAGATAACTAAGACAACCATGGATAAAGTAAGGTTCTCTGTCCATGAATACCACCTTCTCATACCATGTCTATGTGGTGTGGGAAGTAAAAGAACTCTCACCTCGGTAAATGTGTAGGGGTGAGATTTCTACCTGAATTCATCACATAGATTCTATCACTACCCTTGTGGTGTAAAAGAACCTTGAGAAAGTCTGGTAAGGACCTGCAATGGTTAACTGGACGTTAAATCAAACCAAACAAACAAACAAACCATAAATACCAAATGTAACTCTGGCAGGTAAACGCAAATACTATGAGCTTCTCTAGAATGTAGGAAATTGCCCATTGTGCGGTTTTCCGTACAATGACCTATGAGACAGAGAGGCCCCGGGTGAACATTGGAGTATAATAAGGCCCTATGCAACCAGACCTATAATACCCAAAGTCTTGTATTATCTGCTAGTGGGCTGTATCAAGCCATACTCGCCCGGACCTAGCTAAACCCCGACAAAGTCCGGCCCGCAAGTATTGGGCTGCTGCCGGAAAGATGCCAGTTTTCCACAGACAGGGTATAGGTCTGCTACCCATTTGGGGAAATATGCCAACTACTGGAAACAGTGTATAATTTGGTATCTATTTGTATATACAAATGTATGTGTCACCTTACTGGAGACGAACTACAGGCGTCTCCGTTAGAGAAAGATATAAATTTATCAGAGACATGTTATAGACCTGCGATCCATTAGGGTAAAACCCGATCGACGATGAGACGTCAAGATGCCAATAAACCTGAGACAGAATATAGGTGTGCTACTCGTTACCGTAAAAACGCCAACTTACTGGAGACCAAAGTACAGGCTGTTGTAGACTGGTTCCCTGGCCCAATGAAATATGGAACTGGTTCCCCGCTTATTTGCAGTGGCAAGGATAACCAGCACAACCTCTCTCCCACTCTCCCAGCAGAATCTGTGCTAGGAGAGTGCCTCTCCAATGTTCCCCCAAATACCTCATTTCTACTTGTTTATAATGAAGGGCGAATCAATTATAATAAAGGGCAATTAAAAAAATGAAGTAATGGCAACCTTTCAAAAGATAAAAGATAATTCATTAGAATGTTTCTTTAAAAACCAGCGTAGTACTAGCTGAAGACTTTTACCCATGATGCACCAGAAAATGGAGGCGTTACCCATAGTTCACCAAAAAAGGCGTTACCTGGCCTATAATGTGAGTAAGCACATAGGCTTCCAGGCTTAGGCTGTTGTCAGTGGGGCAGTCACGTGGTCGGGTATGAGAAGGAGGGACCGACATCAAACACAGATCGGGTTGTCGGATCGCCTGAGTACGTGAGGGATCCAACCCCTTCACCTACCTGTCACTGCCAGTGTGCCCCAACCACCCACCACCACCGTGACACACTCCTCTTGTAATATCAATCTGAGATAAGAATGATGCGCTTAGTTCTGTACAAACATTTCCTAATCACCCTGAAAGTTACAATGTCAGATCGCAGTATCGTCCCCAGGGAACTGCTTCCTTTGGGAGATTTGCAATCACAAATGTGTTGTGTGGAAAGGGTTAAGGTGATAAATTCAGGGCCACTACGGAGTACAGTGGGAGTGTATTGTGTTTTACACTATGGAGTTGGTGGGTCATTCAGTGTGATTTGTTATACCACAGTATTGTTCCCCATAAGCTTAATAGTGGGAACTCGTACTCCATGGCCTTGAAAGTAGTGTACCCAATACTCAATGGTTAATTAGATGAGTTATCTTATTGATTAATGATAACTTGGTCTGCACTGCACGTGAAATTCCTTCTAAATTATCAGAACTACCACTGACAATTACCTATATGATCACCCATCCCCAACATGTGTAGGTTCAGGTCAAGGGTAAAACTGCCTCCCACCTTTATGTACTATCGGTCAGTGTCCTATCAATGAAACTTAAGGGGGGGGGGGGGGGGGATAATTTCATAACTTAATACATTTTGGTAGAATTCCAAATAGTTCTCTCTTTCTGTCTCTGTCTATTTCTGTGGGTGGACTTCCCTCTGTCTATTTCCTTGTATATCTGTCTCGCTCGGTCTCTGTCTCACACACATATGAAGACTGTTTTCTGCACCTGGGACCTGTTTCACTAGTTTAGTGACATGTCTAGATGGCGTCTAGATGGTGTGTCCGGTTTCATAAGAACTAGACATTAGACTTCGTTTTGCCTGTTCTTGCTTGCACTGTTAGTGCCGAATTTCATGTCTCTCTGACACTTTTGTCACGAAACTAGTGAAACAGGTCCATGATGTGTCTAGATTTGTCTAATTCTAATGTTTGGGGTCTGTCTTTTCCTGAGGGCGGCTACTTGTGTTGTCACGAAACTAGACAACCCCAATGTCTGTATGGTGTCACAGACATGTCACGAAACTAGTGAAACAGGTCCCAGGACACCACAGAAGTTGCAGTGAGTTGAATGGGTTGGGGGACGGGATAGTCATTTGTTAAGCGGATTCTGTGTGCAGACTACCTGTGTGCAGACTACCTGTGAGAGTACAGACTTACAGTGAGGGTTTTTTGTTTCATCCAGTGTACTCCCTCCCCCTCCCCCCCGCCCCCCCCCCCCCCCCCCAGGTTGTATCTCCAGACGTCAAGACCATTGCCCACTGTGCGATTCTCGAACGTGGATGGACTGTTATCTTAACCAAATAGCACTTTCTTGTCTCAGAAAACGTACTAAGTCAGAATCGGTGAGTGGGCGACCCCTCCTGATATTCGTCCGAGACAACGTACGAACCGCCCGTGGGGAGGGGTATTTGTCTGAGACGTTTTAGTTTGAGAGGTGCGACACGTCTGAGACCTCCTTATGGACTGCATGCATGTCTAATAACTCCTTATATGGACAGCATGCATGTCTAATAACTCCTTATGTGGACTGCAGGCATGTCTAATAACTCCTTATATGGATTGCAGGAATGTCTAATAACTCCTTATATGGACTACAGGCGGGGCATGCTCTCATGACCTCAAACAATACACTTCTACCCACGAAAGTTAAGGCGAAGGTTGGTCTTCGCTGAGTGGTGGTTATTTTGTGCAGTAATTTCGGTAACTAGGCGTTCATCGCTTCAGGGCATACGCAGAACCCTTCTCTATACAAAGTCCTATTCATAGAAGAAGGTATTTGGGATGAGGTGGTTATCAGCAAAACAGGGTTCGAGGATTAATGCCTACCTCAAATAACTGTTAAGTTCGTTGCTCTAATATGATGGAAAATGTTGAACACAGTGTACAATAGGTTTAAACTCAGATTCCTGATACTTGATATCATACATTTGTGTCAAACGATGAACATGCCGACAAAAAACCCTGATGCTAGTCTTAAACCAAAGATATTACATACTTAGGTTTCCTTGCCTTATCAGTTTCCATTGCTATTTATTATCCATGGTATGCAAAGTCCCCATTGAGAATGTACGGGGATTCCATAAACCACTACCCATTGTTTAAAAACTTTCAGATACCACAACCTTGGTATATAGATTCATATATGTGGTATACGGCCTCAAACCCATGGTATATGCGGAAAAGGTCCCTTTGTGCTATAGATCAACAAGATAGTCCCTATAGATATAACCTTTGATATAATGATTCCTGGGTTTAATTTATTGGAGGTGGATGATAAATACATCAAACGATGGTGTCGTAGACATGTAGCTCTGTAAACCACTCGAAGTTGACGTCGTAATATAGTCGCTGACGCTCGTGTATTACTGCATGTTAACCTCTCGTTGTTTATGACCACCCATCCAAAAATCATCTATTATTATCTATGTATACCGGGTGTCATCTGGCAGTGTTGAAAGCAGACCACCAACACACAGATCTTCTGACATTCAGTGTTAATAACTGACGCCACTGTTTTGAATTTAGCAAGGCGTGCATATAATTCATACACGCATTCACTGCTAGATATATACGTCCATAGAGTATGTATAATTGTAGTGCGCGTGTAACTAGTAATTTGTAAGATTGTACTTTGATGATGCAAATTATTCAAGGTGTTACTACAAGAACCAAAGGGGATTCAGACATGCAAAAAATATGTAGTATTGCCTTGTTTAAGAAGGCAAATTAAAAATATATGCCAATATATCTATCCTAATAATGTTAGTATTTTAATATATCCGATGTTTAGATAATAATACTCTCATTATTCGCTTTTGGCAATGCACACCACTCATTTTCATTATATCATGTTTCTGATAGTCCTGTATCAAATTCATCTTTTTTTGTTTAGTTATTACATTATTAACTATGAAGGAGGTAAATTCACAAAAAAACTAGACACAGTAGTTGTTGTTAACAGTGGTTGTTGTATTTGACCAAGATGACAATTAACAGGCGGTGTCATATATATCAATCATAGATCACGACGTTTCGCGCAAATTCAGAGCGCTTCATCAGGTGATTACATTATTAAGTCGTACTGTATCATCACTATTACTGTGCAACTATAGCAAGAACTGGTTTCACGCCAGAAATGGGATGTTGAATTCATTCTTAACTCTTTTAGTTCATAGGAAATTTATGTGCTGAGCAGACGACATTTTGACAGTCTGAAGTCTGACGTCTTTATCCAGGTGACCGAATTCTTGATGTTTGCTTGAAACATTCATTTATTTCTTTTTCTAACCGAGATCGTCTGGTTACATTTCTGACCGCTGGGCGGGTTTTAGATAATGAGGGGTAAATAACTGCCCACAAAACAAATTCAAAATGGCGCCTGCACGAACGACGCGTCCTTGGCGTGACCAATGAGTATAGTCGTCGGTGTGTCCATAGCGAGCAACTCACGTGACAGCAAGCGCCACCCGCTGTGCATGCTGGGACGACAAGCACCACTCACTCTCCAAGCTGACGTTTGGTTGGCATATCTGACATGTTGCGTCCTTGTCTGTGGTTGGCGAGTGTGTCGTGCGTCCCCGATGAACGTCACACATTACAGACTAGTCGCCATGGTTACTCTTTTATCTGCCCCCCTCGACTACCACCCTTCGCTATGAATAGCCACTTTTTGTCCAGTAGGTGGCAGCACCACATGGCTATGTCTGCGTGTTACTTAGTAACTCGCGAGCAATGTCGTCTGTACCGTTCAATGAGACGCCACACCCAGACGTCACACTGACGTCACGGCGTCTGGGGGAAGTCTCCGGGGTAAATGTTGAGTGGTAGAATCGTCGTGTGGTGGTGATTTATCGCCACTGGTGGAGATTAACGCGTTCTGGTAGAGATTAATAAGGGTTGACTTGTACCCGGGTCTGGTCGCGTGTGAAAACGCGATAAGAACCTTCACAGTGGGCGGCAGACATTAAGGGAGCCGGGCGGGCATCCAAATTTGAGGGTGAATTATTTCGAGAGAGAACTATTTCGTAGATTGTGAGGAAAAAGTTAAATTGGGGGACGGCATCGACGGGAGGGAGGGAGAGAGGGAGAGAGGGAGGGAGGGAGGGAGAGAGGGAGGGAGGGAGGGAGGGAGGGAAGGAAGGAAGGAGGGAAGGGCCTGGAATGATAGGATATTTTTTCTGAAAATACATGTCACGGCCACTGAAAAAAAAAACTTGTTTCTCATCACCAAGCCATGAAAAATATGATGAGGGCGCTTTTTTTTTTTTTTTTTTTTGCTATATCAAAGATGGCAGACATACAGTAAAACCCCGCATAAGCAGACACCCTCCAATCCGGGCCAAAGTGGCTGCTTACGAGGGGTGCTGCTTACGCAGGGTTTCCAGATTTTTACTGGCTATACATTTAATGCATCCCTGACATCAGGAGCTTTAATTTGATACTAAATACACATACCTTTCATAATTTCTATCAAGGTTCATCTATTTAAAAAAAAAAAAAAAAAAATCCCCCTACATTCTACTCAGGATGGCTTCCAAGCAGGACAGAGGATCTTCTTGGAGACTTGAATTCCCAGTGAGCTCCCTAACAGCTGTCAAGGAACTAGGTTCCATTCTTCTGAAATTAATCATAATCAGTCGAGCCCTGACAAAGGCCACTCTTTGCCGAAAGATAAGCATCCAACAATTGAATCGCTTGTAAGAAGAACTGGTCAGATTGTTGATGGTGATGTCTGATTGTTCTCGTGTTTGTTGACAGGTCTCCGATCAGAAGATGAACTTGACGAGTGGCGCAGGCGCAGTCGACCTCGGTGAAGTGCGCACGCGCGTGGTGAGATAGCGCGCCGCGTTCTGCCAGAGGACCTCAAAGCGGTATGCATCACGTGACACCCAGCAGGCAGCCATGTTTGTTTGATTAGCCAAGAAAACGGACATTTTGTGCAAAATTTTAAAAAGGTATCTCGCAGTAATCATGTGCGAAATGAAAGATTATGTGTTGATGTGAGTGCTGTTTGATGTGTGACTAGAGACAGAGAGGATGAGTTGATATAAGGAGCCAAAGTGAACCCGCTAAAACGGCCGATACCCGTGTTCAAAACACCATTTCTGGAGGCCAGTAGGAACGAGGCTTAGTGCTAAAGCTATGGGGTTTTGAGGCTAGAATTTTGTTTTTTTGGTCTCGTTTATTACTTTTGAAGTGTAATTTACTACTATCGAATAATTTACCACTCTGAATAACTCTGTCCCGAAGCTACGATGACAGTTGTTAAGTTTATCAAAAATATGTATGTAAAAGATTGGAGAATGACACATATAATCTCGTCCTACATAGTCAAAGCACTGAGCGTCTATACCCGGAAATGGTGTTTTGTGAAAGGGTATCTGTGGTTTCAGCGGGTTCACTTTGGCTCCTTATGAGTGTTGTCTTCTGTGTGACTGGGGACAGAGAGGATGCATTGATGTGAGTGTTGTCTTGTGTCTGACTGGAGACAAAGAGGATGTGTTAGAATTTAAAATATGTTCACAGAAAGAGGCTATCATGTAGACAGCATGTATATCATTTTCCAGGGGGACTACATATATATTTAATTATGACATAGTTATATAACATATATCATTGACTCTACACCTTGCAGGGTGGAGAGATAGCTCAGTTAATAACGTATTGTTCTGTAGATCACAGATATTAGGGTTCAAGATGCAGCTGTATGTTTTCTAGTTTCTGGCATCTTCATCTCATGGATTCTATCTCGCCCGGATATGACCCTGGCTGTTGCTACAGCGTAAAACACCATCTGCCAACCTATACATTACTATGTTAATGACCTGTAGTCGGGTCTGAAGTAATGCCTTTCTCCCTCTCCACTATTTGCCAGCGGTACAGCGGAAGTGCAGGAAGCCAGTTGGCATCTACTGCCTCGCCTTTCTGTAATGAGCAGCACCTGTGTGTACTCTGGATAATTCCTGCCTTGGAGACCACAAAGCCACAGTCTGCTTCCCCGACTTGTGTATATTGGTTCGTTGGTTGATGGTATTTTATGTCATAGCAAAAGCTTGGGTCATATCGTGAGTTTGAATCTATGAAATGAAGATAAACAGAAAGCCGAGCAGGACTGAGCCTCAAACCCCAGATCCCACAATCTGCAGGCCAATGTGCTACCTACTGAACTATCCTTCTGCCCTCCAGTGTTTTTAGTGTATGGAGAGGAGATGGATTAGACCCTTTTTTGTACTCTGATAACCCCTATTTATATAACGCTATATTTGTATGCAGATCTATGCTGAGATTAGACCTTTTTCCGGTATCATTATTAAGAGTGTTTTTTTTCTTTTATGGACCATTTATTCTACTTCGTTTTTCGTCTTTTATTTACATATTCTGAGTATGCATAGATAAGGTGGCCCCTGGGATAGCATAGAGATAAGCCCAGAGTTCCACAGTAGGCCATTGAAGCAGACTAAGAGGGGCCAACATTGTGTTTATCTCAATAAGCAAGGTCTATTCATTAGAAACATGTACATTCGATGGCAGAACGGCTTTGGAACCATTCAACTGGCCAAATCGTGATAAATAGTGGGTTTTAAAGTTTTCTATTCTGAATCTTTCTCTTGGCTGACTATTATTTGGAGTGTCGTATTCAGTATTCACTGGAATAAAGCTGCATCGTTCAGTATATTGTAGCACCTCCTTCATGGCCGAGCAAGCCTTCTATAATCTAACCGTGTCTCAGACTACTTGATCCCTAGCTTGCCCTTGGCCTGCCCTTAATATCTATCAGAACATACCTAGAGAGGAGTGGTACTGTAATGCGCTTAGACTGGCATCGCAATGTTATTGTCAGCCGCGGCCATTTTCTGCCTCCTCTCCGACTAATCGATAGCCTCACCACAACCGGCTGCAAAGAGAAACGATCTGACCGAGCTGCAGCCTGACCTTTCCCTCTCTGGTGTAGGTGGGTCATCCACGGCTGGCACCCAATACTGCAGGAGTAGGGTGGAGGGGAGAGTTTTGTTTACCTGTAGTAAGGAGAGTGGTAAACACTAGAAGGTAACACTAGATACAGAGGTTGTTCACCACAGAGGGGGGAAAGAGGCCTCAGTTAGATGTTCCTGTTACAAAGGAAAGGTAGATTATAGATTGGTGTGTCTCTGTGTAAGGGTAATACTGCAGAGAGTCTACTCTGAGAAACATTTAGCCTGGTCATAGCTGGTGTACCTAGTGATGGTATAAAGGTGCTTGTTATATAGCTATATGCCAGAAAGTGTAAAAATTACCAACCTCTGCTAACATACCAACATACCTTGTAAAGTATGTCGGTACGACACAAAGTACTGACACACCTCGAATATGCAATCAACATACTCAAAGCAACGAGTATAGAGAACTCTATACTCGTTGCTCAAAGTAACTTCCGTTTATACCAGCACACATTGGAAGTAAGCTTAACAGGAGTCCAGTGCCAGTTGTGTTTGTGTAGTACATCGTGACCGATGTACCGGTAGTGTTTGTGTTGTATATTGTGACCGATGTACTGGCTGTGTTTGTGTTGTATATTGTGACCGATGCTCTGGCTGTATTCTATGTAGTATATTGTGACCGATGTACTGGCTGTGTTTGTGTTGTACATCGTGACCGATCTATTGGCTGTGTTTGTATGTAGATCGTGACCGATGTGCTGGCTGTGTTTGTGTTGTAAATCATGACCGATGTACTGGCTGTGTTTGTGTTGTACATCATGACCGATGTGCTGGCTGTGTTTGTGTTGTACATCATGACCGATGTATTGGCTGTGTTTGTGTTGTACATCATGACCGATGTGCTGGCTGTGTTTGTGTTGTACATCATGACCGATGTACTGGCTGTGTTTGTGTCGTACATCGTGACCGATCTATTGGCTGTGTTTGTGTTGTACATCCTGCCGAGGTTCATGTCACAAGTGACTTCTCGGGGTCTCTCCTTCCTGACAGCCTGTTTTGTAAACACGTCTCAGCTCTTAAGAGACGACCCTGACTCGCGTTCATCCTCTCCGATACACGACCCTGTATCAACCTGTGTGCAGTGACCCGTGAGCCGCATACACAGCAGTGTCCTCACGTTACAGAGACCTGGGTCATGGTCAGGGTTAGCTTCTCCCTCTCAGCTCCCACTTAGGAGGCAATCCGTTGTAACTGGTTTGTTGCAGGCTGGGCACGGGTGTTGTGTTTGGCTGGGATCCAAGCGTTAGGCCAACCCCGACTGCTAGCTCCGGCTTCTGTGAAGGTCGTCTGTGCTAGCGACAAACCTGTGACCAGGATTAGTAAGTGAAAGCAGATACATTCTGGAATAATGTTTGCATAGATGAAAGAAAAAGGATATTTAAATTCTTGTAAAACATTTTACTACCTGTTGAACCATTCTTTTTTTTCAAAGATGTCTAGAAATAAATATGTATTACTATATAATATAATTCGTACCTATCAGACCCCACCCACAATCTGTGGCCATTCACCATTTCTAATCCATGATCTTATCTGCTTGTTACTCACTTCTATCAATCACAATGAGAAAACATTTCTCTGCTTGCCTGTCATCCTCATATAATCCTGGCTGCTGATATAGTGTAAAACCCCGTGAAATAACCAGCCACCAATCAAAGTGTGGGTGCAGAAGTGTGTGTTTTGTAAGTAAACAGGGTGGACGAGGCAGGTTTCAGGTTGAATAATGAAGTTCTGGGTCTGTAGAAAGGGTGAAGTGATCAGTGATGGTGTCTGTGAGAAGTTATAGGCCCATGATGAAACAAGAAACTGGATGGATATTTATAGGTTTGTGGTGAGACTGTGTGGGTAGTCATAGGTTCATGGTTAGGCTGGGCTGATATTATAGGTTTGTGGGGAGACTGTGGGTAGTTTTGGGATTTGTGGTGAGACTGGGAAGATAGTTATAGGTTTGTAGGGAGACTGTGTGGACTGTGTGGGTAGTTATGGGTTTGTGATGAGACTGTGGGTAGTTATAGGTTCGGAGGGCGGGTAGTTATAGGTTATGTCACGTTGAATACTCAGCACATGTTCAAATGTCACATTAAGCGCTGTGGACCATACCCCTCTCCACCCATTTACATCGCACAGTAACCAAACATCATGCACGCCTGGACGACAGCCGGTCACGGTTCATTGAACTTCACAGGCCGTGACATGTAAATCCTGCTGTAAACATGCTCCACGCATGTGCGCCATGTGGGTGAGGGCTGTGCCTGCAGCCCCCGCAAAAAGTAGCCTCACCCTCCGTATCCTCATATTTAGTTTTATGAAACAATGCCACTTATTGGCTACAGTAATATCCTATCGGGTTGATTGTGAATAGGCCGACTTTGAATTCATCAGAATTTTATTCATTATCAAACTAGAATCCCATTCACAATGGTAGAAATTATGCTGACAAGCCACTCCATCCCTAGCTCCTTCTTAAATATGGATTTCATGAAGACATTTGTAAAATATTGAATTTCACCCAAAATGAAAAAAAAAATCTTTGGTACCACATGTAGAAAATATATTGAGCAGTATATATATTGAGCATTATCTTAACTGTTATTCTTCTCTTATTTTTCTTTATTAGACTAGGGTGATTCTTTCAAGGCTGGCTACCAGTCAAGATATTTTAACGAAAGGTTGTTAGCTATCAATGCCTAAATTTGTCCTTAATATCCAAGTCAAAATGCTATACGACAAAGAAAAATCACAATATGATTGGCGACATCAAAGAATCATTATTTATCAATAAATAAAATGTCGTAAAATTCAAGAAAACATTATGTAGGATGCATTACTAACAGCACAACTATATGTTTTTGAATGATGGTCGTTCTTTACATGTATACATGCCTGTGTTATACATGTCTGTGCTCTGTTGTAACTGGTTCGCCCATTCAGCTGCTTTAATGCAGGGTTGTTTGCCCTAAGGAAACTGCCGCCCTTCGGGTTGGCACGCTAGCAGGAGTTGTAAATTGATCGACTGCCTTTAAGCTCTTAGTACAACATACATTGAGGCCCCCTTCATTCATCTTTCCCACACGAGATATGATTACCACGCGATTAGGTTGCACATATATCATCTATTAGTTCAGCAGAAAATCATCATCGATGTTAAAACAAAGGAAAGTATAGTAATAAAAGGAATTTAGTTCAGGATTTCCCTCAAGAAATAAACTTCACAAAATTGGTTCTCATCGATTAATCCTAATGTAGACCAGAAGAAAACACGTTATACTGATACTGCATTGTGTATTATCATTTTGTTATTTGCACAAAAGGAGTGTATATCAGCTGCCTCTACAGGGCCGGTTTTCAGGCCTTGGCGTCGACATATATCATTCTTAGCTCAGCAAAAAGCATCAAAATATTTCAACGTAGTAATGAGATCTAAGGGATGATATGATTATGACTATACGCTTACTTTCCTTTGCGGGGCCTACCAACCTATTACTGGTATGATACTTCGTTATGTACCATACGAAGCATCTCCTAATTCTATATTTATTTATAATTACATAATTCTAATTAATCTAAAGCCGACATCGGACAATTACTTATGTCACGGACTTCCGTCCTGAGGTTAATTGGAAAATAAATATTTCAAAACTATAAAGTAAGGCATATTGCGTGCAGTTCTCACTTTCTTTTCAACTACTTTGATAAAGGATATACAGGAATTACAGGAATATATTCTAGATTTTTGGTTTAGGAACACTACTACATTTATAAACTTATATTGAACCAGTTTTAGGACATGCATGTGACCACGAAGGATCCAGCGCGAAACTACTGCCACCTCGTGGCCAAATTGGGAACTCAGTAGATTGTCAGGCCTGGTGGAGATTTTGGGAAGTCTCGGTTTGATTATTCTGTCATGTGTGAAAGGAAAACGTTGTGCGAGTTTAAATTTTTGCACAAAATGGCTTGGTTTATTGCAGTCCACTGCCGTGTAGTATTTCCATGCTAATTGGCTGTTTACAACACAATGCTATGAATGTTCTTTGACTCTTGAATAAGCCACTGTACCTTTCTATTTCCATGATTATGACAAGGAACGAATCTAGATGCAGGTTGTTCTTTGCTGTGATAATTTTGATAGTTAATCTGGGTTCAGAAATAAGATACAGCTTGGTTCATAATAAGCATGAATAAGTTCTTTTTTCTGCAGTACAGTAGAATTTTGAAATCTCCTAATTTTCTCACTGCCACAGCTGCATACACTAACTCAACCTATTGAATACAAGGTTTGTGGCCTCAAAACCTAATACCTGAAATAATCCTTACCCTGATTCAACAATACTGTTTCAAAATAGCTGATACCATATTATACATAATATTCTACCTTTCCACTGCCTACTGTAGATATTGATTTGCCAATGATTAAAAAGTGTTTGTTTTGACCCATGAGGTAGTGTACCTGCCTGATATTCACCACTCATCCCTCTGCACCTTGTATTTTGTATTGTCCTAGAGATTAAGTTACTGTTAGTCTTTTCAGTCTACACGTTGTATGTGGCTAGGTTAGTGTTAAGGTGCACTGAGTAAAGGATGCTGGTTCCATCTGTCTGGCATGATGTACATACATAGAACAACCTCACCATGGCGGTACATCGTGCAAGACGAGATGGGGTTGACTGCATTTTCAGCACGAGGCCATGAAGCTGAGTGCTGTGAAATAACGTTAACCTCACCAGGTCGTGTGTGATGTGCGATCATTGTATGTTGTTCTATATTTATTATATACCCGAAAGTCACAAAATCTTACCGTAAATTAGAAGCGAACGTCCGCACTCTGTCAATGTCCCAACATGTTCCGTACGACACCCTATGCCGTACACATTATATACGGTATAGGGAAGAGAGGTACATAGCTATTGTACGTATACGTGCACGGGTGTATAATAAAGTGTAACTGGATGGTAGGAATTTAATACTACTTCAATATGATCAACATGCCTCACTACACTGACTCATGAGTATGTAAATAGTATGTTGTAAATAGGGGCTTAGCAGCTGTATAAATGCATGGATAAAAAGTTTATATTTGCTCTCAACATATCTAATACACAGATATAACAACAATGCACACATTCTGTTTCTTCAATTGGGAATCGTCTCTTTCAGCATGTGGTATAATTTAGCATATCAAAGGATACAAGGCCAAAATCCATATTCATACTCAGATCCACACAGTGCTCTGTTGCCTGATTAATACATCCATATTTATTGCAAAACAGTATGTCTCATAAAATTGAGTTTTTTTTCAAGAAGCACAGTTAACAAGCATGTTGTCTGTCTCTTATTGCAGTTTTATTATCATGAGTAAATGTAGTGAGAAAATTAGTGGCTATGCTTGGTAGTTTCAAGACAAGATGCATGGATTGGTATCGTGTAAGAAGTGCTATAAGCAAGCTGATAGAACACGCCAAATTTATTTCCCAGAAATTGCAGTACTGGAAAAGGAGTGACTTCATATTCAGTATTTTGGGGAGGTTTTTTATATAGAAGACATAAAAACAAATACTTTTCTACTGATATACTGTGAAATTCTTTTTATGTGGCTCGATTTGGTGTTGAATTGCAAAATTAGAATGAAACACACACCAAACAAGTATTTACAGTTTGAAAGAAAATTGAATTGGTGATTCAAATTCTAGTAATTGTAGATAGCACAAATTATTTAGAAAAAATCATACAAAAAATATTTAGGAGAAATCAAGGTGCAGAAGTGCTACCTTTGCGTCTTTCTTTTCTTCTGTTTTGGAATATTTGGAAAAATTAAACAAACCCTAGACATCACATGTACATGAAGTTTCCTCACCATGCATCACCTTGCCAGACAGATAGCAGTCGAGACTGTGACCATAACCTGTCAGCCCTGCTTGGAATAGTGCACACGAACTCGTGAACAGTACCTCAACCATCCAGCACAAACTTGTCAGACCTTATTTTGCACAAAGTCCCAAGGCACAGTTAATTGTCGCCATTTTGAATTTATCTATGTTAATCACCTGAATTGAAAGCCCCAGAAAATGGCTGATGAATTTTATCTATGAAAATCTGACTGCATATTCAAATTTAGTTAGAGAGAAATTTATCGTAAAGGAATCTTTTTGATATTGGATAGTGTGAGCATTGGATTTCGCCTAATCTTTAGGTTAACTTTGGATATCCTATGTTCGCATAAGAATCAATCACAACTGAATTATGTTTAAAGGCACACTAAAATTAATGACCTATCTTTATCATTCTTGGAGGTGTTGGTGCATGGTATCGGTATAAAGGTTTCTCTTCTGAAGTCTTCAGCATACATTCTGTAATACAAAATTTAGAAAAATATATCAATATCTAAAAGTCCATAATAATCACGATAAATGTTTTAACGAGTCATTATCAAAGAATTCACTCTGTTGTCAAGTTTGCATGATGCTGAAGACATAATTGTACATACGTACTATACATGTTTGCACTGAGTGTTGTAGTGTTTGTATTTCTCTTTTTCTTCCTTCCTGTTCCTGTCCCAGTAGTGGTACCCTATAGGTAGTGGGTTTGTCGTCTGTGGTGCCCAGTGCTGAAGACAAGACGATGTTTGCCTTTACAGCAGGCTTGACGATGTCGTCTACCCTTGTCGAGACTGTGTCCATCAACTACGAAGACTTCAACGACAGCTTCCTGACATGTGGGACATGTCTTTGTATGTACGATGGGGTGGAGCACAACCCCAAGCTGCTCCCGTGTTCGCACACCGTCTGCCGCAGCTGTCTAGAGCGCATCATCGAGGCACAGAGCAGAGACAACATCTCCTTTCGCTGTCCAATATGTCGCGAGACTATCACCATCCCGAGGGGTGGGGTCATCGCGTTCCCGCCAAGCTTCATCGTAAACCAACTGCTTGATCTGATGGCAAGTCAGCGGCGCGACATCATCCCCAAGTGCTCACGGCACTCCAATGTGGAACTCATGTTCTGCGAGACGTGCGACACTGTCTTCTGCGTGGACTGCACGGGCGGCTCGCACAACGGTCGCGGCGCCACGGCACACACCGTCATCCCCTTCTCCATCGCCATCAAGCGCATGTCGGAGATCCTCCTCTACAAGGCCAGCCTCTGCATGCGCAACCTGGACGCAGCCAGTGATGTGGTTCACGATGAGATCTCGCGGCTCGACACGGCAGCTGACTTGTGTATGGAGAATGTGACAAGATCATTCCAGGATCTGATGAACCTTATTGACCAGCGTCGACACGACGTCCTCCACATGGTGCGCAAAGTGCGGGATGAGAAGAAGAAGGCGCTCAAGGAGCAGCTCGATATCATAGAGGCGGAGAAGAGCAAAGTGGAGAACGACTGCCAAGGCCTGCAGCACCAGATCGAGGTGCGCAACATCACCAAGAAGATCAGCGACCTCAACGAGAAGCTCGACATTTCGTCAACCCTTTCGGAGCCTCGTGAAAATGCTTTCATGAAGTTCGAGTACAAGCATAACTCGGCCCTGTGTGACCTCATGAACTCTCTGAATAACTTTGGGCGTATCAAGATCAGTAAGACATTCCCCGCACTGTGCACCGCCATGGTCGACAAAGCGGTGGTTCATCTCAAACACACTGTGACCTTAGTAACTGTGGACAACCACGGCAATCCAAGAACCACTGGTGGAGACCCAGTGGTGGCCAAGTTACAAAATGACAGGCTGCATGAATTACCAATCGAGCTCAAGGACAGAGATGACGGGACTTACTGTATATCCTTCACACCTGGTGCACCTGGGATGCACAAGCTGAGCATCAAGATCTTCGAGAGAGAGGTTCGTGACAGTCCCTTCGTGTTCGAGGTGACGTGTCATAACAACCCGGTGGTGAAGATCGGAGGGCGGGGCGACGGGACCCACCAGTTCATGCAGCCAGTGTGCGTGAAGACCGACATGCACCAGAACATCTACGTGCTGGACACGGGCAACAGCAGAATCAAGGTGCTCGACACTGAGGGCAGGTTCGTGCAGCACATCAGCACGCACGGGCTGGAGCAGCACAGCGGGACAGGCATGGACGTGTCCCCGGACCAGAACCTGGTGGTCGTCAACTGGAGAACCAAGCACGTGACGGAGATGAACGTGGAGGGTATCGTCGTCAAGAAGTTCACGTGTTCCGAGTTCAGCGAGCCCACCAGCGTGGCCGTCAACCGCCACGGGGAGACCATCGTCGCCGACAACGGCATCGGCAAGCTCCTGGTGTTCAACACCAACGGCAAGCTGATCGGGCGGATCGGTCAGAAGGGTAATAAAGCGGGGCAGTTTAACCTCATCAGCTCCGTATACACGGGGCCCAATGATGAGATCTACGTGACTGACACGCGGCTCCAGGTCTTCTCACGCGTCGGCAAATTCATGTACGAGATTACCTCGGGGTCCGGGGCCAAGGGACATTACGGGGGGGTCACTATTGACAGCCACGGCAACATCCTGGCCACTCGCACCGAGAAGGGCAAGAGCTTCGTGCAGGTGTATAACCGCGACCGCAAGTGGCTGTTTGACATTGACAGTGATGATGAAAGGCTGAGGAGGCCGTCGGGGCTTGCAACGCTTCAAAATCAAAAGGTTATCGTTGTCGATCTCGGTAATGACTGCATCAAGATATTCAGATACAAGTAAAAGTTTTAAAAAATCCTGCCGGCGTAAGGCTGTCAGAATTGTGAGTGTGCGAAACTGCCAGCACCTGAATTGGCGCACTATGATCTCAGGGTACGCGGTTACTGTGGGCCTGCCACGCCGGCCTCAGCGTGTGGCAGACAAGACCGGAACGTGAAAGCTTTGCGTTATCAAGCACTGTCCAGTGCAACATGATTAAATCTCAAAGTGGACTTCATTCACCATCATTCCCGCGACAACAGATCCTACCGAGTTGTCCTGCAGTACTCTTCTTGACATGGTCCTGTATAACTAGGTGTGTTCCGTAGCCGTATCATGTGCTATCATCTTCCTTAATTTATGATCAGCCATTCTTTGTTTTTGACTTTGTGAGGGGGAGCCATAGGAGGCCTGCCAGCAGTCTCACAGCTCGTGAAGTTTAGTAGTAATTCTGCCGGACAGAGTAGAATCGTCGTTCTCAGAATTTGCCTTAAGACGTACACTTTATTATGTAGGTGCCCAGTAGTGTAGGTACACTGTGTGGAAAACCTGGTCATGTACCCGGCTATACGACATGCACCTGGTGCAAAGTGGCCGGACTGCAAAGTGATCAGGACTGCCAAGTGACCAGGCTGCAAATTTGCCGGGCTGCAAAGTGATCAGGTCTGCAAAGTGGCCAGGCTGCAATGCTTTGCCAAGTGCTATGCATCTCAAACAGAGGAGTGAAGACAGGTATGCTGAGGTTTTCGTGACCAGTTGGACAGCTTGCTAGCTACATATCTTACGTCTGCGGACTCTTCATCATACAAGGCTTCAAATAGTGAACAGTATTGTACACAATATTTGCTATGGAATGTCAATGTTTGAAGCTTTGTTTTAAAAGAAACCTTGTGATAAACTAACGTCATGTACAGACCTGACTTCAACGCTTGATCAAAGAATTGTTTCGTCCGCCTTTGTCATGCAATTCATTGTTAATGAACTTGATTAAAAAAATAATAGAAGCGTCATTATATTGTCAGTGGAAAACGCCTGATTCAACAAAACGTGAATCCTTTCAAAGCTTCAGGGTTGTTTATATGCAAAGTTATGCAAACGGATTTTCACACCTCCTCGTCTGAACCTGTGACGTGGATTCGATTGGTTTGTTTTGTGGATACAGCAGCAAATGTCGTTGAACAATTTAAGGTGCGGTAATAGTTTTCATTTCTGTGAGATGTTTTATCAGAAATTAAATCAAATATTGAAAATCTGTCAACGATATCTGGGAAAGTGTGATTTAAGGTTGTTTGTATTTGGAAACTCGATCGTGTAATGTACATTCAAAAATAGTATGAAAGCCATAAAGAGAAACTGTTTATCTATATTCAAATCCCTCTTGCATTTTAGATATACTTGCTATCCTCCCTATGGAAATTTGCATGTTCTTCATTTAAATAGCGATTCTATGTAACACAATATCCATCAAGCGCATACTACTAGTTGAACGTCCACTTTGAAATGTCAAAGTAATAGGAAACCAGTATTTTGTGAAAGGCTTCATATTTCGCACAAGCAATGCCTGCTTCCAACTTGCACCGTAGATCCAGAATCCATGTACTCTCAGACATTTCTCCATTGTGCCGTTAGCATTTCAAACACTCCAAAGTTTCAATTTTCATTTTCTTTGCCCGTGAACAACACCCGTATCCCGAGTGTCCTTTTTCTGTGCGCTTTTATATCTGAATGGAAGTTTGTTCCATGGAGTGGCGCTCTTATTACATCCAACTGAAAGTGGAACTATATTTTCGCCAAGGCAGTTTCTTGCCTCTGGCCCAATATTATAGGCTCGTGTGTCATTTCTTATATGTTACTATGCATATGCAGACCGAAACGGGAAAAAAATCGCACATCCAGGTTTCCCACTGAAAGATATTGCGGGATTTCTTATCAGAAAATATCCATTGTGACATCAGCAACCTGCACATTTCTGGTCTTTGTCAGTCTCAGTAGGTAGACCGAAGTAGAGAAATATATCACTCTAGATTGCTGTCATAATATGGACAAATTATTGTTCATTCGATAAAGTACTGGACGTAATCACATCATCAAACAGAGGCAGAGTAGTAGAGCTACCTCGGTGGCAACATTGTAAAATCCTAGCTGTAGGGAACCTGACGCATCGCCCTATCTGAACGAAAAAGGCAGAGAGTTGTAATCTGTGGAACCGGTGTCAAAGTACTGTGAAGCAATGAGATGTTGTATTTTGGAAAATCGTGACACGAATCCTGCAAAGTGTCTGAAATGTGTGACTCGTTCTGTTTTTATCTCTTCAACAAGGTCGAAAAAAAAAACAATCACACAAGAAACTGAAAAGCAATGGGTACTAAGTATGTATGTAAAGAAGGTATTTTATTTTTTTAAAATGCACTATTGGTGTTTCATTGGCTGTATACATGGCATTCGTTTGTGTTGAGTAGAAGGATTGTGTTTATAAAGTGTCCACTAATGTCAAAGGCACCACATTTCGTACATTTGGTTTGTTATTTTTATTTTCGCATTACATTGGGTGGTCTTTAAGCAGAATAAGGTCCAGTAGCCTTGTGAAATGAACGAAACTTTGTTGCTCTTTTTTTTCAAAGAAAATGATAAATTGACAGAATGTTGAGCAGCATCACAAATGGTCTTGCCAACTTTGTTTTGCTATGTTTGATGAACAAGCAAACGGAGAGCAGTAACAACCTTACCATCCTCGGCATAACTTTAGCTTAATTCATTCTCTTAAAAACAATGTGGATGAATTTACTAGAATTTGAACATAATGAAATAAACGCAATTCGTTATTGTGAGATCTACCAGGTCTAATTCTTCTGAAGATTACGTGGTTAATTGACCATATTTAGCAGACAGGAACGCTGCCGGAATTGGAATGAGAGCAGTGCTAGTATTGATATCGTTTGGGAAAAGGTGACTGCACTTCGCTATTTTTACCACCTTCCTTTACCTCAACACTTTATCTTCTGTATTCTTGAATTATGTTTTTCTGTCATTATGAGTTTTTATCATACACTGTCTCAAACCTAGTCCTATTGTAATGTTGGGGACTTTTCACATGGAAAAGATATCTTTGAATCAGCTTCGATTCCCATCATTTGTGTAATTTGTAGGTAGTGAATGTTGATGTTGTAACTTAAATTTCATAAATTCTTTATCCTTTATTGTATTACCTTTACCGTTCCTTAGCTGATTTATTATGCAAATGGCAATGTTTTTGAACAGTATTATAATCATGATTTGGGTTTTTAGGGAAATGTTCTATCGATTTCAAATCAGTGATCCGGATCCCCTATACAATAAAAACGAAAAATGATGATTGTTGAAACATTTGATTATAACTGTATTGATTAATAACCTTTTGTCCTTCGATTATGTTAAACGAAAGAGTTCGATAATTGGAACGGCTCAATGTGTCATGTGTCATAACAGCAAACTGGATGTAAGCTGTTTCCTTATAGGCTAATTGAAAGAAAGACGGTGATTGGGCCGCGGGATGGCCCTCTCCTAGATGACTGATGCAAATAGTAACTAGATGTACATAACTACAAATGTATATATACATTATATAAATTAATGGACATTACAGGTATTATATAATACATCATGTACTACTTCTTCTCCTTTCTTTAACAGTATGCGAATATACATATATATATATCAGGGTGTACAATCTTAAGTTATTGGTTCACTTGCAAAGTTTTTTGTGATGACTTGTTTTGGCCGAGACTAGCCACCTGTGGTACCTAGATGTAGGACATTTCCATTGTGCAATGTGGAAGGATAAAGAAATCAAAAGTACTGTGTTTCCAATTTGTCTTTTATTCCTTATTTTGAACGAAAGTGTTATGTTCAATATTTTGTTAGTTAACAAAAACATTATCAAACAATCAGCTTCGATGCATCAGACGACTGACGTACATGTTCAAAATGTTTACAAATGCATCGTTACAACTGTATGGAATTGGATGAAGTTATACAACCGCTCCCACTCCTGGATATATTCTTTGTGGGAATATGTTATCTGTAAAATGATAGCAGTAAAACTTTTGCATAAACGTACAACTGTAATAGAAAAAAAATCAAAAGAATTCAAATATACGTAAATTGATTATCGAAACACACAATAAAAAGTCCGTTATCTATATCAGGTATCTTTGGGTAAAACTGAAGTTGCCAACTTTGCAGCTCTTCCACCAAGCCAGCTGGCCGGCAGTAATGAGCGCTAAATTAGACAATGCAGCCTGCAAAAACTGGTTCATTTGATTCTTAGCGGCAGCCGGCCGGTGACACCAGGAGCTTTGCCGGCATCAGCATTGACTGTTCCGTCTGTACCTCAACTGATGCCATCAACATATACAGGCTGAGACTCAAAGTTTGGGCAGTGTCGATAGTTTGGCCAGAATGATAGCCCCAGAATGTGCGATACACATTCATAACATCAACATATACCTTTATTTACCTTCACTATTCTGCTAAATACAATGAAGTGGAAAATTGATGAGCCATCATCGTTCACTTTCTGTTCGTTAACTGGGCTTAGCAGTGTGGGAGTGGCATAGTCTATAGAGGCGCATTCAAGGCGCCCCCTATTAAGTGAATGGGGAATAGCAAAGCACAATGATGCAATCAACGTCCACCAGACAGCAGTGACGTCGCCCTTGCGCAGCTTTGCCACACCGGTGCCAGCCGACTACCTGACTTGGTGAAAGCAGTCGCTGGGCGCTGTGTGTGCGTTGCGTGGGCGTCAGCCGGCTAGAATAAGTTGGGTTGGTGGAAGAGCTTGGACAATCTATACACTTTTTGCACATTTCCAGCTGGACGGTCGCCCAGCGCCAGCCTGGCCACCTATTAAAGGCCTATTTGGTGGAACACTCACTTTAGTAACAACAACATGTTGCGCTACATGTAAATTAACATTGTGCTCTACCAGGCAATATTGGATGAATGACAGCAACATTCAAGCGATTGTGGCAGATTGGACAGATACTCCTGATGTTAATGCCCTAGTCACACTGGCGTAAAAAACGCCGTTTTTCCGTGTACGCACGTCTACGTTCTTCTACGCATTTTGAAATATACAAATGCGCGGTAATGCGCGGGAAAACGCGGAGATGCGTAAATGAAAGTCGGAATGGGCCGAAAGACGCCACAATACGTAGAGAAGCGTAAATAAACGTTGATGAACGTTGAGAAGCGTACTAAAACGTAAAGCAATGCAAACAGATGCGTTCCAAATCCGTAGCTAATACGTACTCCCCACCAATTTAAATACGTAGAAGAAACGCCGAAATTTACGCCAGTGTGACTGGGGCATTAGGGCGGCTGGCTTGGTGGAGGAGCAGGGTAAATGGGCTGTAGGATAGGCTGGTGTATTTTGGGTCACAACATAAGCTAATACTATCAATTATATTTATTTTGCCCTCAACATAAACCATATTTCCTGTATGAGGCAAAAGATTCTTTAATTTCTTGAATTTTTTGCTGAGAAACTGGAGAATGTATATGGGCTAAGTAGCCTATCTAACTTTAATAGCATATTTATATGGGTTAAGTATCTAACTTAGCATATTTCTATAAGGGTTTCTGTCAGCTATTATCATGTTGAGGAAAATACTGAGATCCCATAAAAAAAAAAGCTTCATAGAATAGTCGGATATTACCCCTTTCTATATAGGCACATTTCAATTATATCAACTGGTTACAATTTTTCTTAATGTTCATTACAAAATGGACGACGTAAAGATGCAAAAACTGCAAATCTAAAATATTGCAAGGGGGTGTATCTAACACAGCTGGGGGTGGGAAACGCCAATAATTATTTCTTTTAATAGTTTTATGAAGAAAGAAAAAATATGGAGACATGCATTTAGGCTATACAGATTACAACTAAGAAAAGTCTTTAGCCTTTACTATAGTATAGTGACAGCACCACGGGTAGCCTTACTGCTGCTCCACGCCCAACGCTAAACTTGGGTTTGTCTTGGTTCCAAACTCGTCTAGGATTGGTTGACATTTTGAAAATATTTCGTCGAGAGTGTTGGCGATTCCAACTATGGCGTGTTTTTGTTCCTGGCGGTTTGAATGCTGTTTGAGTTCATCATTACTATCAGACATTACTCCCATTGGCATTAGATGGAGTTACAAGGCCCGCGAACATAAACATGAAATATCATGTCAGATCGCGGATACTAATACTATTTAAAAAGAGACAACACTTACAGCGAAATATTGTCCAATTCTACTTAACCGGATTCCAAAGTTTGATCAAATGCCGTAAAGGAGTTCACACATGAGACATGTTTTGCTGCACTGTGCATAGTGCGCAAGTCCTGAATGTTTACAACTTAAATACCAGTGAAAATATCGTCTGCTACTTTGATTGACAGAAACTTCCTTGCACGTAAATTCACATAATAACGTCCTCCTATAACATCGATGCATCACCATTTTCAGGCAATCACCTAATCTAATACCTTACAGTCTTTAAATATACTCCAAACAGTTCAGATTCTTAGATATCTATGAAATTATAATACTTACGGGTCGATACTCAGTGCGCGTCTTCTGCTTTAGGTTAGCCATTCTTGAGTCTGGTGTCTCAGTAAAAATTTCCTCTCTCCATAAAAACAACTGTGGTTTACTGTAAACAAAGATCACGATTTTCACTGTTTAATATACCGTTAAATCAAGAATGCAAAGTGGAAAGGGTAGTAGAAAAAAAATCAAAATGAATTAGGTGGAAAAGCAATACCAAAAATTTCAAATCACAATACCCGGTATGCAAGATATGCAAATATGCAAATGTAAAATGCCACAAATATTCGATGAATTCAGAAACTACTACACGTTTCAATTCAGATGGCTCTGACCCTAAAATTTCATAGAGTTTTCTCCGCGCGTATTTCTACACATGGCGCCACCTGGAAGGAATTCTGAACGTTGCATCGGGGAACGCGCCGCACCAATGTTCGCTGACAACTTCCGGTAATGTGACCTATTCAAAAGGCGCTTGGAGCTATCCGTGTTGTCTTGGTAAGTTGTTTTCAAACACAAAACAAACTTATCGGGCTCTGTTTGTCATTCAGTGTACTTTTGTACTTAAATTATGTCATTTAGGGATGTATTTTAATACCCATGTGCTGCCTTTCTTTGTGGTAACAGTCGCAGGACGACACCCACATTCAACTGTCACTGTGTCAGTGGCGCCTACATCTTTGAGAAACCATCTTTTACAAGCAGTGGCTGAGTGAGTGGATTCGAATTAGGCCCAGGACAATTACTATAGTTTAGGTGTAATCATTCATTAATCATAATATATTTCTCGAAATGCTGCAAAGAATGAGATACCCCATAATCTTGTTATTAATTCGGTAATATTACAGATATTGATAACATTGTTTAATCCCCTGGCGACGCAAGTCAGTAAATGTTGACTGGTGAGTGTTGTTGAAGTTGTCAATAAATCGGTATCGACACTAGATCTAGACTAGATCTAAAGTGTCCTTGGAACAGACACAACTGGCAAAAATCTAATGCAGAAAAGTAGCAGTTTTATTGACTAAAATCAGATACATGCAATTACTTTCTGAGTATTACTATTAGCCTACATCAGACCCAAATCCAACGCTACGTCTTTGATAGATTTGTTGGGAATAGATTTATTGATAAATACTAGTTATTCCCGTAATTGACATCTATCGAAGTCAGGGTTACAATTCAGTAATATTTTTATTTTATTTTTTAAATCTTCATTTCTATGTTAAATAGAATGCAGTTCTTCAAACGAATACATATATATTATATTCATGAACAGTACATTATAGCTCACCCAACATCACGTTTTCTATTTCTTTATTCTTTGTTCGATGTACAATATCTCAATAGACCTTCCAGATAGAACTCCCTAATATTGCCCCGGATAAGTACAGGATCCGCTCCAGACTGGCTGGTTGCACCTCAGCTGCCTGTCTTCCAATGAACAGTAATTTCATGATTTTTAACCGTAGAAACCAAATATTATCAAGAGACGTCACAAGTTTGAGTTTATTTGTGTCACACATTTTGTTGGCTCCGTAGTTACACGAGTTGAAGACGAGTGAGATTAAGGAGCCAACAAAATGAAGAGATTAGATGCCACTCAATAATATTTTGGTCAGACTCTTGGAGTCTTTGTCAGTCGATGTGAGTCTTGATAATATTGGCAATGAGTTTCACCACAGAGAGCAGGTATATTCCACACTTCTATTATAAGCTTGGGAGTTTAGCTTACAAAGTTGTAGCATAGTAGCTGTATATTGTCTAAGTACTCTTGCATAAAGAAACACCTACATGTAGATTAGGTTCTTGTATATGCCGATGGTTGCTGGCTTAATCTCATAACAGGTTAAGATGATCACTATATTATGTGATTATGATAAAAGCTACCCTATGTATATCGCCAATCCACTGGTTGGTCGAGGTTGGAAGAGCCAGATGGACATGTTTTCCTACTCACATATGTAACAAACACACAAATAGTTTATTCAAGTTCTTATGACTAGTTACATCTTTATATTCTCAATAAATCTGAAAGAAATAGACTGTGAGAGAAGGGTTAGTAAACCTTCCGGCTTTGTATCTGATCTCACTGGCAAATGAGAGATGTACTCAAATCCTTCCCTCCCCCAACAATGAATTCTAATATTTTTCTGTCATTATTTCAGATGTCGTTAGGTGGCGTGGCAGTGCTTCATCACAGCCTGTAGAAGTTGTGTCTTCACTGAGCGTGCACTCAGAGAGAGAGGTTTCACCCTCACCTCAACGCAGCCATGGAGTCTGTGGCAATTGTCCCCGCTGAGGTCATCGAGCAAGGTGCCACCGTGGAGCTGAACGAACAAGGCGAAACGATCGAGCAAGTCCAGACTTACCAGCAGGTTATTACAGACGAACAACAAATCCCCGCCGAACAGACAGAGGTAGTTGTGCAGGGTGAAGTTGGTGAACAGACTTATATTATAGAGCAAAGTGGCCTCTATGAACATACTTACACGATCGGGCAAACATACACCATTGAGCAAGATGGGACAGCCAGAGAGCACACTTACACCATTGAGCAAGATGGAACAACAGGGGAGCAGACTTACACGATCCAGCAAGATGCGACAATTGGGGAGCATACATACACAATTCAGCAAGATGTGGCTCCCGGCGAGCACGCTTACACAATTCAGCAAGATGTGGCACCCGGTGAACACACTTACACCATCCAACAAGATGCGACAACCGGGGAGCACACTTACACCCTCCAACAAGATGCGACAACCGGTGAGCATACTTACACAGTAGAACAAGATGGATCAACTGGAGAGCATACAGAACAAGCTGATGAAGTTGAGGAATCCAACACAAAGGAACAGGTTCAGACGGTTGAGATTATCGGAATGGATGATCAGAGTGCCATCATTGGGCAGCCTAAATCTTGCACTGAATGCAGTGGGGGGTTGACCTCAGAGGCTGAGCTCGAAGAACACTCAAAGATCCATACTGACAGCGAGTCACGTCTTTGTCTTCACTGTGGCCTTAAGTTTGATGAGGTCGCTGAAATGGAAGCTCATATGAAGGTCCATATGGAAGAGAAGACTTTAGCCTGTAAACGTTGTGACGAAACCTTCGAAACACCAGCAGCATTGAGGAAACACCGAAAAATTCACAAGGTGAAGAAGCCCAATTCTTGTCCGTTTTGTGACAAATCGTTTAAAAAGGCTGCTTACTTGAAGAACCATATGTTGACCCATACAGGGGAGAAACCATACACATGCACCAAATGTGGAAAGAGCTTCAAACAACCTTCTCATCTCAGAGTTCATATGAATTTCCATAACGGTGTCAGACCGCATTTGTGTTCTCGTTGTGGGAAGGGATTTACCACAACTTCAGATCTTAAACGACACATGTTGATTTACACTGGACAGCGCCCGCATGCATGTAACCATTGCCCGAAGGCCTTCCTCACCATCTCTGACCTGAAGAAGCACCTCAAGTTCCACTCGGGACTGCGTCCTCATGTGTGCCTAGACTGTGGCCGGGCTTACACGACTCCCTCCGACCTGAACCGACACAGGCGGGGCCATCTGGGCCTCAAACCGCACGTCTGCGACCAGTGTCCCAAAGCCTTCACCAATGCCTCCGATTTGAAGATGCATAAGATGATCCATACTGGTGAGAGGCCGCACAGGTGTGGTCAGTGCGGCAAGGGTTTCACGACGTCTACGGCGCTGCGGATCCACACGACGACACATACGGGAGACAAACCCCACCCGTGTGCCGTGTGCGGGAAGCGCTTCAACCGTCTCACAACCTTAGCGCGCCACATGAAAATCCACTCCGATGGCAAAACAGAGACGTACCAAATAGAGACGGGCGACACCAACGACCCGATAACGCATGTGGTGATCCACACTCACGGCGAGCCGGCCACAGTGTTTGCCGAGCCAGGCACGGTGTATGCCACGCCGACTGAGCTCACCACCCATGTGGTGATTCACACGGAGGACGGCCAACCCCAGCTGTACGCTACCCCAGTGGAGGAGGAGCCTGCTGCCCCGTCTCCAGAACCTGAGCCGCAAGTCGCACACGCCATCCAAGCCGAGTTCAACTGCAGGGTGTGCGGCAAGGGTTTCCACAAAGCATACAACCTGCGCAGACACATCATGGTGCACACGGGAGAGAAACCCCACGTGTGTAGTCACTGCGGGAAGGGCTTCAGTAAGTCCTCCAATCTCAAACTCCATATGATGATCCACACCGGTGTCAAGCCACATGTGTGTCCCGTGTGCGACAAGGCGTTCAACCGCCTGGCCACGCTCACCAAGCACGCGCGCACGCACAGCGGCGAGCGCCCACACGCGTGCTCTCACTGCGGCAAGACGTTCGCCACCATCTCCAGCGTGCGGCGCCACATGGCCACTCACACGGGCGAGAAGCCCTACGTGTGCTCCCAGTGCGGCAAGGGCTTCACCCAGTCAGGACACCTCCGGGCGCACGAGAGAACCCACAAGGGCAAGAAACGCGCCTCCTCCTAGAGCGACCACCAACAAGGGGCCATCCATAAAGTACGTATGCGCTAAGGGGAGGAGAGGGGCAAAAATCTCAGAAACTTTGCTTATGCTCCTTCTTTGTTCTATTGCATACAAGATCGGGAGGGAGGGGTGTGTGGGGGTTAAAAAAAATGCGGATAATCTCCGTACATACTTTATGGATGGACCCCCAACCTATTGATGATTAGTTATTTTTATCTTGTGGTTGAATAAGTCTATTTGCTCAGAATTGGAGTTGATGTTGATTAATGGCAACTTTAATGTCATTTCAGAGAGTGTACATATTATCTATCTAGAACCCTACGGCTACAGAGATATATTTTTCTTGACCTGTTGTTAGGGCACTAATGGCCATAGCTAATGGTTCCTCACCAATAGCTAAGATACTAAGTTTATAAGTAATCGCCTCCTTTTGAATAGTGTCCCGAGTGGTATCAACGTTACTGGCAAAATAACTGTTCTCAACGAAGATAAACCTAAGTGTCTGACTCAACTCATCAGACATTGAGGATGCCATCCTTATTTGATCGTTCAGAGCAGACTTACCTAAAGAACTTGTCAGATCGAGTAGAAGAAAAAATATTCGAGACTGATTTTAGATTTTCATAATCGACTTCAAGCTGTAACCGATGGGAAATTCTAAAAACAGAGAGACTGGTTTTTGAAACTGATCTTGCATTTTGCTGCTACTGGCTACCTCAAGATAAACCCACATAAAGAATGTTACTAATTAATGAGAATGTAAATTATGTAGAGTGTTCGGCTATGGGAATGATTCGGAATAGCATAGGGCAGGGTTTGAATTTTAACATATCTTTTAAAAAACGTACATTATACTAAATGAAGAAGTCCGTGATTGAGTGTCTCCTCAAACACAAATAGTAAATATCAGTCATTCAGAAGCAATATACATTTGCATGTAGTAGTTTCTAATCTCATAACTCAAGTGTGAAATCTGTGTACCCCAGCACAGGGTGATCGGAGGGAAGTACCAAGTATGTCAAAATACCCAGTCACACCCTGACCGAGACCTGACAGCAGCCAGTAACACCCTGACTGAGATCGACAGCAGCCGATCACACCCTGACCGAGACCTGACAGCAGCCAGTCACACCCTGACCGAGACCTGACAGCAGCCGGTCACACCCTGACCGAGACCTGACAGCAGCCGGTCACACCCTGACCAAGATCGACAGCAGCCAGTCACACCCCGACCTAGACCTGACAGCAGCCGGTCACACACTGCCCGAGACCTGACAGCAGCCGATCACACCCTGACCGAGATCAACAGCAGCCAGTCACACCCTGACTGAGACCTGACAGCAGCCAGTCACACCCTGACCGAGACCCAACATCACCTGGTCACACCCTGACCAAGCCTTGACAGCACCAGCCACAGAGAGGCTACTGAAAGGTGACAGTTGGCCGCTTTTTTTTAATTTTCCGAAAGAAAATGAGTCTCAACTGACCTATATAGACCAGTCCCACAGTTCTGAGCATTATCATTATTATATACTTATGGCCGAACGTCTAGGAAATACTACCTGCTGCTGGGGGTGCAGTATGAATAATGTTTGGGCACACTGAGCCTGTAGTGAATGTTCAGGCACACTGTGCCCGTAGTGTACTTCATAAAAACATAAACTGGTAGGGTTTTTTTCATGATATTTAGGTATATAATAAGAAAATGTAGTAACTGAGGTGTGGGGATACTATTCTCTGCCTTTTGTCCCATAAAATGTCCCTCTACCTCCAGCGTCAGGATGTATTTTATGGGATAAAAGACCATGGATGGCTATCCCTACGGGCTCAGCCACTAGGTTTTCTCTTACTACCAGTCCTGACACTGTCCAATCTTGCTAACTGATCTATATACACCCACCCCACAGCTCTGAGCATGTTTTACTACCAGTCCTGACACTGTCCAGCTTCCTTAACTGATCTATATATACACCCATCCCACAGCTCTGAGCAGTTTTACTACTGGTCCTGACACTGTTAAGCCATTTTAGATTTTATTTTCGATTTTTGCTCTCACCATGAGTTACAGCCATGTTCAAATTAGTCAATTACCACAGGCTATTGCTGTGTAGTGTTAACTAATGAACTTCACGTTATCCTTAATTATTAAACTCTCCAGAATAAAGAGGAAGTTGGCTCGCTGTGTTATGAGTTATGCACCGTAAAACCCTGAACCGTCACATCAACCCTGTCATGATGACCTTTAAATATAACCTTTGTTGATTTACTGTCCGGATGAATTTCGGAAATAATCTCCAGAAACTCCAGCCTAAAACGTTACAATAATCCAGGAATGTTAAATATGCCGTATATCATTATGGTTGGCCATTGTACATTGACATCATTTATAGGCATACTTTATCATCACTTAGTGTCATATCAATATGTTATTTACCATAACAATAATTCTTTAAATGGCTGGGGACTGCCAGTCATTGCTTAAACCTGCATCCTGCAGTAGACAAATTCCCCTGTATACAGAGTCCGCGGCATAATCACACAAATATAAGTTAGTTATACCACACACAATAATTGCCATGTACAAAATGTAAATACGTTTTCTTGTTTCACCAATGTTACATTGTGCCGAAGCCTTGATATGATTACCGGTTGGCAATTAAGACAACACATGTTTCCGAATGAATAAATAAATTACAAACACAGCAATTCCGCCCAACTTGTGTTTACCATCTAGTAAATAGCTAAACTTATTCAGGTATCATGTGGTTCAGCCTGTGTCACTTACGAATTTAATTAATTTAATGTGAAGAATAGTAAGATGAATTTTGAGTGGAAAATGAATTAAATCAAGTGAAATTATATCAAGAGGATCCATACATTACTTCACAATGTATATTTTATTCATTTATTGGAAATTGTATATAACATTAGCCATAAATCAGATTATACTGTTTATATAATCTGTAATATCATAAAGTTACAAGACAAATATAGAAAAAATATAATTATATTCTAGATACACAGTGACTATTAAAGACTAAGAGACTCAATATAAATATCAGCCTGTAATCGTAGAAAAAAAATCGGAGAAGTATGTCCTCCGTTGAAAACCTGCTACACCTTAATTCATCTTTGACCACTCTTGAATAAATTCACAATTTCAATGAACAGTCGCAAACATCGGACAATTAACTATTATTTATCACAAGATTCCTCTCAGGTGTCTCCTGTTCACTGGGGGTTTCCCCCCTGATGTTGGGTGCATTTCTCTTCTGAGTGAAGCTATGAAGAAACCGCCTGAGACTCAGCATGTGAACCAGTGACTTGGATTAAATAGTTCTAAAAATCCTTTATTTGACCACTGAAACTCCACAGGTAGTAAGGAAAATAAATACAATTTTAATTCCTGGAAAAGCCTAGAATTTTATTGGGCTGTCTATGTACGAACCCTGTACAAAGCTCTGGACGTTGTTATGCGGACACACACCGGTAGCTAGTCACTTTTCTACAGCAGATTCAGCTATCAACGTCTATTCGAAGATTAACTATTATTTAGTCGACAATCTCTAAGTTTTTGATAACATCTCAGACAGCAACATACTCATTCTTTCATGTCCTCTTTTATGACTAACCTCTGTGAACCAAAATCGAAATACTATACATGTATGATGTCGATGTGAAAAATGGATATATCCCAACAGTTTGAAATCCCTGAAAGAAAGACCAAATCTTGTGTAGGTCTTATGTATGGCCAGATGCACTTAATTAATATACAATCTGTGATAACAGTTTTTGAAGATCGTTCCTTTCCAATACATAACACATGTTAATGTCAATCACACCCAGCTACCAGGACTGGCAGAGAAATGTTCATTCCGGGTAAAAATGAGCATATTCAGGGGAGATTCCTTAAAGCAAATCATATACAAAACGTGTAGCACTTTTTATACATAAGAATGGGACTGCGATTTTGAATTTCAACTATTCTCATAAATTCCTGGTCTCAGATGAAAGCTAAAATGGATAGGATTGTGGGAATATCGCTCTCTATCTTTCAGGTTTTGACTTTTCATCCCCTACCACCACCCATGTTCTCCTTATGGATTTACATTGATCTCAAGAACCACCCTTAGGGTATAAACTTGGGGTGTAAACTTAACTTCAACTTAAGTGAAATAATTTCTGCGTATATGCAGTTTTGTCGCCTATAAATACGCTTTATCATATCTCTTAAATGAATATTCATGAGTGCCAAAATACTCGTAACTACCGGGTATCTGTTATTCCAGACCTCCCCATATAGTAATGACAATAATACCTCCCCTGTATGATGCGATGTCTTGAAATCATAATGACTAACATGGAAGAGGAATTAAAACGGAAATATTTTATTGGAAGATCAGAACAAGACGAGACGACGTCCTTCTATTATATTTATTTATTTTATTGCTGAAGAATATTTACCTGGGGCCATTGCTGAGGCAAATGATATATATATCAGCCACAAAGCCTGCTCCCGCGAAGTCATCGAGGTAGATCAACCACACCCCCCCCCCCCCCCCCCCCACTCCCAGCCTAGTGCAGGTGGACAATGACGTTTGTGAATAGGTAATTTTACACAGTACCAAAGCTGGGACATATTTCAACATACAGGCACGGGCCCGCTCTGAGGAGTTATGCAGATTGAGGAGGTGTGGTGAGGGGGCGGTGAGCTCGATGGGCATGTGACGGTGACCTGGGGACTCTGGGCAGGGCCAGGGTATAATTTTACCAGGGTTTTCCGCCCTCTGAGCTGGGGTGTCGGCCAGCCCCTCCGGGCCTACTGCTAAAATGTGGTGGCCGCCTTTTTTTTCTTTTCTTTTTTTATTCAGTCGAAAAAAAAACCCACAAATATAAATCCCCCTACATCATAGGCGTTCTTCCTCGTACTTGCCAAATACAGAAAAAGTGCATAGACAAAAAACAGAGTGATAACAATCCATACAGCAATGTTTGGAGAGTAAATTTTCAAAGCGATCATTATTATTGGTTAGGTTTTGTTCAAAGCACAGGTCATATGACGCTGTTGCACGGATTTCTAGTCCTTTGGATGAGGTTTCAAGTCAATATATAGTATTAAAATCCACTCCTTGCTGGGGAAATTACACTTTAAGTAACAACAGAAGACGAAATTACAGGGACAGAACAATATATTCTCAAAAAGGTGTACAGAAGAAACACATGATGAGCAGTGCCTAATGAATTTATTTTAGTTCGATTTGTCATAATACTTGGAACAGAGTGGGAAACATACAATAGCATCGTACTTATCATTTGACTCGGATGTTTTTACACTGGTATCTTTGCGATTATCTCTGGTTTTCTCAAAAATATTTTTATAGCTGCTTTTAAAGCCTTATTACTATTTGCCTTTTGTATATCCTCAGGGAGCAGGTCCCACAGCTTCATGCCAACATACAGTGGACCACATTTAAAACGTTCGGTTCTCGGTCGTTTAACCTTTAGATTGATTTTGTTGTTTCTCCTTGTTATAGTTTCATTTGCTTTGCGGCAGGCAGCTATCCGCAGGATCTGTATCCTGGTCTCATCAGACAAGGACAGAGTTCCTTCGGAGGTTTGGGCAAGACTGGGGATTAAATATGAGCAAGTTTATACGATACATGAAATCTGTATTATTACAACAACAAAAAATCCTGAAAATCTGAAATAACATTAAGACTGGCATCATCGATAACCAAAAGTAAATAATGTAGTTAGTAGTAAAATGAGTAACATGTTTTATGTATAAGAAGCCTAAGCAATGAGAATGAATGAGGTTTGTTTAAATGGATTTAGGACATGTGTACAACACTAGACAGTAGGGTCTTATTTTATTTTTTAATTTTTGTTTATTGGTCAGGTTCGCTACAAATCATTTATGCGGTCTACCACCTTCCCAGGATTTTCTATCTATGAATACATTCTTGCCCGCGTTAACGTCCAATATGTTCTTATAGACTTATTTTGGTCTTGATTGTGATAGAATTGATGAGATGAATTTAGGTAGAAATCTCACCCCTACACATTTATTGAGGGGAGAGTTCTTTTAGTTTCCACACCACAGACATGGTATGGGGACGATTAGCCTTTGATATAGCAGTAAATCTACCAATGTAGGGGTAAAGGAGGAAATTGGCTGCACACCACACCACACAGACATTGTATGAGAAGGATTGGCCTTTGGTATATCAGTAAATCTACCACTGCTGGGGTGAAGGAGAAGCGTGGCTGCAGTGGGACTGAACCCGTAAAGTCCTACAACCTTGGCATTACAAGCCCAGTGCCTTAACCACTGAGCTAACTGTCCATCCCTTATCTATGAGTGGTTACATGTGACTTTAGATCACTCAGCTGTAGCCAGCCCTGCACACATTCCTGGCAGGTGAAGTAGAGGGTCCCTGTATGTATCTCCCTGTGTTTCATTAAGTTCGCTGGCCATCTGAATCGCTTTCCACAGATGGTACATAGATATGGCATTTCTCCTTCATTATTTCGCTTATGTCTGTCCAAACTGTTAAACCTAACAAAAGTCTTACTGAGCACAACTTGTAGATTTTTCAATTGAATGATTTTGTAAGTGTTTTTGTAGATTTACCCGAACTCCAAACGCCTTACCGCATGTAGGACATACGTGCGTTTTTTCTGCGATGTGACTTCTTATATGTTTTCGCATCTCTGACGACTGAGCAAACTGTTTCCCACAATGCAGGCAGACATGCTGTTTTTCTCCGATATGTGTTTTCATATGTCCCATCAGGTTCTCGGCCCGATTGAAACTCGTACCACACAGCTTACACTCATGTAAGCGATCGCCTATGTGCGTATTCATGTGAATTTCTAATTGTTCAGGTTCATTAAACCCCATGACACATTGTTTACAAACATATCGCTTGCCGACTTCGTGTTTCAGCATGTGCCTATTGAGATGTGCAGGGTCAGGAAATCCCACACCGCACAGAGCGCAGAGATGAGGTTTGGCACCTGTGTGTTTCATCATGTGGATGCGAAGGTTTGATGACTGTGTGAACGCTTTCTCGCAGTATGTACAAACATGGGGTTTTACATCCGTATGAGTCCTCATATGAATGCGCAGATATGACGATGAGGTGAACCCCTTACCACAATGAGTACACACGTTAGTTTTCCCTTCTATGTGCGTCTCCAGATGTCGCTTCATGTCAGATGATGTTGTGAACCGCATTTTACACTCCGTACATGAATGTGGTTTCTCACCTGTATGAGTGAGCATGTGTCTCTTTAAAGCTGCTGATTCGATAAATGCTCCCCCACATTGACCACACACGTATGGCTTTTCCCCGGTATGAATCATTACATGTCGATTGAGTTTTGAAGAGTGAGTAAAACCCTTACTGCAGTATTTACATACATAAGGCTTTTCTCCTGTATGACTACGCATGTGTATCTTTAGCTCTGATGGTGTGACGAACCCCTTACCACAACGAGAACAAGTATGCGGCCTCTCACCAGTATGTGTCATCATATGTCTCTTCAGTTTTGATGATTCTACGAATCCCTTACCGCAGTCAGAACATACATGCGGTCTCTCACCTGTATGTGTCTTGATATGCGATTTAAGTGTGGATGTGTCACCAAACCCCTTACCACAATGAAAACACACATGTGGTTTTTCACCAGTGTGAGTCCGGATATGTGTCCTGAGGTGAGACGAAGCATAGAAGCGCCTCTCGCAGTATGTACATGGGTACGGTCTTTCACCTGTATGAATGTTAGTATGGACTTTCAGTTCTGATATTGAGTAGAATGCTTTATGACAGTAAGTACAGCCGTGAGATTTAACACGGACGTGGACCTTCATGTGTTTCTTTAGTCTAGCTTCATCAGTGAAAACCTTCCTACACTCACTGCACACAAGAGCTTTCTCTGATGTGTGGACAGCCATGTGAGCCTCGACATCTGAGAGCTGATCCAACTTAATACCGCAGTGAAGACACACGTGTGACGTATCTGACGTGTGTGACGCCATGTGTGCCTGCAGGGCTGAAGGAGAGGGGGATTCCTGACCAGAGTGTGACGCCATATGTGCCTGCAGGGCTGAAGGAGAGGGGGATTCCACACCACAGTGTGACATCATGTGTGCCTGCAGGGCTGAAGGAGAGGGGGATTCCACACCACAGTGTGACGTCATGTGTGCCTGCAGGGCTGAAGGAGAGGGGGATCCCCCACCACAGGGTGACGTCATGTGTGCCTCCAGGGATGAAGGAGAAGGGAATTCACTACCACAACATCGGCACCTACGAGGCCTGTCCTTCTGCGTTACTTCCACACACACCCAGCATGCTTCTCTACATGATCTCTCTCCTCAAGGTTCTATATTCTAATCAGCAGCATCTATCTTCTCTCTGACGCCAAGTCTACTTTCCTTTCACCCCCATTCGGACTTGAGCTGTGCCTTTTTCAAGGTGTCCCGTTTATCTGGAATTGGAAAATCATTTGTTCTTATTAAAGATCGTGGCGCAAAACATGGAGTTAGTCAGTTTTCTACGATGCGCAATACGACACACTGCGATACAAACATGTTCAAGTTCTTAGCGCGCTGGTGACACATTCGGCCGGGTAAACAGGTGAAATACTCAACTGAAAATTACGAAATTCTGCCCTGTAAATATGGTGTCATTTGATTAAGGCTATGTGTCTCTAAAAAATGATTTTATAGTTTGACTAGGTACCGAGTCTATATAGTATATTGTCTGAAAAAACATTATCCTATTGTTTATATGAACTATCAAAAAACAATTATAATGATGATGGAGGATGATGGACCTAAATATCAGTCCGTGTAACGATGTACTATCTATGGAATTATAAAGTATTAAACCCCGAACCCAACGGGCTTCCGTTGCACACCAACAAGACCTATCGGTTTATCAATAACTATTACTGGCCTCCGGAAATGGTGTTTTTAACACCCGTTTAGCGGGTTCACTTTGACTACCGGTACCTATCAAGTGGGCCCTTCTCACTGGCTCCAGACCCCACCGTCTCCAGTGCAGCCGTGGCGTTTCCACTAAGTTCCAGGTGCCACTCATGATCTTAGACTTAGTCATTAGAATAGAACCACAACATCGTCTTTGATTGATATAAATATTAAATATCACTTATACTGAATATTTAATGCAATACGCATCAGCAAAATGTCATATTGTATTTACATTTCTTGCCATTATTAAATGTCACTTACCAATACGGTTACAATAACAGTAGCCAGCATCTTTCTAAACCGGGCTTCGTCTCGTCTTGTTTCGCCTCTGATCCCGGAAGTTGTTGCCTCATCCACAGGGATTCAACGCTGCGTGATTATTCCACAGATGTTGCCACTGAGATCGCAAGTAAAGGCCACTACATGTCGACCCAATGACCCAAGACCACAAAATTGCCTTAGATTTTAGAATAGAGAGAAGACACAGTATCTGCAAACCCTGAAGTAATTTCGATTATGTCAATTTATGGTTTCAACGAAAAGAAAACTGTGTTTGATCATTAGTTTCTCGCTAGATGGCAGCACTATCACAAGTCAGACGGATGCAACTTTCAGTAACACTGTTGTGGCCCCTTCTTCTTCTCTTGACGTTGTTGTGTGAGGAGTTTATGTTTCCAAGTTAAATCTGAACGTAAGTCGGGTCATATATCAGCTCTACATTCTATTACCAGTACAATTATGTTAATAGTGATGGGAAATCAAAACTGACAAACACCTACGAGTGAGTGCATCAATTATGACACTGAGCCAAACCAGTGTTTTTAAAATGTTCAGCCGACCCGCCTCTTAGTCTCAGTCTCATTCTCAAGGTGGGGACAGCGGCTGTCATTGCCATACTGTCGACAATCGCATGTTCTGACAGAATCGACTGGAATATGTAAGACCCACTTTTGGTGACAGGTGACAATAATACTAAAAATTATGTCCCTCGATATTGATTTGACCTAGGAATGAAGACAATCTATGACCCACATTTTTGATACCGTACAGTATTGGAGGAATCCTCAATATATTCATTCAGTCCTCATTTATTTATTATTGTTATCATTTGTATGAGTTTGTCAGTGAACCCGGTACCTCTCACTTAACCCTAGTAATATTTCTATTCATCATATTGTTAATTAACTTCTATTTTGTTAATCTATTTTTATGTAATAACTCGGGCATATTAAAAGCTTTAATAATCACGAGCATTTTTATCGCACTGGTTAGATCAGTGTGGGGGAATCTATACTGGCTATAGTCTTTCCGGCCTCTCTGCTTTCCCACCCCCTGTTTTTCTCTAGCCAGTATACCCGGCCCTGTCCCCAGATCAGGGGTGAACACTTTACCTAGTTTTTCTCCAGCCCCGTGAGGGTTCACATCTTTTTATCGCGGAAGTGAATGTCCAAGTGTATATTGCCCAGAATATGGTATGGTAATGTGCAATTTGGGTACCAGGGGGAAAGAACCCTACATGACTGGACTCTAAGAAGGAGGGAAGTTCCACTGGAAAACCACCTTGAAATATAAATGTATAATAAATAAGGTGACATTGTTCTAGTAGTGGCACAAAAATAATTGGATATATTATGTTTGTTTTTTTAATTAGTTTATTGCATCTCTCAATATTGAGTTTTTCAGATACACAGATACATGTTTATTGAATATCAACTTATATTATGCATTCAGGATGCCTAAAAAGGGCCTCAGTAATGATATCATGCACACAGCATTGACATGTTTAACATGTTTTTGGTTCTCTCTGTTCTAGGATTGATATTTGAATGGACATTGAAGAGTGAAATGAACGATGAGAGCCTGCAGCTGTGAGATCATTCCCAACCCACCTCCACATCAACAAAGAAGCGGTCCAAATCAACATGCCCTCTTTTTGATATGCTTAAGTGGTGATTCCACCAACACAGCAATATAGCAAGATTTGGCCTGATTAGATGGTCTTGCTAGATCGGGCTAGGATTGAATGATTGCGTGCCTATTTGTCGCGATGGGTCTTGAGGTGTCGCGGTGGTGGAGCACCAAAATCGACACACAACATCGTGCTACGTTTTGAGACAACGGAGGTACAACACATTGCGACACGGTAAGACACTACAAGATATACCACGGCAAATCCATCCTGTTGGTGGAATCAGCACTTCAATTGCCAAATCTTAAGTCACTCCAGATTGGTTTTGACTAGGGGGCTAGTTTGGGTAAATCAGAACTTAAAACGGGGTTCAAGAATAGACATCCCATGTGGGTGGCAGTGTGTGGGGAGGAGTCATGGAGGGTGAACCAGAGGGAATGCCTCACATGTGTGCACAGTGCGGGCAGGTTTTCACCATACCATCTGATTTAGAATCCCACCTGGAGACCCACACAGACGCGTCTATTGACAGCCGTCCAGTGTGTCTTCACTGTGGGGCCAGGTTCGAACTCCTCGCCGATGTCGAAGCTCACATGATTGTCCACGCGAAGGAAAGGCCTCATGGATGTTTCCACATCGGTAAAGCGTATGCTGCTGCATCGCATCCTGAGATGCACCTCGAAACAAGAGCCAGCAAGAAGCCCCATGTGTGTGTGCACTGCGCTAAAGGTTTTGTTGATGCATCAAAGCTCAAGAGACACATGTTGGTTCACACCGGTGAAAAACCCCATGTATGTACTGAGTGTGGCAAAGGGTTCACGGTCATGTCCAACCTGAAGGCGCATATGAGAATCCACACAGGAGAGAGGCCGCATGTTTGTTCTCACTGCCAAAAGGGATTTACCACTTCATCTGACCTGAAAAGACACCTACGGACTCACACGGGTGAAAAACCACATGCATGTACTTTTTGTGAAAAGGCCTTCGCAACATCTTCCGAACTGAAGATCCATGTGATGGTCCATACGGGGGATAAACCTCACGTGTGTAATCACTGCCATAAGGGTTTTACCGATTCCTCCAAATTAAAGAGCCATGTCATGACACACACAGGAGAAAAGTCACACTTGTGTACTCAATGTGGGTTGGGGTTTACCAATGCAGCAAGCCTGAAAAGACATATGACTATCCACACCAAGGAGAACCAGCACTTATGTCCTGAGTGTGGGGAAGGGTTCACCAGGGCAGAACTGAAAGTCCACATGATCATTCACACAGGTGGCAAACCACATGTCTGTTCTGAGTGTGGGAAGCGATTCAGTACATCATCCAAACTAAAGGCACACATTAGGATTCATACCGGGGAAAAGCCATACATCTGTCCTCACTGTGAAAAGGCATTTACGCAATCTGCAAATCTCAAAATACATGTGATGAACCATACCGGGGAGAGGCCCCACATGTGTACATACTGTGGGAAGGCGTTCATCGGGACGTCCAACTTGAAGACGCATATGAGAATCCACACCGGAGAGAAGCCCCACGTCTGTACTCTCTGTAATAAAGGCTTCACCAACACGTCCCACCTCAAAAAGCACATGAACACACACACCAGTAAGTATGCCGACTCTAACATGCTCATCCTCAGGTTTCTGCATGAAATTCCCTTCATGGATGTTTCGGCAGAACTACTTCCAGCCACATATGAATAAAAAGAATAAGAACATTTGGGGAAAGATAAATGTAATTGAAATATGTGTAATATTATTTTCATTTCAATTATCAAGTGTTTAAAATTTCATAATCCATTGTGAAGATAATCCATTGTGTAGCTTATCCATGTTTATTGTTGGAGGTGCAGCAGTCTAATTTTAATACTTTATAACACTTGTAAACAGGCTAACTCTTTTGCAGCTCCTGAAATATAGTATCATTTTAAAGTGCTGATTCCACCAACACACAAGATAAAGCAAGATTTGTCCCGATTCGGTTGTTTTGCTAGATCTTGCTAGGTTTTGAATTTTAAAAAAAGGGTGACAACGAGGTGTAGTGTTAGGAATCTTAGTTAAACAGGATTCTGTTACGGTGAAAATAAAAAGAATTATATATATATATATATATATATATAATATAAGTATTATAATATTATTTATAGAAAATAAGGCTAATATACATTTCAAAGTCAATTTTTGAATTTTAGGTCCACGGAAATCACGACAAAGGATTGACGGGCATCGAACGAAGGGGCAACAAAAGCGGAATAATGTCCACAACGACAGACTAACCCTCGTAAAAGATGATCAAAATCACAAAGACAAATTACATTTCCAAAGCAATGATGGCAGCAGGACTTTCCCCAACAAGTATTGTAATCGTGAAGACAAAACAAGAACGAAAAAAGGGGATGAGGGTCTTCAGAACGGAGCAAATGATGTAGATAGGACTATTACAAGAATGGAATCGAGACATGAGAAAGAAATTGCCAGAAATGAAGAAATGAGTTCTGGTAGAGCGGCTAAATGCACCGAGAGCTTCACAAAAAGAGGATGGAAGTCACATTGAGACTGGATGAATGTAATAGAAATACTTTTGTACGTACAGGCATCCATAACAATACCATACAAGTAAATTATACTAAAAACATAACCTGGTGTTGATAAACAATTAAGGCATGGTCAGACACAAGAATATTCCAACGAAAAAAAAACCACGCATTTCCCATTTTTTCAAAATGTCATGGTCATTTCTTAGAGCAGTGTAAATCTGGCAAGATTCTTGACTTAACCACTGCGCTAACTCTCCACCACCATGACCAGATTCTGGACTTAACCACTGAGCTAACTCCCCATCACCACGGCCAGATTCTTGGCTCAACCATTGAACTAACTTCTCGTTACCACAGCCAGTTTCTTGTCTTAACCACTGCGCTAACTCCCCATTACCATGGCCAGATTCTTGACTTAACCAGTTGATCAAGCTAACTCCCCATCACCACGGCCAGATTCTTGACTTAAGCACTGAGCTAACTTCCCATCACCACGGCCAGATTCTTGACTTAACCATGGAGCTAACTCCCCGTCATTACGGCTAGATTTTTGACTTAACCATTGACCTAACTCCCTTTCACCATGGCCAGATTTTTGTCTTGACCACTGAGCCAACCCCCGGTCTTTTTATTGTATGGGGTGGAGTGAATTTACACGATTGAAATCCATGAAATGAACATTCAGAAATGCCCATAAAGCAGCAGAAAAGATTCAAATTCCAGGTAGGGCGGCCCAAGGGCCCCTAACGATTTCCGTTTTTCCTTCAAAATGCTCCCACCGATTTTCCGAGTCCCCCCCCCCCCCCCCCAATATATCATGCCTGGATAGTATGAAGTTCATCCCGGTCAAATATGTGCTTTCAAAAAGGCTATACCTTATTAAACGTTTAGAGATATATATCAGTCCATTATGTTCATTTACCTAGTAAACACATACAGGATTTATTGCTTCATACAGAGCGGCGGGCTAGCCCAATCAGTAACGTGCTGTTGTGTTTCCTGCTTGTCTGTCATCCTCATTACATAGATTTCATTTAGCCATGCTATGGCTTTTGCTACGGTGTGAAACACCCATAAATTTTATTGCAGCACGATGCTTACTAATTAGATGTCTCATTCGTCAGACGTTTATTATTACACACAATGAGAAAGTCTTTTTTTCCCTAGAATCGTGTACAATGAGTTAATTTCGTCACAAGGGAAGGTGGCAGCCTCTGAACTCTACACTTCTGGTTTTAATTACTTATTAGATGCAATAAGGATAGCTGTGACTGAATTGCAACAGTTCGTCTAAAGTTCTATGGCTATGTATGTATATACTAGAAGACTGCCACAAAACGAACAAAATATGAAAATAGACCGTATTTCATTTATAAACGATTAACTGAAGATTTGGACCATACACGGTCCCTAAAAATGGTGACGCTGTCTTTTAGCCCATATTGATCGCGACAGGGATACAAGTTTATGTAAAAAAAAATGTTTTTTTTTTTTGGGGTTGCCGCTTGTCAAAGTTACAGCACAACCTATAACACTGATTTTCCTATGCAGCCTGATGATTCTCATAGATGAAACCGCCTCACACTGTTTAAAATGCCCCATGTACAGGCAAAATGGTAAAATAGCAATCCCAGGCTTTGATGACACCATCCGTCATCGAACAGATAGCTATGACAACATAAACATCAACAAACGTCGTCTGCCACAAATGCGTTGATTTGATTGGTCGCCACAGGTCACATGGTACAAGACTATAAAAGGGACTGTCAGTTCCAAACTGTCACTCACTCTGCGGTTGTTGCGATAGAGTGCAGTTAGGCCTAGCCACGTATTATAATAAAAGTATTGATGTACTTAAACAAAAATGAATGGCTCAGTTTCCACAGGCTATTTTATGTTTCCGGTAAGTGATGTTCAATTAGTGCCACAGTCACATGTAAATAGAACATGAAGTGTACAGAGTGTTTTATCATTATTTGTAGCACTTTTTACATTTCCATATGTAAAGTCAAAATCTACTGTGCACAATTTTGGAAATGTTTTCATGGCTGTTGACAGCACTTACCGGAAGTAGTATATTGGCTAAGTGGAAACTCCCCCAATCTCAGAAGTGATTTGCAATTATGTGATATATGGCATAGATAATAAAGTGCCTTGGCTCTCTAGAACTTAAAATCAGTTATATAGAAGCTTAACCAATCTTTTTCCCCTTTGTTATTAATCAAATGCATTCGGGGTGTGAAATCCTTTTTAAGGGGGTCTTCCACCAACAAGACAAAAACATTGTACAGCGCCCTTATGGTGGTTGCTGGCAAATCTGCTCTATTTATTTCATCTGTCGGGTTGGTGGAAGCACACACCAGACGTTTCAGTAGGCATCCGCTCTCCCGCCAGACATTCCAACAGACGTCTGGTCTCAGTTTTGACGTCTGTTGGAGGATATTGGGGGTCGTTAGAGCATCGCCTGAGCGTCTGCTGGAGCGTTTGACCATCTGCCAGTTGAAATGCGCTTCCGACCACCAGAATTTTCAGGCGATACCCCAACCGATACCCACAACAACCCTCCACAAGATGTAACTATAGCATCGGCCGAAATAACTGATTCATTAGGTTGTTATCTGCTGGAATTGGGCATCTGACCGATACATTTGAAGAGTACGACACCCGCCCTCGGGCTCTGCCAGGAGCTGCGGCGAGAGAACGCCGCCAACATAGTGCGGCCGACACCGGCGATACCCGAAGCCGCAAATGGACATCTAAAATTCCGACACTTTCGGCAGAATTCTAGCACCATAGCATGCCATACACATTCATAACATCAATCCTTATCTTTATTTACCTTCATTGTTAGATTTAACATGTATTTTTCCGCGGTTATTTGACAATCTTTGACTGTTCCTGTTGTGATGCGAAAATCGGTTACCTTGCGAAATTCCGCTTTTATCGCCCACTCTACTCGCGCATGCGTGTGGAGATGTTCTTCCGCTCAGATTTCACGGACTATTCTGGCTACACTGGCCACCAGAGCAGACGTTTATTCCCAATCTATATTCTGGCTGCATATTAGCCGTCATATCGACGTCATATGACGTCATAACGTTATTATTTAACACTGGCCACCAGAGCAGACGTTTGCTACGCACGTTAGTCGCAGCTTAGTGAAGACTGGGGTTGGTTGCCAATCTTGCGCTAGCGCGGCGAAAGATCTGGGGGAGAGTGTACAAACTAGGATGAGAAAGCCCGATGATTTCCGCACTCTCCAATCGTGAAATTCATCACTGCGCATGCTCATGGGCGATAAAAGCGGAATTTCGCAAGGTAACCAATTTTCGCATCACACCGTACAAATCCCGACACGCCGATACACTGCTCCGCTCGATACACGGCTTTCGCGGGTTCAGAGCATCGTAGTGTATCGCCGCACGCCGCGCCGCCTATCGGAGAACTCGATTACTACGTGAATTGCAGCCAACGTTCACCAGTCGGCGCCAAAGCAGGGGCGCCGGCTAGGATCTGCTGGAATTTCGAACCCACCAGACGCTCGTATGGCAACCACATGAGCGTCTGCTGGGGTTTGGGTGGATCTGCGACGCATTTTGAGGCAATTTGACCAGACATTTCAGCCGACGTCTGTCAAAAGATCGGCTGGAACGTCTTTGTGCTCAGAAAATGCGGTTTTTTGGTGGGATCGGCCCTTTAGATGTACATCAGTGATAAGGCACACTGGGACATCGCCCAGTAAAATATAGCAGGTAAAAGAAAAGTAAACAGACGATATTGGCTTTAACTGCGACAATATAACCTTTGCCATTGCAGGTCTGAATAGGGCCCCGATGGGACTGGTAAGATGTGGGGCTGATGTATGCAAACTCTGTCCTGTTCCCTGTTAAGTCGCAGTACCAATTGTTTGTTTGTTTGGGTAGTTTAACGTTCAATTTGTTCAATTAGACTTTCGCAGTACCAAACCTCTAAGGCAATAACATACCAATATTCCCCGATTAGATTTTGACAGACAAATTTCTTTTGATTGGTGACAATTGATGACATTCCTTTTGATGTACACACCTCACCAATATGATTTATTGCCCCACCGACTGCTGTTGGGTATTTAAGGGAAACTAGTTAACCTAATTGGGATGAGTCCTCGTCCTGCGTTACTTTCACTAAACCTACCGCATGAGCTCATAGAGCGAATGCAGTAGGTTTAGCGAAAGTAACAAGGGACGAGGACCCATCCCTATTAGGTTAACAAGTTTCACTTGTACTATACACCTCTAAATATCTGTAAATATTTAAAAACTTTTAAAAATGTGTCAATGTTCAAGTGCTAAACAAAGTCGTCTGGGCAGGCGGAAGTGACTTTCTGCTATGCGACTTTTTCACAATGTTCATAGCCACGATTACGTAAATGGAATTCAAACTATTAGAAAATTCTTTTCTTTTGGAATAATAGTGTCATAATATTATTGATAAATTTTCTGTAATTTTTTTTCCTCCAGATATGGTATTTCCGATAATACACATACTCACCTTTCAGATTAAGTGTTCATAGTGTGGTGCTATGGCGCCATACCGGCAAAGTATAGTGGTATGCCTCAACTACCACTTGGATAGCAGAAGTTGGTATTTGGAGTATTTTGGGGCATAGGTGTATAGTACTACTGGCATGGGGCTATCCATATATGATGTCATGCACAGGCCTCCCAGTGAAACCTTTAAAACCTATAAAAACCTATATTTTGATTCTTGAGCCTTTATATTTTTTCAAAGGAACCTATATGACCTATAAAAATCTATATTTTCACTGTCATGCAGATTGATGTGTACAGGAAATCTTAAAAGTTAATTTAACACAAAGTCTATTGGACGGAGCTGTGGTGTTTTCAGCTTGAAGTTGCGACCACGAGTGATTCCCTGCTTGAATTCGGTCTCGGATTTGGCGCGAGTTTGTCTGTATTCTCACACATCATTGGTTGCTTAATTCTGTGAGGTCTCCGTTCATTGGGCCGTCAGAATGCAACCTTTGGCTGCGCGTCTCGCTGCCTAGCAACCCGGCCGCACTGACCTGGTTTCATGCGGTCCCTCCTGACTGGGAGGGAAGGTGGGTTGTTGGTGGGCTGTGTCCCCGGCCGGTTGGCCGCGGTGTATGTGTGTCCCTCGGTATCGGCACAGTATTTGCAATTCTTCTTTTTGCAAATATTCTTCGTCGCGTTTTCTGCCTTTTGCCTGTCCTTATCGCCCTTGTCAGGGTGATAGTCTAGTTTCGCCCTTACTAGGGTGTCTTTGAGGTTTTTTGGTCTACGCAATCTATATTGGGAACTCCTTCGAGGAAATCGGGGCGCCAATTTCTGTAAATCGGACCCTGATTTCTTCCAAAAAAAATTGTTGACGTGGCGTTGTTGATATCCTTCAGCCGTATCGGTTGTCCATTGTATTCAGCCCCCACAGGGACTGACTTTTTAGGCGATGTATCCAGTTGAACTCTTGTTCCTGAGATACTTTGCCCTGTCACTGTCTGGATGTTTATATATGAAATCCAACACATGGATTTGTACATCCTTGCACCCATTATAGTTGCAATTGTTGAAGTGTATCGGCACTTCGTTTTGGTTGATCCCCTTGGAGATGTTTTGGAGATGTTCGTACAGTCTCTCCTTCAATTTTCTTTTGGTTTGGCCTACGTACTTTGCCTGTTTTGTGGGAGGTTATCTTCCCGCCCGTACAAATTTTTGCACAGTATTTGCAATTCTTCTTTTTGCAAATATTCTTCGTCGCGTTTTCTGCCTTTTGCCTGTCCTTATCGCCCTTGTCAGGGTGATAGTCTAGTTTCGCCCTTACTAGGGTGTCTTTGAGGTTTTTTGGTCTACGCAATCTATATTGGGAACTCCTTCGAGGAAATCGGGGCGCCAATTTCTGTAAATCGGACCCTGATTTCTTCCAAAAAAAATTGTTGACGTGGCGTTGTTGATATCCTTCAGCCGTATCGGTTGTCCATTGTATTCAGCCCCCACAGGGACTGACTTTTTAAGCGATGTATCCAGTTGAACTCTTGTTCCTGAGATACTTTGCCCTGTCACTGTCTGGATGTTTATATATGAAATCCAACACATGGATTTGTACATCCTTGCACCCATTATGGTTGCAATTGTTGAAGTGTATCGGCACTTCGTTTTGGTTGATCCCCTTGGAGATGTTTCGGAGATGTTCGTACAGTCTCTCCTTCAATTTTCTTTTGGTTTGGCCTACGTACTTTGCCTGTTTTGTGGGAGGTTATCTTCCCGCCCGTACAAAAATTTGCACAGTATTTGCAATTCTTCTTTTTGCAAATATTCTTCGTCGCGTTTTCTGCCTTTTGCCTGTCCTTATCGCCCTTGTCAGGGTGATAGTCTAGTTTCGCCCTTACTAGGGTGTCTTTGAGGTTTTTTGGTCTACGGAATCCCCTCACTAGTTTGGTTCTGTAGATTTCTTTTGTAGTGTTTGATCTACCTAGGAGTTCCCAGTTCCTGGTTACTATTTCACCCAACCGGTTGTTCCCCGGTCTGTGGGTTGATATCAGGAAGGTTCTTTTTTCCTTTTCCCCCTCTTTCTTTCTGGTGGAGAGGATATCTTCCCGTTTTAGTTCGTCTACCTTTCTCTTGCTGTCCTGCAAGATTTCTGACGGGTACCCTTTGTTCGAAAACTGTTCTAGTTTTCGATTAGTGTGGGTTTCGTAGTCCTCCGTTTTGCTGCGTATTCGCTTTATGCGTAGCAACTGGGAGTATGGTAGACTCTTTTTTGTGGCCGGCTGATGTGCCGAATTGTATCTGAGATACGTGTTTGCGTCCGTCGGTTTACAGTACAAGTCTGTGTACAGTTTCCCATTGTCGATTTTCACTTTCGTGTCTAGAAATGCAACTGCATTTCTCGAGCATTCGTTCGTGAATTTTATGGAGTGGTGTGCCGAGTTCAGGTGATTCAACCATTTTTTCGAAGAAATCGGGGCCCGATTTACGGAAATCGGCGCCCCGATTTCCTCGAAGGAGTTCCCAATAATAATTTAACACAAAGTTAGATTGTCTAATGACAAGAAATCCACATTATCGGTTTATTTAAGAGATCATAAAAATGTTTAAGAATCAACAGTTGGTGTGACTTCTTGCCAGGCTGGCCTACCTGTTGTAAACTCAACACACATACACATACTTGCTGTGTATAACCCACTGAGCCAGACAACCTTACGTCCTGCAATTTAGTACTGGGTACATTTTTTAGAGATGGAGAACTGAAAATAAGTGATTCACTATAATTCAACTCTTATGCTGAATATGTTAACCCTAAAAACCTATAAAAGGCTATGTTTTGGGCCTTGAAAAACCTGTAAAAACCTATATTTTAATTTTCAAAACCTATAAAAAAAAACCTATATTGAGGAACCGGGGCACTGGGAGGCCTGCATGCAGTAGTGGGGAGAGGGGGGGGGGGGGGTCCAGTCTCCATGACGAAGAATGATAAAGGCTGTATGTCAAACCATCACAAGGGGAGCGAAAATAGTCTAAAAAGCATGACATCATTTATGGACTGCCCCCATGCGGGATTTAACCAACTGTACCGGTGGCCAGGCCTGGTCTGTGAAAGGGGCACCCTCTGGTTACTCTTTGGATGTGCACTGACACCAGTCGTTGCCAATACATTCTGGCCATCAAAGCGGTGTATTAAAATCAGTTTTATCGGCTTAACCTCGCTTTCCTGTCACCCTCATCTCCTGTATTCCTTTATGCTGTGATAGTAAAGGTGTAAATCATATCAGATAATTCGTAGGTTTATGCTCCATCCTACGATTTGAATTTTGTATCATAATATAAACGGCGTATAACAGGCACAGAATGCGGTTTAATGGCAGGTGTAATCTATATGTTTCATGAAGGAAAAACCCTACAAAAATGAAAAATTCGAGACAATGATAGTGTTGAAACGGACTTTAACAACATGCATTACAATGTGGTAAAAAGGAAAATGCACTTTGTACTTGTTGGAATTAAAACAACAAAATTGTCTAGCGAATAATAAATTTAGTCAACCTATCAATAACTAGCAGTTTATAAAGATGATCGTAGTCTTGTATTTAATTTCAGAATTCCAGTGATCAAACCTCATCAAATAACCATAATCACTGACTTCTATTGATTAAAATAGGTTTATCCTCTCCAATGATAACTAATATTATCACTTTGTTATCGATTCTTTTATCTTCTTAGATTAAAACATCCCAAGAGGAAAATTGAATTTTATTTTATCTTTATCATTACAATTACAGTAATAGAGTCACGCTTCTATAAAAAAAGATTTTATATATATTTTTTTTTATTCAGTAATCAAACAACATTCACCCATGATAGGGCGTTTTTACATGTTGACAGAAGTAACATATACACATATGCGATGACAAAAAGACAGAAAGATAGTAGAGATTAGAGGAAATTACAGGTAGGTATAGATTTATATGTACAATGTAAATAGCGTTCAGGCCAAGAATATAGGGTGTAAGTATGACTTTCAGATTTTTCTACTCCCATTCAGCCTTGTTATCCAAGAGGTATGATTTAACAAATATTTTAAAGTATTAGCTATCATCAGAGTCTTGAATGTGCTTTGGCAGTTTATCCCAGATTTTCACACCGAGGTATTGCGGGCTATGCCTATACTTTTTTGGGGTATTCAGTTCTTAATACTTTCTTTTCTTGACGCCTAGTCACTCTAGTTGAAGTATTACTGTTAGAGGGGTCATTTGACCACCACCATATAAACATCAACAAGTGTAGGTATCTCCGGTATGATAGGGGCCTAAGTTTACATTTTTCATACAGATCTGTAACCGAATACATTCTTTGTTCTCTTATACCCAACGTAGCTCTCATACATTGATTGAAAGAAACGCAAGCATCTGCCGATCTCTCTTTGTAGCTCTGGTATAGATAAAGTCTACATAGTCGTATATGGGTAATATTGTCTGTTTCAAAATGGTTATTCTTGCATTTATCGGTATTTGATGCCTCAAGATTCTTAATTTCCCTAGTTTGCTCCTGGCTGTGTTAATCATTTTATTTATTTGTCTTTAAAGGTTAGATTACTGTCTATCATGATTCCAAGATAATTGAATTTGTGGACCCTTTGCAAAGGGGCACCCATTACCAAATTTCCGGCTATTTCGATATTCTTCATTTCTTTACTTATCCACATTTGGACTGTTTTTTTCGTATTCATTTCTAGTTTGTTTACAGATAGCCATTGTCCTATACTGTCTAGATCTTTTTGCATCATTTCACTGATTGATTCTGTGTTAGTTCCTGAGTTTGTAAGGGCTAGATCGTCGGCATACATATAGGTATGTCCGTTTTTTATAACTTTAAAGATGTCATTTATAAAAATGATAAACAAGGTCGGCCCCAGAACGGAGCCCTGGGGGACTCCTCACGTTACTTTTAGTTTTGACAATTCAATTCCATCCATTTTGATTGATTGCGTTCTGTTGTTAAGGTAAGATTCTAACAGATTAAAAGTTTCGTTGTTTAAACCGATTTTTTTCAGTTTTACAACAGGATGTCATGGCTAACGCTATCAAACGCTTTTCGCAGATCCACAAACTTACAAAGGGTCATATGACCTCTATTTGCGCTATTGTGAATTGCTGTTATTAAATGGAAAATTGCTTGGTCTGTTGATTTATTTGGCATTGGGTTTATAATGTGATAGGAATCTCGGTGTTGCTGAATTTGTATTTGGAGAATTTTTTCTGTTATTTTGGATATAGTTGGTATCACCGTTATCAGTCGCCAGTTTGTGTAATTCTCTAAATTTCCAACCCTGGGGATAGGCGTTACTGTTCCATGTAGTAGTGATTCAGCGAATTTAGAGGAGTATATAACCCTATTCACCATGTTTGTTAGAAGTTTTGGTGTAGTCATCAACATTTTTTTAAGATAGGTAGAGTTCAGTTTATTTAGACAGGTTGACTTATCTGAGTCCAGATTTTTCAATATTCTTAGTATAGTGGAGTCATTAACTGATTGGAAAACAAATAAATCTACCATTGTGTTTTCTTGTTCATGCAGGAGGTTTAAGTCAACTGGTCCCAATTTGTCTAATATCTGTTGCCCGATATTAATGAAAAAGTGATTCATGTCTTCAGCTTTCATCTGTATTTCAGTATTATCCTTATCTGTTAAACCGTTTGTATTTTTATTTTCCTGTGGATTTTTATTTTCCTGTGGATTCCATATTTTGTTCAGACATTTCCAAAAGATTTTTGGGTTAGCCTTATTTTTGTTTAACTGGTTCTCTATCACATTTGCCTTATGCTTCTGTGTATCTCTTTGTATTTTCTTTCTTAGTTTTCTAATTTCAGAGAGGATTGATATATCTACATGGTTGCTTTTTGACAATTCCTTTAAAAGTAGAGACCTAGATTTTATATCCTTTATTATATCTGCCGGTAATTCCAAGCCCGATTTAGTTATGATCTTAAATTTTATTATCTATTATTATCTGTTGTTTCAAGCAGTTTCAAATCTGTTGTTGCAAGAAAAGATCTCATTATATGATATTTCCGGCACATTCGCGAGGTTGCGTTGACATTGAAGTCTCCTTGGATCCAAATTTCTGTGTTTCTAAAACGGGGGTCATTTAGGATTTCCTCAAGATAGTCACAACAAGATTTTACATTTTTGTTTCAAGCCAGAATAATTCCCTCAGCCACCCCATACATATTTTGTTCCTGCTTCTACCTGTGTTGAGCATAGCCAATACTTGCATATTATCGGTTATCACATGTACTTTGCGATTTACAAAATGGGTACACCAGCGCTTCAACCCTGCCACCACAGGCCAGAGCTCAAATACATTAATGTTCTTAGATACAAAATTCATATCAGGAGGGGCGATTTTGTGGCCAACCCCGAGATCTAAATCTGGGCGGCTATCCCAGGTACCAAAGAGGAAATCGCGCCCGCACCAACCTCCAAAACCGGAGAACGAGGAATCCGTTACCACGGGAACATCAAAACAATTTCTTAAAATTATGCTTTTACCATTAAATACCCTCGTTAACTCTTTCCACCAGTGCAGATCCGCTATTAGCGAGTCCGTAAGCTTCACATTTTTACCCCGGGGGGGTATCAGCGCACATATCAAAAAGACGGCGACTGAACGTGCGCCCCCCGCGAACAACGCTAGAACAGAAAGAGATTAACCCACCCAGCTTTTCTAACGACTTTTTAGTTACATAACCTTTTTCAAAAACCTCGTTTATTTCGCTTTCTAAACGAATAACTTTCTCCATTGGCAAAGACACTGTCATATCTGCCGTATTTATCTCAATTCCTAGGAAAACACAGGTCTGACTAGGCTCAGTAATTTTTTCTTTTGCTACCTCGAACCCTAAATATTCCAGTATTCCAACGAATTTATTTTTATTCGTTAAACAACCCTCTTCGGTGTCAGATATAATAATGAAATCGTCAAGATAATTTAAAATCATGTTGATTCCGTTCAATTTGGCCACCGCTACCAAGAAATTCAACACAGAATTGAAAATATTAGGGGCACACCTGAGCCCAAAGCAAAGGCGATTGTCTGTGTAATATTTATCGCCACCACCGTCGTTCCAAACGAACCCTTGAAATCTAGTTTGATCAGGGTGGACATTCATAGTACGATAAGCCGAATGGATATCAACCACCGATAAATAGTCATTCTTATATTTAAAAGAGACAAATGTGCTCGACATATTATCATTAATACTCAAGCCTTCAGGCCTACTACAGTCAGTTATGGGTCTCAACTTCCCGTTTGATTTCAACACAGCGCCTAACGAGTGGACGCACTGAGGCCTAAACTGAGAGATCGAAATTTTCCCCTCGCCTAACTCTTTGTTCACTAAATTTGTCATTTCGTGACAAAACTTTTCATCTGTAATGGAATTATAACTTTTACATTCAACTATTTTAAATCCCTTAGAAAAACCATTTTTCAAAAACTGCACCTCGTCCCCGCCTAAATCATCAACCAACTGATCATTGTCCAAAAATGGGAAAATACGGTAGATCTTTAACTGCGATAAATTATCACCAACGTGATGAATACAATTGCAAACACCCTCGACACATGAGGTAGAACCAGAAAAAACGTTTTCTTCAACGTTATTTGACGAAACAACGTCAATAACATGAGAACGATAATCAGAATTTACACGCACGCTAACATCTGCGTCATTAAATGAATCCAGGTTATCACCATGGGAACTCAGGTCACCGATAAGTGGATCAACGCTATTTATAGCGCACGCTACTTTGTTTCATTTCACATTACTGGGTTTTTGTTTAGCGTTAGAGCAATCGTACGCTGCATGCGAATTACTCGAGCACAGATTACATTGGTGCCTGTATTTACAGGACTTAAAAGTACACCCACCGGCAGATTTGTTATAGCTATAACAATAACCCTCAATAGTCTTCGAATCATTTTTACTTTTTGACTTTCAGGTAGCCGAAGCGGCGATTGTTCCCTCATACGAAAGAAAACGGATTATCTCTGCTGGGTTTACCTCAGAGAAAATTCCCAGCCAGTCTATTTTTGCTTTTTCTTTTATCGAACGATCATAACGGATCAAGGCCTCTGCCGTAAATAACTTAGATTCAGCTTTTTCGGCAATTAAAATCACATGTTTAACGAACCCTGAAACATTTTTTCCAGCCTGCAAGAGTTTTTCTAATATCTTAGAAATAACAAGGACTAGACGTTCAAATGAATTCATTTTTTCTCCCTTGTTAAGGTAATGTTTGGAATCAAAAATCGATTCTTTACCTCTTTTCTTTCTTTTAAGTCCTCTAGACGAGTCTCCAGACGAGGTAGAAGTATCACTATCACTGATATCCAACGAAGAATCGCCACTAGAAAGTTCATCTGTGTTCTGGAACTTGGTCTTGGGTCTTGAAGAGCAACCTGTGGTCTTTTCAGCAGCAGTCTTGGCTTCCCTCTGCCGTATAACCTCGGTTATATCACGAACTGCACCAGTAACATTGATCAACTTGTCGACTGTAGAATTGAGGATCTCTTCCATGCGGTCTAAACGTCCTCCCTCAGATGATTTTTCACTCGGTCCCTTTTGGTCCATGTTGGTCCCAGTGGCCGCCCCCGTCTGGTCGATAATCCCCCCAAAATTATCCACTGATGATTGTGGAGACTCTTCTGCAAGTAAAGTCGATTTGGGAGACGGATTACCCGTAATCCTGGAGCTGCTCCTCTGGGTAGAGGAAGTACCAGACTTCCTATTCCTTCCCATCCTGACAAATTTTTCACAGAGTGAAAAACCCTGTGTGGTCAGTTAGACAGTTAGAACAGAGAGCAACTGTGACGTAACCGGCACGCGACTGGTTACCACGCTACCAACTTGTTACTAGTTACCTAAGCTACTACGCTAGCGACCTTCGCCTATGCCTCAATTATATAGTTATATGAAATATAACCGCACATATATATATATATATCATTAGGGTCATATTTTAGAGATACATAATCTGTGCAGTGTTTATTATTAGCAGAACAAGTGTAATTGAACAGATTAGACGTTAAACTACCCAAACGAACAAACAAAATTAGCAGAACAGGGTTCGTACAGAGCCTGGAAAATCCGGAAAAGCCTGGAATTATGCTTTTGGGTTTTCCGGGCCTGGAAATGCTTGGAATTCTCGCAGAGAGCCTGGAAAAGCCGGAAGAGCCTGGAAAATTATTTTTTTAGTCTATGAACTTCTGGTCACTATTAGTTTTCTTTAATTATGCTACTTGACTGCCTATGAAATTTTAGTGACTTGGATTAAATAGTTCCAAAAATCCTTTAATTGACCATGTATAGCAAATTGCTAATAATATTACATGGTTTTGATTATTTGTTTTCATATTTAAAAGTGGCAAAAAAAAAAGAATTTTGAAGATATCTATCCTAATCCACTGAAATTCCACAGGTAGTAAGGAAGAATTTTTACTAAATTTGGTGATGAATCAGACATGGTTTTAAAAACAGTGACCAGATATGATATGCACCCTTAAGAAAACAAACGACTGTTTTCATTCATTAGCATGATGGTATTGATTCACATTATTATGTGCCTGGAAAAAATTATTAGAGCCTGGACAAAGCCTGGAATTCTATTGGGCTGTCTAAGTACGAACCCTGGCAGAAGCAAACGTATCCCCCTGAGGCATACACCACCTGGCTGCAATATTCATTACAACCAAGGTTCCCAACATCCACTCAGCCGACATCTTAAATTCTTAAGATGCCCTGCCTGATGCCTCAGTGAAAAGGGTGGCTTCAGGTAGCAGTTTCCCTTGCCTATTCTGAGCTCCTGGCAAGATCTCCACCCATTCCCTCAAATTAGACTTAATCTCCAGCTTAAGCCTCATTTGGGCCTGATAGCTTCCTTTGCATATGGCTAACGTACCATTCTTGTATTAATGAGCTTCTTCTACATCACACAGGTCATATTGTTGCTGGGTGCCGTCACAGACATGTTACCCACTAGACTAGCATAGTTCCTAATTCTCATCTTTCTTCTCATTACCTTGGGAATGACAACAATTTTCTCACTTTCTTTTCAGGGAGGAACACTATCTGTCCAATAGAATCCATCAATCTCTGTACTGGTTCTAATTTAGAATTCTCATAATCTATTCCAAATCCCAAGTGTCCTTAGGTCTGAATGAGCACCTGTACTGCTTTTCTCACTTCCATCTGTCTCACCAAATACCAAGGTATCATCTATATAGAAGAACTTCTTTACCTCATGAACCTGAGTGAGAGGTCCAGCTATAGCCTTCCTAATTCTCGTGAACACCTTGGGCCCTAGGATATAACCATTAGGCAAACAGATATACCTATATCTTTTCCCTTTAAATTGGAATTGCAGCATGTCCCTATCTCTCCTTGACACTCACCGAGTGGCAAACCTGTGTGAGATCCACACTTACCAACCAAGCCCCCTCAGGCAGCATTTTTCTCCATCTAAATAGAGCATTTTGGATGCCAAACAACCTCTAAATGATTCATCTTGAAGTGTTTGTACTCAGTGAATTGATTAAGGTAGGAAATATTGAGTATCTATATAGAACGTCCTGACCATGCTGTACAAGAAATAGAACGAGTTGATAATTTGTGGTTTGAACGGAACTCTGCGTAAATGCCTTGTTCCGTACAAACCGTGAATTATCATCGAGTTCTGGGACTTTTAAAAGCGTGGTTGGACGTCCTATATTTACTATATACCCAAATTTGTTTGATTTCTATTGCAAATTTGCATACAATGCCGAATTCAAGCGCACTCACCCACTCGCCGATACAACCACGACGTCCATACACTAAACTATGGGTGAGGTCATAAATCTCCCTGTACATAGCTAGAACTATACCAATACAGAGAATGTGTATGAAGCAAGTAATAAAAACGCCATCTTGTATTTTCAAGCATTTTCGTACTGCTACATAGTGTTGCTGATGTAAATAAATCATGGATATGACTAATATACACATATTGAGGTTTTATTTTACGTTTGATGTTATTCGTAAATAATTAACGGTCCCTAAATACTATCAAAAGTAAACTAGCATATCAAATGCTCCCTATAATCTTTAGTGGCACCAACAAGTAAGTCAGCCTGAACTAATATATGTAAGCCTAGCAGTTGGCCGCTGGATTTTAATGGAGGCGTCACATAGCGGAGGATTTGAAATTCTTCAATATTAAGTTAAGTATTTTCACTTTATTACATTAAATTATACTACTGCGAAGGCTATCATATTGACATGTTACACTTATAGATTAGTAATTTTCTCTTTTTTAGTAAAGACAATTCCGTTAATATCAAGTATTTTGATCGTTTTATTGCTTATTTTACAATTGCGCCAAATCAAATCCACACTCATGGCACATCTTTATACATTTTCAATGACTAGTTAATCTCATCGATATTTTACAATGATTCTTTTATAGCTCCATATATTCTTATATAGAACTGCATTGAGAATTGTATAAGTACACAATACTCCATGAGTTTGGATGGGCCGCAATCGTCATCGAGGCGAAGCCGAGTGACGATTACAGCCGAACCAAACAAGTGGAGTATTATGTATTTTATGATTCGAGTGTGGTTCTGGATTTATCTCACCCCTTTCTATGACATTAAACAATCACAATTTCAGAATAATTTGAACATATACTTCATATGACGTCATCTGAAATTCAATACGCCACGGCTGTGGCGTAGTAAGTAAGGGCTCTGGACCACTTGGAGTAGTAGTAGGGTAGAAGGATACTAGGAGCAAATGTTATTTCCATTCATAATGGAAGAGCGCGGTATACCAAAATCTCATCAAATAAAAGTAGGAGAATGTCAATACTTTGGTATATTTCTTTTGAGATGTTTATCATTTTCTGGCTAACGTTTTTTATTTTGACTTGTGCCTGGTCTAGCATACCACAGATCACATTCAACTTGTCGTGGTTGTGACTGATTTTTTCATTTAGGGTCTTGGTCAGCTGCCCTACTTTTCTAGCTATGCCACTCAGTTGATTTGCTACACCACACCGCACTCACTTTTACATGGTCACTCAGCCATGAAAGTTCCATTTAAAGGAACCAAGTCAGTAGTGGGGCAGGGATAGGGGATACCGGGATACTGGACACCTGACCATTTTACCAGGCCTTTATGATTTGGGAATGGATAGTGAAGGGTTAGATTCTTTGCAGTAAGCTGAAAGCCTGTGTGAGCATTCTATCCTCTATCTAGATGACGTATATGAGCACGTTTTCCCGCGCTCAAAAAGTAGTAGGGTAGTATTCACTCTACGGGGGTGATCGTTGAGTACTTTTTTCTTATGTTATTCCTATGGCTAAACTTGTACCAGGGGTGAGATAAAGTTCTTTATTACATGTTGATGTTAAAGTAAAATTTCCCCCCGTAATATTGGCGTTAGTGAATAAACCCTGATTAGATCTTTTTTCCGATTTCTAATTCTGCACCGTTGTCTGGGTTTAACTTAATGACTTAATTAGTCTTTTAGGTAGCTAGTATCTCTTCCTCAAGAGCTGACCACACACTATCTTGAATAGGTCTAAAGTTGGGGTAGACTTAACTTGCTTGACACAGTCACAGCGACACAGTGACCTCACATCCCTGTGACCGGAGAGAATTAAGGATGAACGATGGAGTAATAGTCTAGTCAATCTATGACATTTTTGGGCCTAACCCACCACAAATTGCAATACAATTTTTTTCTTCACAATACATCTCAGGAAGGTCCCCAGAACACCATATTAAAAATCTGCCAAAATCCACCTTGGGGAAATATGTCTAATCTGCATAAATCCAACATGCCCATTAGAATCACTCAAATTTGAAATTGAGACATATTTTGTCATTTCTCCAAGATTATTAAGTTGATTTCTTAGATATTTGGAAAATTCATTGAGGCATCATAAAGTCATCAGCTTTTGTCACCATCTTGATTTTGACCAAGGTCAAGGTCACCAAATGGAATGTTTCCACCCAGAATTTCACCCTATTGCCTATAAGGACTTACAATAGTTTCTATAACTTGTTCTAATATGCCTGTATTTCAACTTGAATGATATATTTAGATACCTGACACCATACCCTAGTAAAGCCCTGAAGATAAAATTCCCATCATGCACCATTAAGCCACAGTGGGGTCAAAAGTCAACATATATGTTCATATAAAAGACCAACATAGGCCACTGAAATTTAGACATATTTTTTCTTTTCTCAAGAGGTATTTGATGGATTCCTTAGATATTTGGCAAAACTATTTGGATGCCATAGAGCTATTGGCCTGTGTCACCATCTTGAATTTTTCCAAGGTCAAGGTCACTAAATGGAATGTTTCCTTCCAAAATTTCACAATATTTCCTATAAGGATTTAGAATAGTTTCTATAACTTGTTCTAGTATAGCTGTATTTCAACTTTATTAATACATTTGGATACCCAGCACCATACCCTAGCAATGTCATAAAGCAAGTCTTCCCATCATGCACCATTAAGCCACAGTGAGGTCAAAGGTCATGGTATCTGTACATACATAGGCCACTGATATTGAAACATATTTTGTCATATCTTTAAGAATATTATAGAGAAACAGGCTTACTGTTTCCGTACGGATAAAATACGCGGTAAAATCGGCGATCAGATCAACCGATGCCGGAGGCAGAGGTTCATCTGATCGCCGATTTTACCAAGTATTTTATTCATACGGAGACAGTCAGCCTGTTTCTCTATTATTATATACCTTAAAATATCCGATTTCTAACCTTGCTTCTGGGGGAGATTTTGGATTTCGCCGCAGTACATGCCCCATACGCCACATACATACCCCGTACGTCACCTAGGTGTCGTACGGATATACATACGACATGGGTAGGAGCGGGCCGTATGTGTAGGATATACTACCACAGGTATATAATAATACATCGATCTCTTAGATATTTGAGACAAAGATAAATATTCCATGATACTCTAAGATTTTACAACAATCAAACATTTTTCCAAAGTCAAGGTCAGTTAATGGAATGTTTTTCTCAAAATTTGACCAAATATCCAATTACAAATTGTAGTAGTTTCTATAAATTGATTCAAAATACCTGTAATTTAACTTGAATTACATATTTTTAAAAATGTCTATCTGTCTCTGTCAGACACAGCCTCTATTCTTCACAGTTGGCTTTTCTATCACACCTCCTCAGGCATAACACCTGAGAGGAGAGTCTTGACATCTGGGACAAGGTACGAAAACACTGCACCCTGGCACATTATAGCTGCTATAGCCTTGAGCATTTAATGGGACAAAAACTAGTTTTTTATTCTAACTTGAAAAAGGAAATTGTCAGGGAAAACTGGAATATCTAGATCTAATCTTAGAAAAATCTCCATCTTTGATACTATTGAGAGTTGTGTATATTCAAGAAAATTAGGTAGATCTGACTTGTTGTTTAAAAACATGTTTGCTGTAAAATATATTTTCAATTCTCTGTATTACCTTAGGAAATACTCATCACAGCCTAGCAATATAGATATCATTTTAATCATCTTGAAGTACTTAAGAAGATAGGATGGTTATTTCTATAGGTCATCACAATATATTTTTCACTAAATCACTGTAAAGACAGGAAGGTAACATGTTTTAGTATATTTTACCTAACAATTTCCTATGTTCATGGGATATTTTAGTCTAATTGAACAAATTGGACGTTAAACTACCCAAACAAACAAAAAGCCAAGGCATAGGTATATGATATATGTATATCAATAAATGGAGCACAGACTTAGCTTTCTAACAATGTTTTGTTCATAAAGATCAACCTGGTATTCACAACGCAACAGCAATTAGCATTTTCCAAGGTAGAAAAAAAAAAGTATTTTTCCATATCAAATGCTCAGGAGTGAGGTCACATGCCGCGTTTTTGGGTGCCATACTTTGGCGGCCATTACAAGATGGCGCTAGTGTGCAAGTCCTGAATTGACCTTTCCAAGGTCAAGGTCACTAAATGTTTTAGTTGAAATCTCAATGAATTGCATGCATTGTAATTCATATTTATCAATTTTGTATCTTATTTTATTTCAAAAAAAATTTCATTATAAGTTCAGACAACTATGTGACCATTTACTCTGGGCAGGTCGATGCCTCAAGGCATAGTTTGCTCTGGGCTGGTTGATGCCTCAAGGTATCATTCACCCTTAAAGGGTTAATATGACTTTGTTCATTATGACTGCACCTCATTGAAAAGGGATTTATAGAAGTGTAGAGGACTACACATACTGGTTATATTTAATGAGCTAAAATGAATATCAAGTACAGTTAATGTATTTATAGATACAAGATGGCTGATAGGTCATGATATTTTAGATACACCATAACATCTGATAAGCTGAAGCAATGACAATGTTTGCAATTAAAATCATCCCCTGTGGTTTTTCTTGATGCATTGCCAAATCACATTTCTTTATTACGGTGCTCCTCGCCAATTAAGATATTCAGTTGAAGATTCATATGAGATCATAGATACAAGAATACTTTTAAAAACCATTTTTTAATATTGATTGAAAATGTAATGTGATAGCCTGCACTAGATATAAGAAAAAAGGATTGAAACTATAATACATCGGGAACAGCCTATTAGAAAATAGTTAATAACTACCTATGTAGTTTTCACAATTTGATGAGTAGTTAAATCATGTAAATACTTATTCTATGAGACTGTGCACCTGAAAATAAATAGTTTACCTTTTTAAATTACTTGAAAATACCATGTAGAAGTTTTTTTATGTCTATTTGTCCACAGCTGTAGGTGTTTTAAAGGCCATATTTGATTTTTGCAAATTAAACATATTTCCCCAAGGGGGATTTTTGCGGATTTTTAGTATGTTGATTTGGGGACCTGTCTGAAATGCATTGTGAAGAAAAAAATTGTATTGCAATTTGTGGTGGGTCAAACCCTAAATTGACTAGACTACAAAGTTTATAAGCTTTAATCATCCTGAGAATAATCTGTAGGTAAACATTAAGGTAGTCGCACAGTAATCGTTTTCGCTCGGTAATTGATCTGGTACAAGCAAACTCAAGGTACAAATCATTTGCAGATATGAAATGTTTGGCAACATAGATTAATAGTCCAAGTGTAATCGTGCAAACCTGGATAGTCACCTATAGAGCAATTTGTCCATAGCTGTCCAATCAACAAATCCTTGTTTTCTCGTTCATTTCTCAAAATCAGTCCTTTATCGCTTTGTTGTAGATTCATAAATATCCATTATTCACTCCTTGTGTGTTCCACTCTCTTGATGTTTTTCCATTCAGTGTTCAGTTCTTATATGTCCATATCATCCTCTCTGTGTTCTCTTCAGCGAGAGTTAGTTCCTCACATGTCGGTCTGTAAGCAACTCACAGAGATGATGGCTTCACGCGATGAGTGTTCATAGTAGGCGACTCCACTCCAGGCAGAACGAAGTCTCTGGCGCCTAATATCAAACCCGTCCTCCAGCGAGGAGTGGCTTTGCTCAGTTCTCTACCAAATCTTATCCTTGTACTCAAGTTCTGCTCTCTGCAGCAGCAGCAGAGGTATACTCCTCAGCTGCTTACATCAGCAAGTCACATGATCACTCACTTCCTCATACAGGCGATCAACTCTAAGCCTAACTTCCAGCTACCACCATCTTGCTTTGTATCTACCAGTTTCACTTTTTTTTTTGAATCTTTTATTTATACTGGAGATACCTCTAGGGTGAGACTACCCTGTTTTCAGTGGGCTCCAGTGGCCATTTGTCGTTATGTCTCATGTCGTTTTAGTGCAACAATGGCAGAATAAGAAAAAAGAAAATTAAACAGAAAAGAAAGAACATCGCATCAGATATCACCATTATAGTGACAGTATTATTATGAAAATAGTAATTAAGTTGACAGACAGTAAGAATGGTATATACAATGATACAGTAGTACTCTTTACTCTTTCATATACATGTCGGAGTCGAACAGCAAGGGTGCAACCATAAGCACTTCAGATAATGTCGTTCCTATACATAGTTAGCTTGCTGGGCTTTGAGGTTCCTTTTAGTATAGGCTTTAAACTCTTTGTAGGTGTTTAGGTTTCTTATGCTCGGATCTAAAGTGTTCCAAAGTTCAGCCGTTTTATGTTTAACACTTTTTTTGTAGGTTTCTAGGTTGAAGGGTTTCATTTTGAGAGTGGGGGCGTCGCCTTGTCTTGTTATTCGGTGCCTATTGTCAAGATAGTCTACGTTTCTTGCGCGCTTATAAGCCAGATGCATCAGGTGTGCTTCTCTTCTCTCTGTAAGGAAGTTAATCTTGCTATTGCGATGTATCAGATTTGTACTGGTTCGTTGAGGTTGCTTATGGCATATCTTTAAGGCGCGGTTCTGTACTCGTTGGAGTTTATCGGTTAGTCCTGTATGTGTGTTGTGTAGTAGTATGTTGCCTTATTCTAGGTAAGGGAGAATTTTGGTTTAATAGATTGTTAGGGCTTGGGATACTGATAGGTATTTTCTGATTTGTGAGAGGAGGTAGGTTTTGTGCGAGGCTCTTTTGATTTGGCTTTTCAGGTGTGATATGTAGGTAAGTGTGCTGTCCAGGATTACCCCAAGGTAGGTGAATTCTTTTACTTCTTCTAGTACTTGCTTATTTAAGATTAGGTCGGGCATTTTATAGTCGTTTACCATTTTTCTAGTTCCGAATTTCATGACTTTAGTTTAAGATACATTTATTGTTAGTTTGTTATTTGTACACCATTCTTGGATTCGATACAGATCAGCCTGAAGGTCTTTGTGGGCCTGTTTGGGGTTGGTGTTGGAGGTATGTACTACGGCGTCATCTGCGTATAATTTCAGACTTGATTTTAATAGGCAGCTCCCAATGTCGTTTAGATATAGGATAAATAGGAGCGGCCCCAAGGTTGAGCCTTGTGGAACTCCATGGGTAAGTTTTTTGGTTTCGGAGCGGTAGTTGTTTGCTTTTGTGTACTGTTCACGGTTTGCCAGGTAAGAGGAAATCCAGTTACAGGTAGATGGATGTAGCCCTATTTTCCTTATTTTATGGTCTAATATGGTATGGTCAACTGCGTCAAACGCCTTTGCGTAGTCTATGAATGTAGCTATTGTAATTTTATGGTCATCTATGTTTTCGTATAAGTCATCTGTGAGTTGCGCGGTAGTTGAAATAGTTGATCTCCCCGATCTAAAACCCCCTTGATTATTGTCTAGTATTTTATGTTGTTCAATATATGCTGTAAGGTGGGTGTTTTTTGTTTTTTTTTAGATCGTTTTATTCATCCTGGATATCAATAAGGCAATCATGCCCGTTTACATTTGATCCCAGCTCGTGGTACTTTGATTGTAATGATCCTATACACCTATTCGGCTAGCTAACAACTTAGTCTAGTGATATGTACAAATAGCACAAGGGTCGACATTTGCAGCCATAGCCTCAACAGTGAGACCAGATGGGTGTGAATGAGTTTCTCCATTATTTTTCCCGGGAGTGGTAACTGGGATATGGGTCTTAGATTGGTTACTCTATTGCTACTTGCCTTTTTTGGAATTGGGGTCACCTTTGCTAGTTTCCAGCAGTCAGGGAATGTCTCTTATATTATCGATTGATTCAGCATCTATGTTATTTGTGGAATGAGTACATGGAGGCCGTCTTTCAGAACCCTTGTCGGTAGGTTATCCATGGCAGAGGATTTGTGTATGTCTATGGCAGAGATAGCCTTAGACACCTCTTCCTCTGTCAGGGTAATCCTGTCTTCATGTATTGGTTGGTTTCTTAGGTTATCTTTCCAGTTGTCTGGGTAGTTCTCAGCAAGTTTGCTGCCTATCTGGACAAAAAAGTTATTTATATATTCGGCTGTGTTGAACTTTGGTATCTTTTCCTGCGTTTCGTCATCAATCAGATCAATATCGGGTGAGATGGTTTTACCGGGTACGATTTCAGTAATTTTTTCCCAGAACTTTTTGGGGTCATCATCCTCAGTGTTATGTATGTAGTTCTTTTTGGCTATGATTATGTTTTGTTTTACTCTGTTTCTGAGCTGTTTGGCATGTGCTAGGTCTTCTGGTAGTCTGGTGTGTTGGGCGTGTCCCCAAGCACGATCTTTGTCTATGATTTGCTCTATCAGGTCATGTGTGAGCCAGGGTGTGTTCTTATCTTTAATTTGTAGGTGTTTTATCGAACAGTATGTGTTCAGGTGGTTTACAAAAAGTTCACTGATCTCATTCCAGCAGTCTTCAGGATTAGCTAGCTGATGGTATTTATCCCACGAATGATTGGCCAAGTCCTGTTGCAGTAGGTTTTTCTGGTAGTTTTTGTACGATCTTCCCATGAACCTCTTAAGTGTACAGCCTTCTTTTCGTTTCTTTTTAGTAATAAATATCTCCTTATGATCACTCAAGCTAAAGTTTAATGTTCCACTTCAGGTAATGTGAGATAATGAGGAAAAAGCTAGATCTATTGTGTTGCCCAGACGGATAGGTTCAGTAATATATTGTCGAAGTCCCAGTGTGGATTCAATTTGCTTAAGGATTATTGTTTCATGCTCATTCTGGTTTTGATAGTGTACATTAAAATCCCCGATTAGTGTGTAATCTGCTTTAGGATACAACTCCCTTAGGTTTTCTATGGTCTCAATTAGGTATTGGGTACCCTCTTCCACATTATTATTAGGTGGCCTGTAAACTACTCCAGTTATGTTTGTACGTTGAAAAGGCGAGTCAACTTTTAGCCAAAGGCACTCAATAATTGGTGAACTAATGTTAAATCTTTCAAGGTGACAGCTACTGTTTTTTATGTTGTTGGAAATATAGGCCCCTAATCCACCTCCTATCTTTGTTTCCCCTTTCTCATTAAGCCAGGTTCTGTGTAGGTTAACAAATTGATAGCCATCAATTTGGATTATATCAAGTGGGTAATCCTCTGTGATCCATGTTTCTGAGATTGTGTAGATGCTTGCTTTTGCTAGCTTTATATGAGTTAGTACTAAGTCGGTTTTGTTTTTGATGCTACAGATGTTAGAGTGTGCTATATGGTAACCTCTGCCCCCTATCGCAAGGGTCTCAGTCATTATCGTCAGCACGCTCGGTTGCCCCTGAAAAATGCTGTTCGTTCTCCATTTTGATTACTTTTGAATGATAGTGATAGGTGATCCGCAATGGTAGGTAGCTGATAACCATAGAGGGTTACAGCTAGTCAGTTTTTTGGTGGCGGTAGCGTGCATAGGTGAGCTTACCTCACTCTTGTAGATAGAGTAGTTAGGGTTACATCTAAAGAGGAAGTCACAAAGTGCGTTGTGCGTAAGTATCAATCAGTATTTATTTACCATATCAGCTAAAGTAGTAGCGGTGACATTGTTGGCATGTGCTTATCCACATAGCCTGTGGTCAAGTACCCTAAACGTAGTCAATCGTTTCATCTGGTCATTAAGTCATCATAGAAGTTTGTATTTAGTTACAAATAGTGTATATATACAACGTGCAGTGTATCTTAAAGTATGATAAATTTCAAGCGTTCATCCGGCTAATACAAGTGAAATAGGACAGTTTGCTTGTGCTATGTGCTTGTCCACATAGCAGGTTAAGTTGAGTCATGTCTTTAAGTGGCTCTTTGGTTCCTATGTGTATCCACAGGGGCCTTGAGCTTGGAAAGATTTATACCATAGTTGGCATCAGTGCCAGGCGGGGATTAGGCAAGGTAGAGCAAATGTATAAATATAAGGTTCAGTTACAGGTGGTATGTACATGTTGTTGTAGAAAGTATAAGTTAGATTTCGAGCGAATTTCAGTTTGGTTTCATAGGAGAAGTGGATCCCGTCGGTTGTTGATTTGTACCTTTGTGCAATATATGTTTTCCTGGGTTTATGGACCTGTTGGATCATGTGTGGGGTATTAGCGGAGCGCATTGTGTTCAGGCATTGGATTGCTATTGCAGCGTCAAATAGGGCTGAGTCAAGTTCCTTTTCTTCAGTAAAGTATGGTAACCCGTTTATGTTATACAGTTCAAAACTCAGGCCAATAACTTCACAGAGGACAAGTAACTTTGTATAAGGTTCAAGTCTTTTCCGCGCTTCAGCAAGCTCCTTTGTGAGATGGCTGATTATACTATCAGCTGAGTCGAAAGCAGGCCTTACATTCCTAAAACCTTGGAGAACTGACAGGTTATTTACACCTGCCATGAAGTAAAGTACGTCGTAGGGTTTCCTATGAGGGACATGGTGTAATGCTTGATCTACTGTTCGGCTAATGTTAGCACCGGGAAAGAATAGTAGGTCAAAGTGAATATCGTATATTGCTCTGTTACGTAGTTCATTGCGTATCATAGAGCACATACTAACACATATTTAACTTGTATAACGATGTCTTAGCAATAATTAATTATGTTTAAGAACCGTAACATAATCTTGGACGAGCGCGTAGTGCAATTCTGGGTGTTCTGAGTCAATATTGTACTTTTGAGCAGCCTGTCAACAGCTAATCCCGCAAAGTCGTCCTCCTCTAAGCCTTAGCGAAACTTTCTGGTATGGCGATTTCCTGGAAAATACAAATAATAAGAATGGATTTAGAACTATATTCTACATGCCCATTCAGGGCGAAAATGCCTGCAGGCATTATGTACATGGGGGGTGAAAATGCCTGCAAAAGTAATTGAACTATGGCAATAACAAAGTTCTCTAGGTCACATGACAAGTGAAACTTTCCTGAATGCCTCAAGGCATTCTCACCCCCAGAGACATACAGCCGAGGGGCATGTGCGGTCCATAACTATCAAAAATGTCCATAACTATCAAAAAAGACTTGGTTTGAGACTTATGGACATTCGTCATGTCCATAACTATCAAAATGTCCATAAGTATCAAAAAATGTCCATAACTATCAAAACCTGGTTAAAAAATGTGTGACCGCATTTGCGTTACATAGCGTTACTTCCCGTTACCATTCAACCGCGTTACGCTACCTAAGAAAACATTACCGATCAAATCGCGTTACATTCTAATTGCGTTACGCTACCTAAGAATGCATAATATTTATGACCACATTACATCCTAAACCCGTTATCGCGTTATCGTTACCACGTTACCGTTACTGCATTACCAATCTAACCTCGTTACAGTATTACACTTCTAACCGTGTTAGCATCCTAACCCTGTTACTGCATCACAGTTACCGCATTACAATACTAACCCTGTTACGCGTTACCATACTAACCCCGTTATGCGTTACCATACTAACCCCGTTATGCGTTACCGTCCTAACCGCGTTACCATACTAACCGCGTTACGCGTTACCGTTCTAACCGCGTTACCATACTAACCCCGTTACGCGTTACCGTTCTAACCGCGTTACATACTAACCCCGTTACGCGTTACCGTGCTAATCGTAGAAACGTGGTCAATTTTTTATTTCTATCAGGAGGTGAATCGTAGACCATATCGGTGCCATATCGTAGTAGGTGGACGCCAGGCCTTACCATGTTACCATGGTAAAGCCCATTACCGTGTTATCTTTCTATCTTCATTACATCTTAATCTTGTTACCATTTCTACATTACAACATTACCATTCTAATTCGTTAAGGTCATATCGCGTTATCGCGGTATCGTTACCACTGTGCGGCCCATCCGCCACCTATGCTGTCCCTCCATCATACTGCCCCTCCACCATACTGTCCCGCAACCATACTGCCCCTCCACTATACTTACCCTCCACCATACTGTCCCTCCACCGTACTGTCTCTCCACCATACTAACCCTCTACCAAACAACCCCTCCACCATACTGCCCCTCCACCATACTGTCCCTCAACCATACTGCCCCTCCACCATACTGTCCCTCAACCATACTGTCCTCTACCATACTGCCCCTCTACTATAATGCCCCTCTACTACACTGCCCCTCCACCATACTGCCCCTCCACCATGCTACCCCTCCACCATGCTGCCCCTCCGCGAAGCTCCCCCTCCACCATGCTGCCCTCCCACCATGCTGCCCCTCCATCATACTGCCCCTCTACCACACTTTCCCTCAACCATACTGCCCCTCTACCATACCTTCCTTCAACCATACTGCCCCAATCGGCCCAATCGCCACCTATGCTGTCCCTCCACCATACTGTACCTCAACAATACTGTCCCTCAACCATACTGCCCCTCCACCATACTGTCCCTCAACCATAATGCCCCTCCACCATACTGCCCCTCTCCCATACTGCCCCTCTACTACACTGCCCCTTCACCATACTGCCCATCCACCATACTGTCCCTCCAACATACTGCCCCTCTACAATACTGCCCTTCTACTACACTGCCCCTCTACCATACTGCCCCTCCACCATACTGCCCCTTTCCCATACTGCCCCTCCACTATACTGCCCCTTCGCCATACTGCCCCTCTATCATACTGCCCCTCCACTATACTACCCTACACCCTACAGCCTACATCCCCACATCTCCACATCTCCACATCACTACATCCATACATCCCCACATCCTACATCCCCACATCTCCACCTCCATATATCCTACATCCCTACAGCCTACATCCCCACATCTCCACATCCATTTATCCTACATCCCTACAGCCTACATCCCCACATCTCCACATCCCCACATCACTACATCCATACATCCCCACATCCTACATCCCCACATCTCCACCTCCAAATATCCTACATCCCACATCCCTACATCCTACATCTCCACATCCATATATCCATACATCCTCACATCCTACTTCCCCACATCCCTACATCATTACATCCCTACATCCTACTTTCCACATCCTACATCCCCACAACACTACATCATACATCCCTTCATCTCCACATCTATACATCCTACTTCCCCACATCTCCACATGCATACATCCTACATCCCTACATCCTACATCTCCACATGCATATATCCATACATCCCCACATCCCCACGGTGGAGGGGCAGTGTGGGAAAGGGGTAGTATAGTGGAGGGGTAGCATGGTGGAGGGGCAGTGTAGTAGAGGGGCAGTATTGTAGAGGGGTAGTATGTTGGAGGGACAGTATGGTGGATGGGCAGTATGGTGAAGGGGCAGTGTAGTAGAGGGGCAGTATGGGAGAGGGGCAGTATGGTGGAGGGGCAGTATTGTTGAGGTACAGTATGGTGGAGGGACATCATAGGTGGCGATTGGGCCGCACAGCGGTAACGATAACGCGATAACTTAGTCAATTTGCAAACCCTATGAGACCTACATGGGTTATCGTAGCAGTACGTGCGATAAAACGCTTAGAGGTACGTATATCGTACGTAGTGGGCCATGTGTGCAACGCTAACTCACGCAGAACCACTTGCGTTAATCGAATATCGTACGTACTGGTTTTGTGCAACACCCCTACGTGCGATAAAAAAGTGCATACTACGTGAGGTCTACGTGCGTTAATGGATTTATGCAACGGGTTTGATCGCACGTACACCCATGAATGCACATACGGCTTTCGTCTTAGGGCTAAGCTGGGATTTGTGCGACACTACGTACGATAATTTTGTGTACAATGGCCACGCCCCTCCACTATACTTACCCTCCACCATACTGTCCCTTAACCACACTGCCCCTCCACCATACTGTCCCTCAGCCATACTGCCCCTCCACCATACTGTCCCTTAACCATACTGCCCCTCCACCATACTGTCCCTCAACCATACTGTCCTCTACCATACTGCCCCTCTACTATACTGCCCCTCTACTACACTGCCCCTCCACCATACTGCCCCTCCACCATGCTACCCCTCCACCATACTGCCCCTCCACCAAGCTCCCCCTCCACCATGCTGCCCTTCCACCATGCTGCCCCTCTATCATACTGCCCCTCCACCATACTACATCCATACATCCCCACATCCTATATCCCCACATCCTACATCCCCACATCTCCACCTCCATATATCCTACATCCTACATCTCCACATCCATATATCCACATCCATATATCCATACATCCCCACATCCTACTTCCCCACATCCTACATCATTACATCCCTACATCCTACTTCCCACATCCTACATCCCCACATCCCCACATCCCTACATCATACATCCCCTCATCTCCACATCTATACATCCTACATTCCCACATCTCCACATGCATACACCCTACATCCCTACATCCTACATCTTCACATGCATATATCCATACATCCCCACGTAATGTGGGGATGTATGGATGTGGAGATGTGGGGATGTAGGGATGATGGGATGTAGGAAAGTAGGATGTGGGGATGTATGGATATATGGATGTGGAGATGTAGGATGTAGGGATATAGGATGTACGGATGTGCAGATGTGGGGATGTAGAATGTATAGATGTGGAGATGTGGGGATGTAGGGATGTAGATATGTGGGATGTTGGGAAGTAGGATGTGGGGATGTATGGATGTAATGATGTTGGGATGTGGGGAAGTAGGATGTGGGGATGTATGGATATATGGATGTGGAGATGTAGGATGTAGGGATATAGGATGTATGGATGTGGAGATATAGGGATGTAGGGATGTAGGGATGTGGAAAGTAGGATGTGGGGATGTATGGATGTAATGATGTAGGGATGTTGGGATGTAGTGATTTAGGGATGTTCAGATGTAGGGATGTGGGGCAGTATTGTGGAGGGATAGTATGGTGGAGGGGCAGTATGATAGAGGGGCAGTATGGTGGAGGGGCAGTATGATGGAGGGGCAGCATGGTTGAGGGGCAGTATAGTAGAGGGGCAGTATGGGAGAGGGGCAGCATGGTGGAGGGCCAGTATGATAGAGGGGCAGTATTGTGGAGGGGCAGTGTAGTAGAAAGGCAGTATGGTGGAGAGGCAGTATGGTGGAGGGACAGTATAGTCGAGGGGCAGTATGGTGGAGGGGCAGTGTAGGAAAGAGGCAGTATGGTTGAGGGACAGTATGGTGGAGGGGCAGTGTAATAGAGGGGCAGTATTGGAGAGGGACAGTATGGTGGAGGGACAGTATGGTGGAGGGGCAGTATGGTGGAGGGGCAGTGTAGTAGGGGGGCAGTATGGGAGAGGGGCAGTATGGTGGAGGGGCAGTGTAGTCGAGGGGCAGTGTAGTAGAGGGGCAGTATGGGAGAGGGTCAGTATGGTGGAGGGGCAGTGTAGTAGAGGGGCAGTATGGTGGAGGGGCAGTGTGGGAAAGGGGCAGTATAGTGGAGGGGCAGCATGGTGGAGGGGCAATATGGTTAAAGGAAGGTATGGTAGAGGGGCAGTATGGTTAAGGGAAAGTATGGTAGAGGGGCAGCTTGGTGGAGGGGCAGTATGGTGGAGGGGCAGCATGATGGAAGGGCAGTATGGTGGAGGGGCAATATAGTAGAGGGGCAGTATGGCGGAGGGACAGTATGGTGGAGGGGCAGTATAGTACAGGGGCAGTATGGGAGAGGGGCAGCATGGTGGAGGGGCAGTATGATAGAGGGGCAGTATTGTGGAGGGGCAGTATGGTGGAGGGGCAGTGTAGTAGAGGGGCAGTATTGGAGAGGGGCAGTATGGTGGAGGGTCAGTATGGTGGAGGGACAGTATGGTGAAGGGGCAGTGTAGTAGAGGGGCAGTATGGGAGAGGGGCAGTATGGTGGAGGGGCAGTGTAGTAGAGGGGCAGTATGGGAGAGGGCCAGTATGGTGGAGGGGCAGTGTAGTAGAGGGGCAGTGTGGTGGAGGGGCAGTGTGGGAAAGGGGCAGTATAGTGGAGGGTAGTATGGTGGAGGGGCAGTAAGGTGTAGGGAAAGTATTGTAGATGGGCAGTATGGTGGAGGAAATTCCAACAAATACAATTGAATCATTTTTAATCATAGTTGTAAGTGTGATTTGTAGTTATTATTGTTGCTTATATTGACATCGATAAGTTATAAAAAGGGTTATGAGCTGGTAGGTATTGAATATGTAATATGTGTACAAGTGTAATATGTAGGCCTATGCAAGTCTATACCGTACCGGTATATTATGTATAGTTTAACAATTGAAATCTTGAAAAATTTAAAATAAAAAAATCTCAGAAGTGTGTGGGGGGTTGAAACCTATCCTCTGTTTTTTATTTCGTGTTTCTACGACCATTATTAACGTAGTAATCGTCCGTCTCTGGTACCATTGCAGTTGACTACGTTTCTATGATTAGCACGGTAACGCGTAACGGGGTTAGTATGTAACGCGGTTAGAACGGTAACGCATAACGCGGTTAGAATGTAAGGCGGTTGTAACGGTAACGCGTAACCCGGTTAGTATGTAACGCGGTTAGAACGGTAACGCGTAACGCGGTTAGAGTGTAACGCGGTTAGAACAGTAACGCGTAACGCGGTTAGTATGTAACGCGGTTAGAACGGTAACGCGTAACGCGGTTAGTATGTAACGCGGTTAGAACGGTAACGCGTAACGCGGTTAGAATGTAACGCGGTTAGAACGGTAACGCATAACGCCAACGCAGTAACTGGGTTAGAATGGTAACCCGGTTAGAACAGTAATGCAGTAACGGTAACATGATAACGGGGTTAGAATCGTGACGGTAACGCGGTAACTGTAATGATACCAGATCAGTAACGTTTTCTTAGGTAGCGTAATGTGGTGTGAGTAACTCAATGTAACGCGAATGGGTAACGCATTTGTTTAAAGCTTATATAAAGCAATTAAGCTCAGTTAATCAATCAAAAAAAATAAGCCCCGCCCACCCTGAGCGGAGCTACCACGTGTACATGTACCCTGGACAACTTTGAGGCAAAGGTCGTCTATAGGAGCACTGCTCCAATGCTAAAGTATGGGAGTAGTGTTAGGGCATTGCTACCTGCGCCGACTGTCAGACTGGAGCTATAAAACCGATAGCCTGGAAGCCTGGCCTAGTTAGACTATAGGCCAGGTAACGGATTCCATTTTTATAGTGCATTATTGGTAACGCCTCCTGGTTGCCCGGTAGTCCGCTAGAGGGCTCGGCGGAGCTATAAGGCCTCGCAACCATATTGGGGACTGAAAACTAGTTATTTTTGACTTGCTATACAAATGTTCTCATAACTTAGGCTGTGAAAATGATACATATTTACAAAGGGTACCATATTAAACCAGGGATTATGGGCTTTATTGTCATATATATTTTGGATTTATTGAGGTGATTTATCTGTTTTCATTTTTGACATATTTGCTCTGAAATCATGCTAAAAATTGGGCAAAATGTTTGATTTCTAGAATATGAGTGAAGATTCCATGGAATTCCATATGGAAGCAAATCAAAGCCCAGTTTAATCAAAAGGAGATTTCTTTGAGGATCATTGTGATAGCTAAATTTTTATTGTACTCATAGTAGAAGTTAAATTGGACTGATTCTTTATCAAAATAGAAAAGAAGCAAAAAGCCCCTTTTTGTGATATGTGCCATATGTTAAAGCATTGTCGTGGTAGGCAGAAAATGGAGAAATGTTGGAAATGATGCCATATTTTTACATTCTAATTTCTGACAATGTTTTTCCTTTAGTTATTAATTTTAAACTAATTAGATATACAGCACACTCCTTGAATCCGGATTCCACCTTAGTCCAAGCGGATACCAGCCAAACCACTTGGCTGGTTCCTGGGGTATCCCCTAGTCACAGGCGGGCACCAGCCAAGGTTGAAGGTCATGCCTGTGGAACCCGTTACCTGCCCCTTATTCAAATGGGCAGGGAACCAGTCTATAAAACCGACAGCTAGAGGGCTGAGGGCAGTCAGTCAGATCTGAGACTCAGCAGTGTACACACAGCCGTAATTATCGACCATGTCCACAAGAAGAAAATATGGTAACTAATACACTATACACAGCGGGCGCGAACATACGATTTCTATGTATCTCTATATATGTATCTCTGTCTCTATGTATCTGTAGTCTCTGTATTTGTATCTGCATGTTTTCTAATGAATTTACAAGGCCAGGTGAGAGAAAAGTTCAGGGCACTGAGGCATGACAGGTGGGGGTCAGGGTTGTACTGACCAGTGTGTGTATGGGGAGGGGGAGGTATGTATGTAACTCTGTGTAATATGTATCTATATATCTGTATATGTATCTCTGTATCTTTGCATGTCTGTCTATCTCAAGATCACAATAAATGAAAGACTCACAGGGAATCCATGCATGTTCGCTATCATTCTGTGGTGCAGCTCTGACTAGTTGTGATTCCCCCATGTAAATGAGGTGTAGTCCACCCTCCCACCTGTCTTATTATTTCGGTTTGACCTATAGGTCAAGACCGAAATATATTAGGGGAGACGGGGAACGGTTTTTGCGGCTTACATTATAATACATTACAGTAATGTATTCTAAATAATTAGAGTTTCGATACCGCCGACACCTGTTGTGGTTCAGTGTATTTATATATATTGCAACAGGCTTCCACCTCCCTCCCTCCCTCCCTCCCTCCCTCAATCTGAAAGCTCTAGACACCGGGTGCGGGCGCCGATATCAGGGGCCCGTTTCATATATTATACCTATAAGACACCGACATGTAGACTCTTCCCGACGACACCTCGTCCTTTTATAACCTCGTAAATTACGAATTAAGATCAAAGTTAGGATCAAAGAGAGCCACCGGGAGCAGAGCCGGGGTGAGCCACGGGCCGCTGGTGTAGAAATTAATTTAAAGTTTGATAACTTCAAATCCAAGTAGATTAAGAAACGGGCCCCAGTCAAATAGGTCACCAGCGCACCCGTTGCGGTTCAATGAGTACCCGGCGCCAGAAGTGTATTTATATATATTGCAACAGGCTTCCCTCCCTCCCTCCCTCCCTCCCTCAATCTGAAACCCGGCGACAGTAGTCTATTACTTGTTCAAACCGAAATCATGGCAATGCCATGCCAACTTTTAATCCTTGTATATACCCCCACTGACTGGTTCTGGTGACCTGACTGGTCGCGACGACTGATACACACACTCACACAGGCCGGCCGTTCTCTCACCCTGTGAGGGGCGGCGTTTTATTTTTTTGATAATTATCATAAGGAGTGATTTCCTTATCTCATCTTTAAGCATGGATTTGATAGTTATGGACATTTTTTGATACTTATGGACATTTTTGATAGTTATGGACCGCACAGGGCATCCTAGCCCCTGCAGCTACTGGTACCCACCAACCTGCTCGCCTGGTATATATATTTCAATGCTTTTCACTTACATTGGCAGGATGTGAACTCGCTAACCGCTTCGGTGCTGGGGGCTCGGACTCGTTACTTGATGAACCAACTGCCGCATTTACTGGACGTTCACTACACCTACCCTGCAAAGGAACCGTCATCTGAAATAAAAATGTACCAAGAATTCAAGCCTCTTAATAAGGATATTCTACATTACAGAATGAGTTGCAGTCGTCTCAACATATGAACTTGGCCCCCTATCATCACATTTTTTGTGATATTTGCCAGTGCTCTCGTACATCGATATACATGGGATTAATCAACAAATAATAGGAAATATATGTGAAAAAATATGGAAATCAACTACATTCTGTCCAATGGATTAATACATAAGGATTATTGATATATTTAAAAAAACAACAACAACAAACATTCCAAAATGGATATTCACCAAAGCTGGAGATGCGGTAACTGCAGGCGCTGTCGCAGGTGAGTCTCAGTTGATCGCATCACTTTCGCTCCCTCTATTTAACACACTGTAGATAAGCTTCTGTTGCCTTTTGCTAGCGACTGCATAATGCTGTAGTGAATTTACATTCCGATGACCAGACAGTTGAGCAACTATTGTAGGTGGTACACCTGCATATATATATATATCACATTGGTGCAAGTGGTTTTGCATACAGAGTGGTTAGTGAGTTTTTTTTTTATTCCGGCCGTTTTTACAGCATCCGCCATTATACGCCCCGACTCGTTTTGTCCCATGGGTTGTTTACTGTATAGTAGATTTACCGGGCATCGAGATGGAGTTTCGGGCACCGCCCACATCTTTAGCGTGAATGCCCTGTTGAGATCCCGTCGCCCTGGCATGTTTGTGTCTGCCTTTCATTAAAACTTATTACTCTTTCGCCACCAGAACTTGTCTCTATCTTGAAGTCGCCCCATTTTAATTGTCGGCTTTCATGCCTTCCCCTAAGGCCCAGGCACTTGGTCGTTAAGAACCAAAGAGCGTATCGCAAACCTCTAGGGGTTGAGGCACTTGAATGCGCCACTATCCCATATAGTGTCTTCGTCATCTTTCGTTAAGGCCTCACACTGTGAAATCCGATTCATTTTAGATCTAAAGTAAATCTAACAAATTTATTCCAAATTGTTTCGTTCATATTTATGAACCAGTAATGTTTCGTAAATCTGTTGTGATACTGGGACATTGTCTAGCAAAGTGCATGTGGCACTACCTAGCGGTAACTTTAGGAGTAACGAAAGATGAATAACACAGATATTATTATTAGAATTCTTGGTTACTGAGCCCGTACGGGTGGCCGTTCGAGGTCATTTGATGACAAAAATACGGCCCGATGCCGCAGGCTAGAGGGCCGTATTTTTTCATCAAATGACGGAGAACGGACACCGTACGGGCTCAGTCACTACGTTTTCTTATTGCTATACACCTCCTACTCATTGAAAAATATGTTTTATTAACTTTTCTGCACCTCAAAAAGCCACTGCTATTCACTACGACCCGCTGCCACAGCGGGCGCGAACATTATTTATACTACACCCCCAGCAGCGGGCAGTATTTCATACATGTTCGGCCATAGGTGTATAGTAATATCCACACTGCAATCCATCTGCTTGTATTTTTATAGTGAACAATTAATGGAATATAGCAAATCAGACATGATTCCCTAATCCTTGCGGTTTGAGCGATTTCATCTTTGACGCCAACACTTCTCTAGCAGTTTTACAGTAATCGCTTGTGGAGATGGTTTTTTTTATATGAATACATTTCTAAATATTGTTTTATACTAACGAACACCGAAGTCAAGCTATCGGGTTCGTATTTTTTTCCCGTTTTTCTGAGTTCACTGTAGAAGGTCGCTGCCTTTCCGGAGCAATTTCCTCAATATCGGTTCGTTCTTTTCCTTGTTCTTGACAGTACTTATTAAAATTTGTGCTGTCACGCCATGTCCTTTTTTTTCGTCTCTTCACGCTGTTTATATAATCACGTAAATCCTTTAGGGTTCGTACTGTTACTGTAGGTTCTACCACCACTTCTTCAGGTGGTATATCTTCCGTTATCGTGATAATTTCTTCTCGTTCCACTGCGACAGCCAGAGGCGATGTCGGCTGCGCCATGATTTCTTGATGACTGAAACGCTGTTGTCACTTGTTTATGTTCGTTCCAACACCTAACCTTACCTTTTCGTATTTTAAATGCATACATTTTAAAATAATTCGAAATTAATATAATGTAATTGTTGTCATTTGTGGGTTTTTTTTATATCGATTTATCGTATTCTGTACTACATTTATGTTTTGTTTATTTATCTAGTTGGCACGTTGCCAAGCGTATCGTGGAGGCCCTGCAACAACAAAAGGTGGGTGTAGCACTTCCAATCGCGTTAAGTTATTTCAACGTTGTCTCAGCCTTTAGCAACATGTAGACCAACACGTCCGTACACATAGCAACATATACACCAAGACCAAGTGTTCCGTACTGGTAAAATACTGACCACCCGTCCGTATTTCTAAATTATGTTATGTGTCAAGACGTTAAGTATTAACGATAAATACGTCACGGGTATATTAGTAAAGGCGTAAACTCCTCTGAAGATTTTTCTTTCAGAAAGAGAGTAGATACAGGTGCCCTACTAGTGTCTATTGCTGATTCTATTATCCCTTGCCTAGGCATTTGCTCAGTATAACATGCCATAATCAGTTTTTTTGTTATTATCAGCAGTCTTAGGCGGCTGGTCAGGTATCTGGTCTACATCAATCATTAATCCCTGTACCTGGTTTATCACCAGCTGTCACATGTAACTGTGACTCAGTTCTCAGCCCATCTAACAAGCCTCGCAGTCTGATAACCTTGACTATTAACCAGACACATTAGATAGAGCAACATCTTAATCACATCCCTCTTTACAGACTTCTGTTTCCCATGAACCTCTGTCTCGTCCATAGTTCTCTCTGTCTGAAGCTCCAACATCATCATAGCAGTGTAGGGGTTGGGTTAGTATAGCGGTGGTGTGTTTTCTCTTCGATAGAGGGCGTGGGATGTCAGTCCCTGCCGTGTAGTAATTCAGGTGAGCCTGTGCACTCAGGTGTTACTCTGTCTGAAGCTCCAACATCATCATAGTAGTGTAGGACAGCTACGGGATGAAAAGGTGTGATTGGTACACAATCCACTTGATATAACTCGCCACCTGTAACCATGGCAGTAGGAGGAGCTTTCGGCCTGTTTTCTTTCAGTTTTCCCAATTTGCCAGTCGAAAGCTTAAATTTCTCAGTACGTGAGCGCTTAATGTTCATTTTAATCTTTTCACTGCTTCTGGTATTTTCTTTTTGAGGTTTTTGTAGGTTTTCGAGCCTTTTCGCCCGCCACTTAATCAACTGTAGGGTATAAGTAGCACGTCTAGTCGTCAAGTCCCTTATTCTACACGATTCTAATAAATCGTCAACACTCACGTGGATCCTTTATATGTTTGGGTATGACCAAATGGTGCGGGAGAAAAGGGAAGAATACCTGCGTTTGGGGCTCACAAGGATTTTTTTGCGTGTTTAGGACACGAAAGTCTTAAAGAGTTCTCAAAAAGAGAAAGACAAGACAGGCACTTGTCAAAAGAAATGGAAGGGTAGGCAAAGTATAAAAACCAGGCCCACGCTGGGCATTTAATGATCGCAAGGGTTGTTCACTCTCATGGTGTAGGTATCAAATTTCACTTATTTTCATCTTTTATCTGAAACCAGTCTATATTGTATTTATCATCCACCTTCTCCTGACAAGTGGCATTATTCTTTTTATTATGCACAACATATCTGTGTGCTCCGGGTATGATACTCCCAAGTCTAATTAAACAAATTGGAGGTTAAACTACCCAAACAAACAAACCATCAAAAATACATACTCCCTATGTGTTTTCTATGGACTTTTGTATTAGATGGATAAGAAAAAAAGTTGGCAGGTTGTGACGATTTACCTTCCGTAGTTCAGTACCTGTACAACCGTGGCGCTAGTAGCGCTAGTTCTGTGGTCTGAGTATATGTTTAGAATAATCCAACACCACAAACACTACGATAAGGTCATTCATTTATTCAAAAGGTCACCCTAACTGATTAGTTCACCAACGGCCTAGGCCTGAGGGGAGATACAAATAAGTGTATATCAAACTATTTATTAATATATCAAAAGGAATGTCAAAAGATAAAATGCTGTGAAAATAAGCTACAAACACTACTATGTAAATAGTGTTGTATGATTCTAGAAACTGGAGCTACCAGAAGACAGGGTATATATACAGCTCTAGGTGAATACCATTTTATGAATCGTTCATCTGCATCATAAGATAAACAAACCTCAACCTATCAGAATATACTAGATATGCTTTTTTGTTTGAAATTATTTAAAAAAACAAGTTATGCTCTTCTTTATTCACGATGTGAAATCATCTTGTAATATACGAATGTATACATGTGCTCAGTCCCTCGTAGAACAATGGAGTATCCTTAGGCAACATGTGGTCAATCCATCGTTGAACAACAGAGGAGGTGTGAAGCGCAGCGCCCCCTATCGTTTTGGCATGGTCTCAAATGACAGCTGATGCAGATTCCTATACAGAAATAGGCTTAGTAGTAACAGCTACTTCATACAAACTGTTAGAGCTCTATCAAAGATCTTTTTCAGATATTGATAGAGTGATATCTAATGTACTCCAAACCACAATAGAGCTCAATAGAGCTCCGTGTTTTATGGCTGTTTGGTGTTTTTGAATACAGCCTTATTTCTCATAGGCTATGGCTTACAAGCCACACACAGTCCATTGTCATGAGCTTCTTCCACTCTGCTGGCAGGTTTGAAAGTGGCGCCTTGAACCCTGCCGCGATCGCATAATGAGTCGGGTCCCTATAGGGGGCGCTGCGCTTCACACCTCCTCTGATTGAACAATAAATAGAAATCAGGTACGATAAATGTGTGTGTGTAAACACAGCTTAAATTCCGTTTAGGGAAGTACATGTGATCCTTGTGGAGTACATAGTTTAGAGTCATCAAAATCAATATATACTTTATGTACATAGATTTGGTTGGTGGTTTTATCATCAGATGTCATTACACTCATACCACAGTGGCTAATATGCAAATAATACTGCTGGAGTATTTTACCATTAAATAATATGTTGACTATCACATTCACTTATAATCTATTTATTCTATTGTCTACATTTTTAGTGCAAATTAATTCCATCAAGGAAGAACTTCACTATTTTTCATATGCTTTATGATTCCTATCAATGTAGGAAATGTTGATCCAAAAACTGATACTAGACATCCAAGTACCTCTAACACACGATTTTGCATGAGTAAGGGTCCTCCTTTGACGCTGTACTGAAACACCATTATGATTATGATATCTAAACTGAATACCAAGTTCGCTTGCGGGGCATTGAGGATATGCGTGGCATAGATTAAACAAAGCGCCTGGGTTGCTGATGATATGCAGTGGGCAATCACCAGTATAGCTTGGTTAGTGTCAAAATCAAAGGTGACTCTGTTAAAATAAAACATGACCGCGGCAGAGCCTAAGGTTAAGAGAGTACCAGAGTAAAATACTTTCGTTATCGGTTGTACATCGTATAAACGTGTGTTCGCATGGTAGAAGACAGCAATTGCAAAGCCTCCCATAACAGCTAGTATGATGGAATCTGTCTTCGCATCAAACCAATACCAGTCAAACCAGAGGTCTGAGTTGCTGCTGTCTAGTCCATAGCTTCCTTCCAGTGAATTATTACCGTAGGTGTTTGTATCTGAGGTTAGAAGAGGGCTCACGAAGTTCCGAACAGTGCCACCCCCTGCAAACAAAATCAGTAACAGGCCAGCAGAACTAAAGATACATGTAAAGACATCAAGGAATCTTATACTTTGGCAGAATACTATTCTGGATATAGCGATCACAGTTGCATATTTCACCACAGTCTGCACTGACGTGCTGTCGATGAGGGAAAAATGAACTATGGCGCCAAAGAAACCGAAGCTGTTAAATGTCATCCCAAGGCTGTAAAATATCAAGGCAGGTATGTGGGCTGTGTCTACTTTCAGGTCGGTTCCAGCGATTCCTAGCTGTCTCATTACCAAAAATATAGGGATCTGACCAATGCCACGAGCCACCATGACCTCCGCACGGCCTATTATGTGATTCAAGGCTTGGAGAGTGAGTGCTGCAATGGCTGTGTTCACCACCGCTCCTATGGCTAAGGTAACGCCGATGAAAACAGTGTGTTTTCGATTCATTTCTAGTCCGTTATCCGACAGCTTCCGAAGACCAGCATTCAAACCGTCTTGACCTTGGCGTTGTCAGGGCTGACATCTGAAAATAGGTGCAGATGAGATTATTCTATAGGTAAGGTTAATACGACCTTTGGACTTATTTATAGAACTAAACTGAAAGTGATTCACATAAAGGCGTGTCTCCACTGTGCGACTGAGGACGCTTGCGATCCTGTACCTCCCGTCTCAGACTGGAGCTACCGGCTCGGCGCACCGAACGTACCTCGGATCGCAAGGTATCATCGATTTTGTGTGGAGACAGCCTCGCTTGCGACTTGAGGGCTTGCAATTCTAGGTACATAGGGTACGCCTAGTCTCAGACTTGGCGTATCAAATATCAAACATGTTTGATATTTAAAAACGCTTGCGATCCAGGGTACATGCGATACCTCCAGTCTCAGACTGGTTGTACCGGTACGCCCAGTCTCAGACTGGAGGGAAACTTGCTGTCTCCACTGTGCGTTTTGCCGAGTTGCGATCCTGGAGGTACGCCCAGTCTGAGACTGGATGTACCTATGTACCTAGAATCGCACAGTGGAGACAGGGCTTAAGGATGGCTAAGCTAGATATAACGTAACCTTTTCCGAAATAAGATATCTACGACGGGATGGGTCTTTCTGCAGGTATGGCATTCGGAAGGGTTATCAATCCCTTGTGGACCACCAAATACGTAGTACATATAAGGCACAACGTGATTGCTAGTTCCGCCATCATCCGTCAGGATATTGAAAGATGGCGCCACTGTAGTCGGGGGGCAAACACTGTAATCAGTTGTTATAATCAATAGATGATATTTAGACTAAGCTAAAATTCTTCCATGACAAGCCCCAAATAATATTTATGATAAAATCCATTGATAATTGTTCCCGCCACCTGGTGTTTTGGATGGCGTCGGGGGGCAAGATGGCCGTATCCATAGCACAATAGCTTTGTGCCCTATACCAGGGTCATACTGTGTATGTATGATTCGATGATCGAACTTTCTTATCTTTAATGAAACATAGTTATGACCGTTTAATCGAAATATCTCAGATTAGTTTGTGGTAATAATGTCAAAATGAAACTCTGGAATATATGAATGTGCCCCCTAAACCACCCGAATCTTGAAATTCCAGCACTAATCAATCAAACTTTGACCTGTTGTGTTTGGATGGGGTATCTCAGCATATTGCATCAAAATGTTTGCAGTTATTTAGTGACCATGCCTGTTATATTTTTATATAGCGTCTTATTCTTCGTAAAATTACGCATTTATCGTTAACCGATAGCTTTTTTCCATGAATTTTAAGATTTGGTTCGCTATCAAGTATCGCCCCCGGTGAATTAAATAATCACATGATGATATAGTTTCAACCCCCAAATAAATCTTTCCTCTGTTTACTTTTTCAATTTTGAATTTGTTCCATTGAAAGTACTTTTGAGGAAACATTCATTCATGGTCTTTTTTCCTAGCTATGCTATTTTCATGATAATCTACACAGTTTGTAAAAAATCTTTGGTTGAATATAAAATACAACAGCTATTCATAGCTACTACATTGGCAGAATTTGGAGGAACAAAGATATAGAAGTTACTATAACTGCACTTTTTAGGTGACATTTCGTAGAATTACAGCCAATGCAGACGGTGGCGAATGGTCGGCCAGTGGAAAATGGCTTTGAATAGGACTAATCTTTACGAATAGCACAAACAGCTATTTCAAGTGAACGGGCAGTGGGGGATGACCACGGTATAATGAGCTATTTCAGGAACACATTTGCGGAAGCGAATCTAAATCCGTAAACACACTGATGTGCGTTGCTTTAAGTTGTAAAACGGAAATACCACTTGGCCTTGTAAATGCACTTTTATATTGAATATGGCGCACGAAATTGTGTACCCTATCATCCTATATGATAATCGACTGTTGTCTGTATGGAGGTCCAAATACCTTTAGGGGATAATACTGGAGCGTAGAGCGTATACCCCGCACCCACCCACTCCAATGCACTACCATAGACCGCTACATGCACTACGATGCCAAAATCTTAGTGCATCGGGAGGTCAATATCATAGTGCATCGTTCAAAACCTTTGACAAAATACAAGGGGCATATATATGGAACTTAGTCCCAACAAAATATCATTAGTTACCAGGCTAAAATCTTCAAACCATGCAATAATGCACATGTCATTGTTGTTTTTTGGTTTAAGTTGCTTGCAGTAGCAGGAAGTATTACTCAAGTCACTGCCTGCCGTGTAACACGTTGTAGATTTTCTTTGTTCTCTTAATAGCCTATTTCCATTGGCAGTCACCGATATACAGTCAGGCATCACCGACAGACCTTAGCGCTGCTGACGCAAAATGGAAATAGGCTAGTAGAAGAACTCAAAAACTCTACACCATGTTTGTCGGCTAATGGAAACGGGCCTTAAGGTGAGCAGCGGAAACGGGTGCTACATGGAAAGGGTTAAACTACCAGCAGTGACATATGAAGTAAGAATCATCATCATCGCTAACGTGATGATGATAATAATAGTGATGATTTTAACAGAGAAATAAAAAAAATGCGAATTTCGCACCAAATCAGGATTATACTATAATGCGGTACATCCGTGATTCTCTATCTCCATGCCCTCGCGACTCCTGTCGATGATTTATAATGGGGTTTGTGGGTCTCGAGGTATCGGTAAAATGACTACACAGGTAAGCCATTTACAAAGAACTCTGCCTAGGTAAACACACGAGGGAAGGGGTGGATGTATCTGTCATTTCTCCACATTCTCAATCAAACCGCCATCCACATAGGACACATATTACCTCAGGTAGTCTTGCATTTGCAAAAGAGAGAACTATTTTCCTGATCTTCCTAGTTATGTGCCTGGGTCTTCATCCATGGTAGACTCATCGGGACACTAATGATGATGTCCCATGATTATTATGCTGTGACGTTTGACTTCGTTTACCCGCTATAATTACACCCCCCAAAAAAGGTGTTTGATCTGTGATGTGCAAATGGTCTGTGTTCGAGGTGATATCTACTATGAAATATTCATTCCACTTTCCTTTCTGTATTGAAAATTATATGATTGTATACAAATATGTACATCAATAAAAAGCTTTCCCTTCAAATCCCGCAGATGTCTATTAAAACATTCAGTAGCCGTCCTTGAGGGCCTGACAAGCCAGCGAGGAGGGATGGACTAGGTGGTGAGGCAGGGGAAGAGGAAGGTGTAGGGATGAGGGTTATTTAGAAACATTGGATTAGCCCTTCTAAAAAATACATGACCCTTGTGTTGACATTAACTTTGACCTATCCTTGTGAATCAGTGAATCAGTAGATCTGCCCTATTGTCTCCTGAGTCCTTTTGTAGTGTACTACTGCTAAGTTTAACATACGCGCATTATTGGTATATTATAGACCCCAATGGAATATAAATACATATATATTCACATGGCCAATATATAATAATCATATAAATCTATTTCTTTGCGTGATGGCTATATGTTTTGAAGTTAATATATGACTTTCTGCTAAATCGCCGAAATATCATGACGCAACTAACAAGGTTATAATGTACCCTACAAAGTACTATAGACTGCTAACAGTATGCCATCATTTAAACGGCAAATCAGAGCATTAATGAGGCCATCTGGTTTACAGCATCGAATCCCACCCCACCATCTTCCTCACATGAAGAACTGCACCACCAACTATTGATAATCAAAGTTTATATTATATAATACCTAACTTTGTACTTTGTATCCTATTGGAAATGCTGGTTCTCAAACCAGAATATTGTTTTCTGTATAAAAATAAAAAAACACCTCAGTATGTACTTTACCTGCCAAAATGCAGTCAGATGAAGCAAACCAAGGCAAAACCTTTGACATAAATGAACCTTATACTAAACTGAACTTACCTTGTAGATGGTATCGTCATTCGGTGGTGGCTACATCCTGAATGTTCTTCTCGCTCGAGTGTTGGTGGCGATGTATGAACTCCAGGTAGAAAATCAGGGCTCCTTTTCACCCGCCTCGCGGATGGCGACTACAGGGGTGGATGCGTCCACAATGGATGACTCCCGTTCCGGTTGAGAGGTGCGGGGGGTCAGTTGGCCGTATCGAAAGATTACCATAAAACCTCAGATGTTACTGCAGCCGGCGGTTAGAATACAGTCGGAGGCATTCATAGCTAAGGCAAAATGGGTATAAGTTCTAAATTCATGGGCAAATGGTGGTATTTCTGGACAACCCTTCGATGTAGAACCGATCTAAAGCTATGTTTTTTCATGACAGTCACAGAAAGAGCTATTTTCCACTGGCCGACGAAAACGGCACCAATTAATTAAGGTCCCCCAAAAGTCGGTCGGTGGTGGCCAACGACTGCACGTCGGTGTCTAAAAATCGGTGGGGGTCCTGTGAATTCCTTGTTTCTACCACATTTGACAGATCCATAACGACGGAATAGTCGATGATTTCAAACCCCTTCGATTCTGTCGGAAGGTCAAGCAGTCGATTGGTGGTGGCCTAATTGCATAATCTTTTCACAATTAATCAGTAAACGTTTCTCTACATGCCTGTTTATCTGGCGTCGGTATACCCTGATAATCGGTCGGTGGTTCCCGACTGCAGATCGGTGGCGAATAGTCGGGTAGTGGAAAATGGCTTCAGATATTTCCACTTGGCAGATCTGTTCAGCGAGGCAGTGTAAACAATGCCTGTCATTTATCTCGATCTGCGGTATAGTGTGCTACTTATGAGAGGTGACTAGCCGGGTTTTCTTAGCAGCAATTACTGATTTCGAGAGGGTTGAATAACCCTAAAGCCTATAAGACACCGACCCGACGGCTGTGCCCAATTCTACCTTTCCCTGACGGATCCGTCGGGTCTGTGATAATCTGCATCAATCGGGCGTGCGTACACCGACCCGATTTTATTGCTTTTCCCGACGCGACACAATACCTAGCCATTCCATACATTTCGTCGGGGGCTGGCATTTTTCTGGGGCGAGGTCGAGGCCCAGGGCCGCCGCCGTGTTGGTAAATTCCGCGTAGGCCTCGGCTGCCGCCTCGCTAGACACTGTTCGCTAGACACAAGATAAAGCGCCGCGTGAGCGACCGAGGGTTGTAGATACGGGATCGACGACTTGACGCAAAAGCGTATATATGCTGCCGCCTGGATGTCGTGATTCCTTCGGGTAGATGGGGCCTCAGCAGCCGCTAAAGAGGCCATCATCTGGCCGTGTAGGAGCGTCCCCTCCCCTGCAATGAATGTCGATAAATTCGTTAAAGTCAACCACAGGAGAGAGACTGCCGCTAGAAGCGCTATACGCCTCGCTAGCGACGCCGGGACCTGCCGTAGCGAATTTGACATCCCCCCCGACGAGCGGCGCTATCATCCAGATCTCGCGAGCAAACGCCACGTAGAAAGGGTTCCTGGTCCTGCCCGTAGCGATATCCGAGGCGGGCCCAGGGCGGTTGGACCACACCAGGATGCGCGCCCTCGTGGTGGCCGTGGGGCCCAAGGTCGCTACGGCTTGTAGGATCGCTGCCACCTGGCGGCGCCCGGGGCTGCGGAGGAGGTAGGGAACGCCGGCCATACTTCGGATGTAGGCCCCTGTTGAGGCGCAGCCTACGATATCACTTCCGTTGACGCTGGAGTGTACCTCGAAGAGGGCCCTGGGGGGGTCGATGAGTACGACCCCATTCGCCGCCTCCGCGTATCGAGCGAACCATCCAAAATCTTCGAGGACAGCTGGAGGTATCCTGGCAGCCCCGGTCTCGGGGCAGGAGGCGAGGAAGGCGAGGGGCCTCGCGAGGAACCGGCGGCTCTGCGAGACACATCGAGTGATATACAGTAGGCGTCCGATGAGCGACCTGAATCGCCCCTCTAGCGATATTGTCCCGGCACGCGACGACCACGTCCCGTAAGCGGTCCTCCAGGATGCGTAGTGTGAGGGAGTCGCAGTCAAACACAATACCTAGCCATTCCATACATTTCGTTGGGGGCTGGCATTTTTCTGGGGCGAGGTCGAGGCCCAGGGCCGCCGCCATGTTGGTAAATTCCGCGTAGGCCTCGGCTGCCGCCTCGCTAGACACTGTTCGCTAGACACAAGATAAAGCGCCGCGTGAGCGACCGAGGGTTGTAGATACGGGATCGACGACTTGACGCAAAAGCGTATATATGCTGCCGCCTGGATGTCGTGATTCCTTCGGGTAGATGGGGCCTCAGCAGCCGCTAAAGAGGCCATCATCTGGCCGTGTAGGAGCGTCCCCTCCCCTGCAATGAATGTCGATAAATTCGTTAAAGTCAACCACAGGAGAGAGACTGCCGCTAGAAGCGCTATACGCCTCGCTAGCGACGCCGGGACCTGCCGTAGCGAATTTGACATCCCCCCCGACGAGCGGCGCTATCATCCAGATCTCGCGAGCAAACGCCACATAGAAAGGGTTCCTGGTCCTGCCCGTAGCGATATCCGAGGCGGGCCCAGGGCGGTTGGACCACACCAGGATGCGCGCCCTCGTGGTGGCCGTGGGGCCCAAGGTCGCTACGGCTTGTAGGATCGCTGCCACCTGGCGGCGCCCGGGGCTGCGGAGGAGGTAGGGAACGCCGGCCATACTTCGGATGTAGGCCCCTGTTGAGGCGCAGCCTACGATATCACTTCCGTTGACGCTGGAGTGTACCTCGAAGAGGGCCCTGGGGGGGTCGATGAGTACGACCCCATTCGCCGCCTCCGCGTATCGAGCGAACCATCCAAAATCTTCGAGGACAGCTGGAGGTATCCTGGCAGCCCCGGTCTCGGGGCAGGAGGCGAGGAAGGCGAGGGGCCTCGCGAGGAACCGGCGGCTCTGCGAGACACATCGAGTGATATACAGTAGGCGTCCGATGAGCGACCTGAATCGCCCCTCTAGCGATATTGTCCCGGCACGCGACGACCACGTCCCGTAAGCGGTCCTCCAGGATGCGTAGTGTGAGGGAGTCGCAGTCAAACACAATACCTAGCCATTCCATACATTTCGTTGGGGGCTGGCATTTTTCTGGGGCGAGGTCGAGGCCCAGGGCCGCCGCCATGTTGGTAAATTCCGCGTAGGCCTCGGCTGCCGCCTCGTAGGAGCTCTCCACCCCCGCAAAGTCATCAATATATGCCAGTACCCGGAAGCCCTGGGCCTCGAGGAGGTAGGCAACCGCTGAGGTAGCACGTTGGCAAGCCGAGGCCGACAGGCGTGCCCCGAACGGGCAACATACGTCGAGGTAGTACTGGCCTCGAGCCTGTATGGACTGAAGGGGTAGGTCTCGAGGGTCGACCCTCAACTGTCGATACGCTCTGGCGAGATGGGCTTTCCATAGCCAGGCCGACGCGCCGACGGCTTTGATGTCGGCCGCGAGGTCGGTGACTGTAGGCAGGACACATTGGCGAGCGTATTCCAAGTGGGGGCCGAGGCTGACCCCGTCGTTGACGCTTGCTCCCTTTGGAAAGGACATATCGACTATGACGCGTCTCTGGACTGTGCCGCGCTTAGGGCGACTCATCAGTGGGGCAGTGGCGCACCATGGTTGAAAAGCTGGGCCGGGGAAGGGGCCTATCAGGGCACCTGCGGCGAGCTCTTTCGCGACATAGGCATCCACATGCTCCATGTAGGCCGCGGCTGATGGGTGGTTAGTCCTGGTGGCCTCTGGGGGGGCGAGAGCAGTATACCCCGTAGGCCAGCCGTATTCGAGGAGATCGATGAGGCCCACATCGTGGTATCCATTCAACCGGCGGCGCCACTCCTGTATGGCGAGGCCGGAGGGGACAGCGATACGGGCGCTGCGATAATTCGTGAGGCCTGTGCGAGCGATAGCTGTGTAGGCCTCCCTGTAGAAGCTGAATTTGGCCCAGGTGGGGCCTACCGGAGTCGGCCAAAGGGCACAGACTACGAGGCTGAAGGCGTCCGGGGAGCAGCGGAGGGCGCAGGAACTCTTGATACGTGGTGCGCCTGCGGCGCGGACGGCAGCAGCGGTGGCGCTGGAGGGGTTGAGGCCTGCTGGGGCGTCGGCGGCGCCCTCGCGGCTCGCAGGTGTACAACGAGCATGGCTTAGTCTAACAATGTGTAATTCGCTATCCAATACATCCCTAGCGAGGTTGTCGCCAACTTGTGGGTGCGGGGATGGGTTGGCTGACGCGCTGGCGGGCCCTCCGCGGCGCCCTTGCCGCTGCGGCTGCTGTGGGCCGAAGCCAGCTGTGCAGCGCCCGCTGTGGCTTCGCGTGTGTTTACACCGAGGGCTGCGCTTTTGAAGACACCAGTGGCGCCATCTTGCGTAGGAGAGGCCGCACCACGCGGTCGTGCAGCGTGGCCGGCCGCCGGGTTGGGAGCATAGCGGTCCCCGCTAACTTGATCATCACTGCATGAAACATTCGCCAACGGGCGAAAATCGTCAACAAAAGCGTACTCGTCCGCCAACGGGCGTCCTGCGCTTCGACTACGGCTCCGGTGTGCCAACGGGCAGCCGGCCAAAGGGCCTTCAGAGCAAACAACAGTCCCACGTGCTACACGAGGGTTCGGGGGGGAGAGTGACCGAGCTCGGCCGGGTGGGACCGGCCTACTGGCGAAAAAACTGGGCCCTTGCTGGTAGGGCCTGATGGTCGGCCCTCTGTAGGCCTGTCGGCCCTTTGTCCTCATTTCTCTGCTTCGTTCGGCAGACGGTCTCAGAGTAGGGATAGGCGGAGCCGACGTAGGCGGCACAATAAGCACATACATGAAGGAATGTTTCAGTTCCGTCCCCATTGCCCGTAGGCCGGTCGCAGCCCGACGGCCTATTGTAGGCCGGGCATGGTACGCCTGAGGCTAGGCTCACATCCCTATCCTTTTTCTTTACACGGGAGCAGTCCTGACCGTTATCGGCCGTTAGGCGGCCCACATATACTTGGGATACCGCCACCCTCATTAACTGTATTTTTGTTTCATCGAGCCAGGCCTTAGCTAGGCGGCCCTCGGCGATGGCGCCGAACACTTGCTCGGACCACCTGCGTACCATCTTTTGAATCCTCTACGACCTCTTTAAAGTGTTTGAAGAGTGGGGGGATAAAGGCCGCGGGGAAGGCCGGGTCCTCAAGCATCCTCAACATACCCCAACAATACTCAGCAAGGTTTAGTTCATTTAGCTTGGACTTTACCCTCTCTGGGCCTTTAAAGACATATTTATGCGGGTAGAATGGAGGCGTACCTGCGTCCGCAACGTGAGCCGTAGTCGACTCAAGTATCTGGCGGACGGCTGTCTTTATCTCCACGTCGGAGGTAGGACTTATGTTATCGGGAAAGGCGGCATTCCTACCGGGCGCCCTGAGTGCCTGGATGGCGGCGGTCACATGGTCGGTCGCTTGTGTAGACCCCGCGTCGATGGACATCGCATAGTTGGCGGGAGCGGCAGCGCTGAGCCCAGTGTGTGCCGCGAGTGCTTGAGGAGTTGTAGGACCAGTTGATGGTGCGCCTGCCGCTATAATCCGTATGAGATCATTGTCTCGAGACGCCTGCTGAGTCGGCCCACCGATTTCTGTAGCCTTTGCAGAGCCTTCGATAGACCTTTCTAGACCTTGGGTCGCATCCATCGCGGCGGTGCCCTGGGACGCCGCGCTTTGATGTGATGCCGCCATCTTTGAAGCCTGGGTGATCACTGCTAAAGCGGCATGAATTTCTTCAAGTTTCTCGTCCATGGCATCGAGTCGCTTATCGACTACTGTCTCACTTGTTTCTCTGGTTGCACCCGCAGTCTTCTTTGTTTTTTCCGCAGACCTGCCTTTGTCTTTACCCATTTTTACGATAGATTTGGACGGAGCCCGTAATCCAGTCTTTCAGAGTCTTTGAACGTTGAGCGGCAGACTGGTTCTTCTGTTTGCCGCCAGAGGGATGGTGAGGTGCCGCTTGTCGCTAGGTGGCATCCGAGCACGCCTCCGCAGAATCACAGTGAAATTTTCAATCCACCTCAATTGTGCAGTAATTGTAAATTACATATAATTTACTGCCGGGCTGCTTTCTTTTTCAACGTCTTAATCGAACATAGCTTGTGACAGGTAACCGTGCGGTGGTTGATTGAACATTTTATGTTAATTACTTTCCTGGTCACATGACCACCTGACGCCTCTACTAGCGTCATTCCTGCTATTGCATTCGCTGTTGATGCACGGGAATTTCTTCATTACTGCTCCTGCTCAAAATTTTACTACCGTTTTCAGTTTTTACCAACATATTTATTAGTAATATCTCAACGAGCGCAAGATGCCCAGACGGAAGCAAGCTACTTCTCCAAAAAAGTGAAATTCAACCCGGAAAAAGAACCAGGAGAACCCGGCAAACATGTCCGACCAAGATGGCGACCACGATGGCGTCTCTGGGTCGCCGGCGTCCTCCTCGGGTTCCGGACCATTGGCGAGAAGGAATGCGGCAGAAATTCAAGATGTCGCCGGAAGGGTTGACGCGATCAACGGCAGGCTTGAAAGCATTACATCGATGTTATCGCAGCTTGTCCAAAACAAGTCGGCGCAACATGACGCTTCTAACAAGACGCCAGGGCAGCCCGACCGGCACGCGGGAAACGCGGGAAACGCCGCAGGCCGCTCGTCCAGCCGTGACCACGACTACCGCTCGGGTTTGTACAACCACCCTCACCACCCTGCCCGCCTACCGACACCTGTGCTCCCAGAAAGGATGTCGGACCTGGATCTGCAAGGGGACGCCGCGGACCGGGTGGCCCAGGCTGTCCGGGCTGCTCTTCAACCGGACATTAAAGGTAATAACACAATGCCCCACCACTTTATATTTAGGGGCCCTAAGAGAACTAAGACGGGAGTAGATGATCTAACTATCCCGGAGTACGCATATGGTTTCCTTCAATTAGCGAAGCTCGCCCCGGACGAGGAGACCCGGGACGCCATGGGGGCCCACCTGGAGGCCATCTTGGATGATGCGAGGGATTTCCCATGGCCCAACGTCCGGTGTTTCTCCGAGGAAGTGTGCGACAGGGTCGCAAACGGAAGGATTATGTGGTTAAACTCGTATGAAATCAACCGACTGCAGACACGGCTGGCTCATGTGCCAGGTGGTCAAGCGCCGACAGCTGCAAAGACAAAGGAAACAACCAGACCGGGACAGACCGCTCTGGACTTACCGCATCACGTGGCTAGGGCCCGCCCCGGGCCGCCATGTCAGCCCTACCAGCGAAACGAATGCCCTGAGGCTACCCATCACGTGCAAGGAGGCGTACGGAAGCTGCACATATGTGTATCATGTCTTCATAACAAGGCGGCAACCTTCCCGCACCCGCAAATCAACTGCCGGTCCGGACAAAAGGCCCCCGCGGCTCCGGGGTTTGGGAAGTAAAAAACCGGACCACAAAAAGGTACAGAACCCGTGTTTTTCATAATTCTACCAGGTCGGGTGCGTTTTTGCACGACGCGGACACTGCACATGTATGTCTTCCCCGCCGCCCTGATCTGTGTACACGGTTCTGTTCTCCGCGTGCCGGCCAACGCCACGTGCTTTCGCCAAACATAAACAGTGCGAGTCACGTGCAGTCTGGTTACGTGGTTGGCGACGACCATAACAAAAACAAACTAACAAGTGGTCGCACCCCGGCACCCCGGTATTGTTGAACCTAGCCATGAAAATGATCGTGATGTTTCTTGTTCTTTTTCACGTGTTTGTTCTATTGTGTCTGATGATTTTGACCATGTTGTATCTCATGTTCCTGACATTTGTGATCGCGTTATTCCTCATGTTCTCATGACCGTGGCCGGTCCAGCTGGCCCCTCCACGCCGTGCCGCCCCACACGGGACGCGCCCTCAGACCGACGGCTGGAGGGAATTGTGCCTAGGCTGGACAATGGTATCGGCTCCTTACGGGAGGAACACCCCGACCCTGGAGAGGCGGTCGGTGCACCGATACCTCCGGTCCATGATTTTTCCCATGTTATCACAACAACAGACTGTTCTGAGACTGCCTACTACACCCCCGCCTTGGTCCCCAACGTCCTGGAGGACACCGTGGAGGTGTTGGCTCGTGATGCAGACCTTTCACCAGTTGCTACAAGCACTCCACGGAGAAACATTAGTCACGTTTCGGTCGAAATGAACGACCAGATGGACTCTCGCGTAACTGGACCGGCTGCTGGAGGCGCCCGGGCCGTCCCAATAAGCCCTAAGAAGTACATGGAATTGGTGCTTAGGGCCTGGCCGCACCCCTCGGCAGCCGCCGCCCGGAGCGCCCCTGATCATATGGATATTTATCGGGAGGTACGCCGCTCCGGAGTCCCAAACTATTTAGGGGCCCGGATACCGATTCCCTCCAACATGAACTGTGACGCCTGGAGTGATGCTTTGACTGGATATCATGACCGAGGCATAGTGGACCACCTTCGTTTTGGCTGGCCTAGCTCGTACTCTGCCGACAGGCCTCCATCACCTACCTACAAGAACCACGCGTCTGCTATCGCTTTTCCAGCGGCAGTTGATTCGTTCTTAGCGAAAGAAAAACGTCTAGGCGCCATGCTTGGACCGTTCGACTCCAAGCTTGTGACAGGTAACCGTGCGGTGGTTGATCGAACATTTTATGTTAATTACTTTCCTGGTCACATGACCACCTGACCACCTGACGCCTCTACTAGCGTCATTCCTGCTATTGCATTCGCTGTTGATGCACGGGAATTTTTTCATTACCCACCCACCCACACCTTTTTTCTACTTTTACCTATCGCCTTAGGGCTCATAATGTATAATCGTTTATCTCTCTTATCGTTTTATCGTTTTACCTAAAATGTCTTTATCTGCTTTTACCATGCAATGTTTTATCATTTCTATGTGCAATAAATACATTTTATCTGCAGCCCGGTTTTTGTTAATTATACATGAATAGCAATTTAAAGGTTTGGGTTACATTCTGTCTATAGATAGTTTTCTATAACCCACTTGCACCCAGTTAACCTGCCATTTCTGCAACTGCCTGAGTCTAGGATCCAAACACATCAAGCACCACTGGGTCTTGAGGTATTTTGGTCTTGAGTGATTGGTCATGGTCAGCTGGCCACGCTTCTAAGACACTGAGACACTGGCTCCCTGCTCTGTTCTCAATATCACAGTGAAGAGCACACAGATGGCGAAGGGATAATTTCAATGCAGTACCCTGGAAGTCTATATGGGGCACTCTAACCTCTAGGCGATGTATATAGGGCGCGCATGCACGCTCTAATAAAGATTAATAAAGTGACTCGAGGAGAACGACATTTACTTCTACCCACACACAAAAGGGAAAAAAACCATAGGGTCGTACCTTCTTTTTTCTGATACTTTCTTGTTTTTATGTATTTATACCTGTTCACTTCTCATGTCTAATACATCTTCAATTCTCTCTAGTCTGATGTTTATTAGTCATAAAGTCATTACGAGAGGGATTGTTATATACAATGTAGATTGTACAAATCTATCTCAATTAGGCAATGGATCCCAAATAACGTTAAACAGATGATTAAGAAACTATGTTCCATACTTGAATCAATTGACTCCTATAGTCTTTAGAGAAAGACAAGTGTTAAGTGTAGTATGCTGAATATGTGATTCCATAATCAATGCCGAAATTATTGTAAATTATAACTTAAAACTGTGAATCTTTTATAAACGTATATTCCAATTTGAGATGATGACATTTTATCATATGATAGGTGCATTGTATATACATACGAGAAACCGGAATGGATGTTTTTTTGGTTCTTATTGGTGTGTAAGCTTGTACATGATGTTGGTAATTTGTGGAAGGACAGCCATTGGAAACATACACCACCACCACCACGAAATCAGATATTGTGCATGGATAGCCTTGAAAATATTCAGAAATTTCCTTTTGCAATATAGTAGAATAGATGAATTTCGTAAGATGTATTCACTTGGCACTTAATATGGCGTCTCCACCTACCGATTATAACAACCGATTATAGCAGTTAGTGCCAACGACCGAATAAAATGTGACGCTTCTGGTACAATAATTGTCTCATCATGCTGGGATGCATCGATGGTGGCACGACAATGCCCATTCTACGGTAGATGATGCCATCTAGACCTGAAAGTTTGTGGCATGTAGTCCAGTATAGATGAATACTCTGAGGCATTTCTTGCTTCATGTCTGTCCATCCTGCTAGAATTATCAGATAGAGTTCATTCAGCTCATGAGCAGTCTTGGAGACACTGAGATGTACTCGATCATGCTGGCCTTAAACTCCTCCTTATTGAGCGCGGGAAATCGCGCTCATATACGTCATCTGGAGGATAGAATGCTAACACAGGCTTTCAGCTTACTGCAGAGAATCAAACACTTCACTATCCATGCACCAACTATAAAGGCCTGGTAAAAGGATCAGGTGGCCAGCATCCCTGTATCCCGTATCCCTGCCTTACTACTGACTTGGTTCCTTTAAATAGAACTTTCATGGCTGAGTGACCATGTGAACGTGTGTGCATTGTGGTGTAGCAAATCAACAGAAATCAGATATCAATGGACTATGATAATTGTGCCAAATACATGAATGCTCCAGATGATATCCCATCTGAAGATGTCAAAAGTAGAAGGAAAACAGATGACAAATATATTAGTAAGAGGATTACCAAGGGCACTAGTACTCCAAATGAAGTATACCTTCAAGCAAAATAAACTTGAGTGCATCAAGCGCTAAGGGGCTATCAAAGAGCAAACTGAGTGGCATAGCTGACCTATTAGCCAGAGAAATAGGTTTGTTGACCAAGACCCTAAATGAAAAATTCAGTCACAACCACGACAAGTTGAATGTGATCTGTGGTTTACTAGACCAGGCACAAGTCAAAATCAAAAACGTTAGCCAGAAAATGACAAACATCTGAAAAGAAATATACCAAATTATTGATATTCTCTTACTTTTATTTTATGAGATTTTGGTATACCGCGCTCTTCCATTATTATTGGAAATAACATAGGCTCCTAGTTCTCTTCAGGTGGCTCCTTGATACTATCACAGTGATGAATTGCTTCTTTCCTAGCAGGGACTCATCATTGCAGTTTTAGCTTTTGATTTTCAATAACATGGTTGAAAACGTAGTGGCACTGAATGTAGCAGCTGCTTCATTAACGCGTCTAACAGCTGGTGTTAGTTTTGTATGGGGAATTGTATTCCGAGTATGTACTCTCGGAACTTCTTAATGCTGGAGCTATGATCAGCATCTCAATCTGGTTTGGTGCCCAGTTCTGCTCGGTGGTTCGGAGCTTCCTGGAGGTGTAGGAGACCAGCATGCCATCTTGTAGAAGGTCGGCACCTACTGCCATCTTGCTAGTGTCACACTATGCTGACTGGCTTGTCAACATCATAAAACACTTGCTTCTTCAGCTTCTCTTCTGCTCTTCTCTGGTGTCTTATACCTATAATAGGTATAAGACACCGAAATTTGTTCCCGATTCATCCCGACCATCGGCTCGGTGAGAGTCGGGAATAAAATTTCGGTGTCTTATACCTATAAGACACCGACATGATGACTATCCCCGATCACACTTCCCTCTTTTATAACCTCGTAAATTACCCGGGAGCCGAGCCGGGGTGAGCCACGGGCCGCTGGTGTGGAATCATAGAAATTAATTCAAAGTTTAATAACTTCGGATCTAATTAAGATATCGGGAAACGGTTTGCATGTTTATAGTCGCCTCTGTCTCCCCTACATATTTGGATATATAAGGAACATCTAAATGGGACTAGGGGATGGGTAGCATCGCTATTCTAATGGCCAACTCAGAATCGGTAACAATCGGTGAAAGTGCGTACACCGAAATCTTAAGGTCGGGGAGAGTCGGTCATATCTGACATGGTAGTAATGCCCGACGCGTCGGAAAAAAGCAATAAAATCGGGTCGGTGAAGTGTGTACATCGACCCGATTGATGCAGATTGTCGCAGACCCGACGGATCCGTCAGGAAAAAGTAGAATCTGGCACAGCGGTCGGGTCGGTGTCTTACAGGCATGCTGGTGTATCTGTGTGGCTTGTCCTAGTGGCAGTCAACATCCTCTACCGTGAGCCATCTCAACCTCTGCCAGCATGGGTAGAAACTTGGTGAAGTACTGGATGAAACCTAGGAATCAACGAATAGCTTCCTTGGATTTTGGTGCAGGCATGTCAAGTACTGCATTTTATCTTAGCCTGGTATAAACGTCCATAGGCTTAGCATTACGAACTCGTTCTCAACAGGCTTGCGAGAACGGTAATTCGTTCTCAACGGGTGATAAAGAGATTAATGTTTCCAGGCTAAGATAAAATCAGAAACATATTCGTGTTTGGTCTGAGTCCCGAGGACACAGACCAAACACTCATCAATTTCCTTCTTAGACCTTCTCGTCTGTTGGTTTCAGTCCTTTACTCGATAGGCTGTGTCCAACTTAAGGCACTTGTTGATTGATACCAACACTAATGCAACAAAGTGGCAGTGGCAGTATGTGGTGGGGCAGTATGGTAGAGGGGCAGTATGGTGTAAGGGCTGTAAGGTTGAGAGGCAGTATTGCTGAGGGACAGTATCATGGTTCAGCAAAGGTATAGATGAGGGGGGTACAGTTGAGGGGCAGTACGGTTGGGGGACAGTATGGTGGAGGGGCAGAATGGTGGAGTGAGAGTATAGTAGAGGGGCAGTAAGGTGGAGGGACAGCATTGTCGAGGGACAGTAGGTTGAGGGGCAGTATGGTGGAGGGGCAGTATGGTGGAGGGGCAGTATGGTGGAGGGGCAGTATGGTGGAGGGGCAGTATGATGAAGGGGCAGTATGGTGGACAGACAGTATGGTGGACGGGCAGTATAGTTGAGAGCTACTATGGTAGAAGGACAGTATGGTGAAGGAGCAGTATGGTGGAGGGGCAGTATGGTAGAGGGACAGTATGGCAGAGGGACAGTATTGTAAAGGGGCAGTATGGTAGAGTGGCAGTATGGTAGAGGGGCATTATGGTGGAGGGACAGTATGGTGGAGGGGCAGTATGGTAATGGGACAGTATAGTAAAGGGGCAGTGTCGTGGAGTGGCAGTATGTGATGGGGCAGTATGGTTGAGGGGCAGTGTGGTGGGGGGAAATATGATTCAGGAGCAATTTTGGTGAGGGGTGGTATGGTTAAGGGGCAGTCGGGTTGAGGAGTGAAAGTGTACTTGAGGGAATGTATGAGTGAGGGGCGGTATAGTTGAGGGGCAGTATGGTTGTGAGACTGTTCTGAGATTGGGATTGAGTTACTCCTGGTCTGGGAATTAAGGGTGATAGGGTAATTGTCCCCAACAAATTCCATTCCCAAATTACAGAATCTCATGAGATTTTGAATTCAGACATGTTTAAGATTCATAGGGGCATTTTGGTCAGCCAGATGTACCCATTCTATGAGAAACCAATCTCCCATTTTTCAAAAATGGCCAAAGTGTACACCCTGCTGCTAGATTTCTGTACTGGGGAAAATTTGTCAGAGACTGAAGAAAAGGTGTGAAGAACACCTGTCTAGGAAGGGGGGGGGGGGGGGGGTCCAGAAAATGTACATACGCAATAAGGGGGGGTCCATGAGAAGCGTATTCTGTGCAACAGGGGGGTGGGGTCAATTTTCCAGGAAAATCTGCGTACGTACTTTATGGATGGCCCCTATGGAAAAGCTTCACTTTCCGCAAGCAACATCACACATAGGCTTGTAACATATATAAGTTTCGTATTCTAACAATATAAATATTGCTTCCCGTGTTGTAGAACATCTATAAACATGAGTAGCTGAATTATTTGAGCGTTGTGTTTAATGATAATTTTGAGAAATAGTGGGATTCTAACTGTTATCATGTCATATTACCGGCGGACTCAATCTTGAAGAAAGGACTGATAATTTTGGACGACTTTAGAGGCCGCCGCCCCAGTGCTGCTACCTTCGGGAACCTATATGAGTACTGCTGGGTTCGACACCTAGCGGAACTGGTGGGAACTGTCAGCTACCTGTCACTTACACTGGCAACCAGAGCTAAACAAAATTAGCTAGCGGCCTCCTTGACCCAGTAGCGGTGCATGTTTGTTACTCTCCTGCCAGATCTTTGTTATTGATTGGAGAGCAGAGAGAGTGTGTTTAGTCATAACCTTGAAGGCAATTTACCATTTCGTTTTTTCCTTTTGTGCATTCTTAGAATAAAATCACCATAAAGTCAGACTTATTTATCAATTTGCTCTGCTATGTATTTTACCTATTATGTGTTTCTGCGTTTAGAGCCTACATAGAACAACACTACCTGGATCGAGGCACACCCCGACTGATCCCGTGTATGGTTTAACCCTAGACTCTAGTACAGTCTGTTATCGCCAGGGCCAGGGTGCACAGACTCAAACCCGAAGGCGGCGCGGTGCGTCAACGGACTAGTTTAACCCGACCAACCCCTATATCGTAGAAGGGGTTGGCTGCCAAACTACCTGTTACTTCATTCTAATCTGATGACACTAGGGGTCCGTTTAACAATCTAGGATCGTACATGAAGACCATTTTCTGTACCTCGTACAAGAGTTATGGTTTCCCAACATTAAAGTCTGTTCGCTAAGACAGTCTTAGGCCGTCCACAAAATCATCCAAAAGTGTTAAATAAAGTTGACAGACACCTCATCCATGGGTCTCTATGGCATATAAAAGAGGCTCTACATGTACGATCCTAGATTATTAAACAGGCTCCTGATCGAAGTTTTAGGCCTGTTTTTATCAGAATACCTACCTACCCAATAGTATTCCTGATTATAACTCAGCCTAAATGTTCTACCGTTGTAACAGCATCGAGGATTTCTCTGACATGGCTACAGCTCGTATAGTCCAAGACTACAGTGCACAGAAAGGATGTTAGTTCCTTGATAAACTAGAATCTTTGTCCTATATGGAAGCTAAGCGGCATGAAGTATCAGCCTGGGAGGGACAAACACACTCTCTCAGCAGATCTTTCCTGGTGCTAGGGCTAATCTCTGCCTCAACCCAATGACATCATTTGCTGGTACCCGGGTACCCACTAACGACAGGGGGAACCAGCCAATATTTCTGATTCAAAGCTAAGCATCTCTCAAAAGTTATGGAACTCAAACAACTCATATATCATGAGATGGGGAATATAAGAATCGATGAATGAGCTTCACAGACAAAATCCAGTTTTCTTTTTTTCCAGCTTTAAAGCACTTTATAAAGTGAATCCACAATTGATTAGACTGCGCCTTGAGTGAGCAAATGTGGCATTTTGTCAAACAAAACCTTGCAACACATGAGGTGCTGTCCATTGAAGAAAGTAATCCCTATAACTATGTATGATTTAACATAAAAAAAACAACAGAAATGAGTGTATATCATTTATCATGTAAATATGTGCATCCCTAGACCACAAAATAATCCCCAAAGCACTAAGGATATTTAAAAAACTGGCGTATGGGCCAGATTTGGTCGCAAATGGGCAGGTTTGGGCAGAGTTATTAAGTGGCCACAGGAAGTAGAGCGCAGAATCTCTGCGAGGAGAGTGGGACAAACAACCACATGTTCACACTCTCAAAGCAGATTTCCTGAGCTAGTATTCTGCCAAAACGGCAAGAAGTATATGCTGGGAGACATACATGTTCAGTGCTGGTAATAAAATGGCGTCATCCATGTCTCAAAACCTATATCCGACATTAACTGACGTAAAAAGGCTTATCTAGCTGTTCAGTTGACAGAACTAGACTTTTATAATTAGCAGTGTGACCAAATAGCCAGACAGCTCTGTATGTTTCTAAAATTAACAGTTCCTACCTGATGGGGATTTTCCAACATGTAGAGCTCTCCTGGTGATGCAGCTTCTCCCTGACGTCAGTGTAGATTCTGTCATTATTTTAAGTTATATTCGACATAGAAAGAACTATGGCGCCATTTAGAGGTGCAGCACAGAAATGTGTCAGTTTATTATTGCTCATAACTTTTATACTTCACATACTAACTTTTGATGAGGCATGATAAAAATACATGTAACATTTATAACAGTTATGCGCAGTTATTTGAGAAGTACAGAGTGCAATAATTTACCTTGAGATACCAAACTTAATAGTAAACACCAGATTTAAGATGGCCGACACTAGCGGTAGGTCGCCTGTCAACAGTCAGGAACCGTCCCCGTCTTCGCTTGGACTGATCCCCAATACAGTATGATAGGGACCACAAACCATGTACCATATCAGCCAAAAAGTCAATCAACCCCTTGGAGGGACGTTCAGATAAACACGCCCATGAAAACTTTTACATGTAAACACGAAAAATGTTTGACCACCGATATACATTTACCAGTTACTACTCAAAACGTTAAGAATGTTATTAATATTACCAATATTACAATGAATGTACAAATAGATCTTATCAAAAGGATATTTATTAACACATGTAGCCTATATTAGCATTTAAAATTATTTTTTTTATCAGGTTTTTATTCAGGGAAAGATTACATCAATCACCGGAATTCGGCAGTCTGCCGATCTTCCATCCGGGCCCTCTATATTGTCATGAATAGTCTTGGACATATTCAAACACAGGTGTACACATGGTTAAGTCCGATTGCATTTTTCTATCTATTATTACAATCAATCGTAATGGAATGTGATGGTGTTTGATGAAGAAAAAAAAGATACATACATACATACTCATGTACATATTTGGGTGGAGTTCCCTACTTTAAACATCTCAATATATCAACAGAAGTAATAGGAAGGAGTTTAGTGATAGCTAGAATCGTTTCCAAGTTTAATGGATGTTCTTAGTTTCTTCATGATAATTTCTGGGCAGTTGCAACCACAATCTTTTTTCCATTGGTATTGAGGTATTTATATGCAGTTGCAATCACAATCTGCGATTTCAATTTAGTACTGGGGTCGTTACTAGGCAGTTGCAATCACAATCTGCTCAAACAATTATAAGACATGATTATTTTGTATTGACATTTGATCTTCGCTTTTTTACCTTGTGGAGTCTAGGTGCAAACAATACATTCTCTTTGGTATTCAGTATATTTATTGGTCGTTGCAATCACAATCAAACCACCTTATAATACATCCTATTACTCCGATTCGTAATTTTTTTGGAACATATAATTTAAGATTTTATCTAATGTTAATCATACTGTAACTGCTAAAGGCACTGTGGATAATTTTTCTTAGTTATTCTTTTGAATTCTTTCAGTGTTTTAATATTTGTATATTCAGTTTTTAGTGTATTCCATATTCGTATACCACGTATGTAGAAAGATGACCCATAGCCTGGGTAATTTATCTTAGGTTCAATTATTCTCAAACCATCATATCTGTGCGTAGGTAAATTATGCATGTCTTTTAAATGAGGGTATTCCCTTAAAGAGTATGCGTAATTCAGTAGATGTAGACTTCTTCTCTCATGTAGGTATTTTAATCTAGCTTTGTTATGTAGTTCCTCAGTATTTGATAGTGGATTAGGGCCGAGTTTTATTTTACAAGCAAATCCTTAGATTTTGTTTTGTAGCAATTGTAAATCATTTTTGCCTCTTTGTGTCAGTGGTTCATGGACATAATCACAGTAATCTAAATAAGGTATTATCCTACCCCTAATATAAAATCCCATAGGCTTAACATTGACTTTCCGTATGCGCCCGTATGTCGCATACGGATAAAAAATCGCTCCTAGGAGCTTACAAAAAATGGACCAATCAGAGATCAGCAGCTGAAAGTAGTTCCAAGCGCCTTCAGAGCAGCAAGGAGAGTTATATGGAAGACTTCAGAGAGTTTTTATCGTGTTTTTTTTGTTATTATTCTCACATAAAAATATTATTCACAGGGGGTAGGATAAAATCAAAACCTTATTCGTTTTAATCTGGGCTCCTGTATGCGACTCCTGGAGTTTTGGCTCCGGATATCACTCGGCTCCACCTCGTGATATCACTATGCCAAACTCCAGTCGTCGCATACAGGAGGCCAGATTGAAACTCATCCAGTTTTACGATAATATATATAGTGTGTAAAGGCTATATGACCTTTATATATTCAGTTTTTTGCTATGTTGCAATGTGCTGGCATCCCTTATACACATTTTAAGCTATTATTTTGTGTTCTATGATCTCAGGATCCAGTTATATAACCAGATTTTCTATCACTACCTCAACCATCATATGTCATTTTCGACACCCAGTTCCAATAACAGAGTGCCCGAAGGCTATTAAATCTTTTCATATGCAGTTTTTTGCTATCTGGCCATATTGTGGCATTCTTTAGGAATATTTTGAGCTATTTTTAGTGTTTTGTGATATCAGGTTCCAGGTATATTACAGGACTTGCTACCCAAGCGGCAACTCTTGAATGACATTTTTGAAAGCCAGTTCTAAAGATATAAGGTATCTAAGGAGTTTAAAAGCTTTTTACATGCAATTTTTTTGCTATCTTGTCACATTGTGACATCCCTTAGAACATATTAACCTTTTTTTTAAAATGTATTTTGTAATCTTATAATCCAGGTATATAACTAATTTTGACCCCCCAGCGACCACTCTTGTTAAGGCTGGCAGCCACTGTCCCAACACAGTGCTGCGATTGGGCTACGAAAACAAATGTGCCAATCATAGAACTGTTGGGAAGGCTCTGTTGGAGTGTGTCGGAACAGGTTTAGCAGCAATAAAAAGAAGACCACTGTACCGACACAAGCCGGTACCGGATCCCTCCGGTTCCCTCAGTTTGAAGCAGTTTGTTATTGTGGAAGAGTCTCTGGCGATATATATAGAACTTTAAACAAGTGCTGATAAAGTTAAGTTTTTGTATTTCTGGTCCTTTGCCAGGAAACCCCAGCAGTATATTTTCCACTGACCAGTTACCGGATAACCCTAGAACTTGTTCTTGGCTGCGTCCCAAAACTTCATGACATCTGGACAGAAGATGAAAAAATGTTCTAATGTGACTTTTTCCTCACAATATGGGCAGGTTTCTGTAGGGACTACCTTCCTCTTGTATAAGTACGAAGTAGTAGGAATAAGCCTATTGATAATTTTATATTGGAAGGATTGAAGTTTCGTTTCTCTGGTAACCTTGTATATATCTGTGTAAATACCAACCCATCGCACCATGTCCATTTGTGGTATATTGTATTTTATACACCAATACTTTTGGCTGGCGGGTATTGTAGCCCTGAACGAGTTCAATACATAGTACAGTTTTTTATTGTTACAAGTATGAATATTGATGACCATATTCACAGAGTCATTTATGTATATTGGGTCAGTTTCATTCTTTATGGGCGCCAGCGACATCTTTGATAGCCAGGGAATAGCCCTCCGTAATTGGAGAAGATGTAGAAAAGTACAGGGGACTTTAAATCGGTGTCTAATATCACTCTCTGACATGATAGTATCATTTTTGATGATATCATGCAGAGAATTGATACCCGCAGAACTCCAACACTTCTTTATACCATTGTTATGGTGGAAGTTAATGAATTTGTTGTCCCAGATGTATTCAAACTGTCGATCTGTTTCATGAATGGGAAATCTGAGTAGACTTTGTTCCAGATTCTCGCCAAGTCCTGATAAAATTTAGAGTGACAAGAAAGGCACTGTATTTTGGTTTTTGTTACGATAAATTGTAAATTTGAACGTGCCACATGTGATTTGGAAGCAGAGAAAAATTCAGGAACTACATAATCCCAGCAGGACTTAGCCTCGTTACAAAGTCTTGATACCCATTTAATTCTGGCTACCTCATACATAGTTTCGAGATTCAGAAGATTGAGGCCTCCTTCTTTAATAGGCTGACAAATCGCACTATAGGCAATCTTATTGACACCGCTATTCCACAAAAACCTACATATTAATTTTCTGAAATCCACGAAGGGTGGCGTATATAACATAGATACTGGGTATAGCATTATAGGAATAAGAATAGAGTTTATAATGACAACTTTACCTTTCAATGACAGTCTCTTTTTCTCCCAAGATTCACAGATTTGTGCACATTTTAACAGATGTTCATTAAAGTGTATTTTGACATAGTTTTCATCATTCCAATTGTTGGCAAAGGTAATACCCAGAATTTTAATTCTGTCTTTCACTTGAAGAGGAAAGGTTGGAGGCAGGACTAATGAATCATTAATTTTGAGAGACATTTTTGGTTTTCACAATTTTTGACTTAAGACTATAGCCCATGGTAAATTTTGGATGACTTCGGCCTTGGATTAGAACTGCATCAATTTGTATTCCAATAGACTCTCTGGACCCAGTACAATGTATATCCACCCTTAGAATGTGTGTTTTCTTCCCCCCCCCCCTTTTAAATTCATGTTTTGTTATTTTGTGCCTCTGTGACTTTTTCATCAGTTCTGGTGCCGAAATCTTAGAAACTTGCCTAAAAAAGACCCAGAATCTATTCATCTAGCCAAGAGGAAGCTTTCTATGTATTTAAAATTAATTTTGAAAGACATTTTTGGTTTTCACAATTTTTGACTTAGGGCCCAGGGTCAATTTTGGGTGACTTCGGCTTTGGATTAGAACTGCATCAATTTGTATTCCAATAGACTCTCTGGACCCAGTACAATGTATATCCTACAATGTATATCCACCCTTAGAATGTGTGTTTTCTTCCCCCCCCCCCTTTTAAATTCATATGTTTTGTAATTTTGTGCCTCTGTGCCTTTTTCATGAGTTCTTGTGCCGAAATCTTAGAAACTTGCCTAAAAAAGACCCAGAATTTATTCATCTAGTCAAGAGAAAACTTTCTATGTATTTAAAATTAATTTTGAAAGACATGTTTGGTTTTCACAATTTTTGACTTAAGGGCCCAGGGTCAATTTTGGGTGACTTCGGCTTTGGATTAGAACTGCATCAATTTGTATTCCAATAGACTCTCTGGACCCAGTACAATGTATATCCACCCTTAGAATGTGTGTTTTCTTCCCCCCCCCCCCCCTTTTAAATTCATGTTTTGTAATTTTGTGCCTCTGTGCCTTTTTCATCAGTTCTTGTGCCGAAATCTTAGAAACTTGCCTAAAAAAGACCCAGAATCTATTCATCTAGCCAAGAGGAAGCTTTCTATGTTTTTAAAATTAATTTTGAAAGACATGTTTGGTTTTCACAATTTTTGACTTAAGGGCCCAGGGTCAATTTTGGGTGACTTCGGCTTTGGATTAGAACTGCATCAATTTGTATTCCAATAGACTCGCTGGACCCAGTACAATGTATATCCACCCTTAGAATGTGTGTTTTCTTCCCCCCCCCCTTTTAAATTCATGTTTTGTAATTTTGTGCCTCTGTGCCTTTTTCATCAGTTCTTGTGCCGAAATCTTAGAAACTTGCCTAAAAAAGACCCAGAATCTATTCATCTAGCCAAGAGGAAGCTTTCTATGTTTTTAAAATTAATTTTGAAAGACATGTTTGGTTTTCACAATTTTTGACTTAAGGGCCCAGGGTCAATTTTGGGTGACTTCGGCTTTGGATTAGAACTGCATCAATTTGTATTCCAATAGACTCTCTGGACCCAGTACAATGTATATCCACCCTTAGAATGTGTGTTTTCTCCCCCCCCCCCCTTTTAAATTCATATGTTTTGTAATTTTGTGCCTCTGTGCCTTTTTCATCAGTTCTTGTGCCGAAATCTTAGAAACTTGCCTAAAAAAGACCCAGAATCTATTCATCTAGCCAAGAGGAAGCTTTCTATGTATTTAAAATTAATTTTGAAAGACATTTTTGGTTTTCACAATTTTTGACTTAAGGGCCCGGGGTAAATTTTGGGTGACTTCGGCTTTGGATTAGAACTGCATCAATTTGTATTCCAATAGACTCTCTGAACCCAGTACAATGTATATCCACCCTTAGAATGTGTGTTTTCTCCCCCCCTTTTAAATTCATATGTTTTGTAATTTTGTGCCTCTGTGACTTTTTCATCAGTTCTGGTGCCGAAATCTTAGAAACTTGCCTAAAAAAGACCCAGAATCTATTAATCTAATCAAGAGGAAGCTTTCTATGTATTTAAAATTAATTTTGAAAGACATGTTTGGTTTTCACAATTTTTGACTTAAGGGCCCAGGGTCAATTTTTGGTGACTTCGGCTTTGGATTAGAACTGCATTAATTTGTATTCCAATAGACACTCTGGACCCAATACAATGTATATCCACCCTTAGAATGTGTTTTCTTCCCCCTCCCCCCTTTTAAATTCATATGTTTTGTAATTTTGTGCCTCTGTGACTTTTTCATCAGTTCTGGTGCCGAAATCTTAGAAACTTGCCTAAAAAGGACCCAGAATCTATTCATCTAGTCAAGAGGAAACTTTCTATGTATTTAAAATTAATTTTGAAAGACATGTTTGGTTTTTACAATTTTTGTTTTAAGGGCCCAGGGTCAATTTTGGGTGACTTCGGCTTCGGATTAGAACTGCATCAATTTGTATTCCAATAGACTCTCTGGACCCAGTACAATGTATATCCACCCTTAGAATGTGTGTTTTCTTCCCCCCCCTTTTAAATTCATAGGTTTTGTAATTTTGTGCCTCTGTGCCTTTTTCATCAGTTCTAGCGCCGAAATCTTAGAAACTTGCCTATAAAAGACCCAGAATCTATTCATCTAGTCAAGAGGAAGCTTTCTATGTATTTAAAATTAATTTTGAAAGACATGTTTGGTTTTCACAATTTTTGACTTAAGGGCCCAGGGTCAATTTTGGGTGACTTCGGCTTCGGATTAGAACTGCATCAATTTGTATTCCAATAGACTCTCTGGACCCAGTACAATGTATATCCACCCTTAGAATGTGTGTTTTCTCCCCCCCCCCTTTTAAATTCACATGTTTTGTAACTTTGTGCCTCTGTGCCATTTTCATCAGTTCTTGTGCCGAAATCTTATAAACTTGCCTAAAAAAGACCCAGAATCTATTCATCTAGTCAAGAGGAAGCTTTCTATGTATTTAAAATTAATTTTGAAAGACATGTTTGGTTTTCACAACTTTTGACTTAAGGGCCCAGGGTCAACTTTGGGTGACTTCGGCTTCGTATTAGAACTGCATCAATTTGTATTCCAATAGACTCTCTGGACCCAGTACAATGTATATCCACCCTTAGAATGTGTGTTTTCTCCCCCCCCCTTTTAAATTCATATGTTTTGTAATTTTGTGCCTCTGTGCCTTTTTCATCAGTTCTTGTGCCGAAATCTTAGAAACTTGCCTAAAAAAGACCCAGAATCTATTCATCTAGTAAAGAGGAAGCTTTCTATGTATTTGAAATTAATTTTGAAAGACATGTTTGGTTTTCACAATTTTTGACTTTAGGGCCCAGGGTCAATTTTGGGTGACTTCGGCTTTGGATTAGAACTGCATCAATTTGTATTCCAATAGACTCTCTGGACCCAGTACAATGTATATCCACCCTTAGAATGTGTGTTTTCTCCCCCCCCCCCCTTTTAAATTCATATGTTTTGTAATTTTGTGCCTCTGTGCCTTTTTCATCAGTTCTTGTGCCGAAATCTTAGAAACTTGCCTAAAAAAGACCCAGAATCTATTCATCTAGCCAAGAGGAAGCTTTCTATGTATTTAAAATTAATTTTGAAAGACATTTTTGGTTTTCACAATTTTTGACTTAAGGGCCTGGGGTAAATTTTGGGTGACTTCGGCTTTGGATTAGAACTGCATCAATTTGTATTCCAATAGACTCTCTGAACCCAGTACAATGTATATCCACCCTTAGAATGTGTGTTTTCTCCCCCCCTTTTAAATTCATATGTTTTGTAATTTTGTGCCTCTGTGACTTTTTCATCAGTTCTGGTGCCGAAATCTTAGAAACTTGCCTAAAAAAGACCCAGAATCTATTAATCTAATCAAGAGGAAGCTTTCTATGTATTTAAAATTAATTTTGAAAGACATGTTTGGTTTTCACAATTTTTGACTTAAGGGCCCAGGGTCAATTTTTGGTGACTTCGGCTTTGGATTAGAACTGCATTAATTTGTATTCCAATAGACACTCTGGACCCAGTACAATGTATATCCACCCTTAGAATGTGTTTTCTTCCCCCTCCCCCCTTTTAAATTCATATGTTTTGTAATTTTGTGCCTCTGTGACTTTTTCATCAGTTCTGGTGCCGAAATCTTAGAAACTTGCCTAAAAAGGACCCAGAATCTATTCATCTAGTCAAGAGGAAACTTTCTATGTTTTTAAAATTAATTTTGAAAGACATGTTTGGTTTTTACAATTTTTGTTTTAAGGGCCCAGGGTCAATTTTGGGTGACTTCGGCTTCGGATTAGAACTGCATCAATTTGTATTCCAATAGACTCTCTGGACCCAGTACAATGTATATCCACCCTTAGAATGTGTGTTTTCTTCCCCCCCCTTTTAAATTCATAGGTTTTGTAATTTTGTGCCTCTGTGCCTTTTTCATCAGTTCTAGCGCCGAAATCTTAGAAACTTGCCTATAAAAGACCCAGAATCTATTCATCTAGTCAAGAGGAAGCTTTCTATGTATTTAAAATTAATTTTGAAAGACATGTTTGGTTTTCACAATTTTTGACTTAAGGGCCCAGGGTCAATTTTGGGTGACTTCGGCTTCGGATTAGAACTGCATCAATTTGTATTCCAATAGACTCTCTGGACCCAGTACAATGTATATCCACCCTTAGAATGTGTGTTTTCTCCCCCCCCCTTTTAAATTCACATGTTTTGTAACTTTGTGCCTCTGTGCCTTTTTCATCAGTTCTTGTGCCGAAATCTTATAAACTTGCCTAAAAAAGACCCAGAATCTATTCATCTAGTCAAGAGGAAGCTTTCTATGTATTTAAAATTAATTTTGAAAGACATGTTTGGTTTTCACAACTTTTGACTTAAGGGCCCAGGGTCAACTTTGGGTGACTTCGGCTTCGTATTAGAACTGCATCAATTTGTATTCCAATAGACTCTCTGGACCCAGTACAATGTATATCCACCCTTAGAATGTGTGTTTTCTCCCCCCCCCTTTTAAATTCATATGTTTTGTAATTTTGTGCCTCTGTGCCTTTTTCATCAGTTCTTGTGCCGAAATCTTAGAAACTTGCCTAAAAAAGACCCAGAATCTATTCATCTAGTAAAGAGGAAGCTTTCTATGTATTTGAAATTAATTTTGAAAGACATGTTTGGTTTTCACAATTTTTGACTTTAGGGCCCAGGGTCAATTTTGGGTGACTTCGGCTTTGGATTAGAACTGCATCAATTTGTATTCCAATAGACTCTCTGGACCCAGTACAATGTATATCCACCCTTAGAATGTGTGTTTTCTCCCCCCCTTTTAAATTCATATGTTTTGTAATTTTGTGCCTCTGTGCCTTTTTAATCAGTTCTTGTGCCGAAATCTTAGAAACTTGCCTAAAAAATACCCAGAATCTATTCATCTAGTCAAGAGGAAGCTTTCTATGTATTTAAAATTAATTTTGAAAGACATGTTTGGTTTTCACAATTTTTGACTTAAGGGCCCAGGGTCAATTTTGGGTGACTTCAGCTTCGTATTAGAACTGCATCAATTTGTATTCCAATAGACTCTCTGGACCCAGTACAATGTATATCCACCCTTAGAATGTGTGTTTTCTTCCCCCCCTTTTAAATTCATATGTTTTGTAATTTTGTGCCTCTGTGCCTTTTTCATCAGTTCTTGTGCCGAAATCTTAGAAACTTGCCTAAAAAAGACCCAGAATCTATTCATCTAGTCAAGAGGAAACTTTCTATGTATTTAAAATTAATTTTGAAAGACATTTTTGGTTTTCACAATTTTTGACTTAAGGGCCCAGGGTCAATTTTGGGTGACTTCGGCTTCGGATTAGAACTACATCAATTTGTATTCCAATAGACTCTCTGGACCCAGTACAATGTATATCCACCCTTAGAATGTGTGTTTTCTTCCCCCCCCTTTTAAATTCATATGTTTTATAATTTTGTGCCTCTGTGACTTTTTCATCAGTTCTGGTGCCGAAATCTTAGAAACTTGCCTAAAAAAGACCCAGAATCTATTCATCTAGTCAAGAGGAAACTTTCTATGTATTTAAAATTAATTTTGAAAGACATGTTTGGTTTTCACAATTTTTGACTTAAGGGCCCAGGGTCAATTTTGGGTGACTTCTGCCTTGGATTAGAACTGCATCAATTTGTATTCCAATAGACTCTCTGGACCCAGTACAATGTATATCCACCCTTAGAATGTGTGTTTTCTTCCCCTCCCTTTTAAATTCATAGGTCTTGTAATTTTGTGCCTCTGTTCCTTTTTCATCAGTTCTTGTGCCGAAATCTTAGAAACTTGCCTAAAAAAGACCCAGAATCTATTCATCTAGTCAAGAGGAAGCTTTTTATGTATTTAAAATTAATTTTCAAAAGACATTTTTGGTTTTCACAATTTTTTACTTAAGGGCCCAGGGTCAATTTTGGGTGACTTCGGCTTTGGATTAGAACTGCATCAATTTGTATTCCAATAGACTCTCTGGACCCAGTACAATGTATATCCACCCTTAGAATGTGTGTTTTCTTCCCACCCCCCTTTTAAATTCATATGTTTTGTAATTTTGTGCCTCTGTGCCTTTTTCATCAGTTCTTGTGCCGAAATCTTAGAAACTTGCCTAAAAAAGACCCAGAATCTATTCATCTAGTCAAGAGGAAGCTTTCTATGTATTTAAAATTAATTTTGAAAGACATGTTTGTTTTTCACAATTTTTGACTTAAGGGCCCAGGGTCAATTTTGGGTGACTTTGGCTTCGGATTAGAACTGCATCAATTTGTATTCCAATAGACTCTCTGGACCCAGTACAATGTATATCCACCCTTAGAATGTGTGTTTTCTTCCCCCCCCCTTTTAAATTCATATGTTTTGTAATTTTGTGCCTCTGTGCCTTTTTCATCAGTTCTTGTGCCGAAATCTTAGAAACTTGCCTAAAAAGACCCAGAATCTATTCATCTAGTCAAGAGGAAGCTTTCTATGTATTTAAAATTAATTTTGAAAGACATGTTTGGTTTTCACAATTTTTGACTTAAGGGCCCAGGGTCAATTTTGGGTGACTTCGGCTTCGGATTAGAACTGCATCAATTTGTATTCCAATAGACTCTCTGGACCCAGTACAATGTATATCCACCCTTAGAATGTGTGTTTTCTCCCCCCCTTTTAAATTCATATGTTTTATAATTTTGTGCCTCTGTGCCTTTTTCATCAGTTCTGGTGCAGAAATCTTAGAAACTTGCCTAAAAAAGACCCAGAATCTATTCATCTAGTCAAGAGGAAGCTTTCTATGTATTTAAAATTAATTTTGAAAGACATGTTTGGTTTTCACAATTTTTGACTTAACGGCCCAGGGTCAATTTTGGGTGACTTTGGCTTCGGATTAGAACTGCATCAATTTGTATTCCAATAGACTCTCTGGACCCAGTACAATGTATATCCACCCGTAGAATGTGTTTTCTTTCCCCTCCCCCCTTTTAAATTCATATGTTTTGTAATTTTGTGCCTCTGTGCCTTTTTCATCAGTTCTGGTGCCGAAATCTTAGAAACTTGCCTAAAAAGGACCCAGAATCTATTCATCTAGTCAAGAGGAAACTTTCTATGTATTTAAAATTAATTTTGAAAGACATGTTTGGTTTTCACAATTTTTGACTTAAGGGCCCAGGGTCAATTTTGGGTGACTTCGGCTTTGGATTAGAACTGCATCAATTTGTATTCCAATAGACTCTCTGGACCCAGTACAATGTATATCCACCCTTAGAATGTGTGTTTTCTTCCCCCGCTTTTAAATTCATATGTTTTGTAATTTTGTGCCTCTGTGCCTTTTTCATCAGTTCTTGTGCCGAAATCTTAGAAACTTGCCTAAAAAGACCCAGAATCTATTCATCTAGTCAAGAGGAAGCTTTTTTATGTATTTAAAATTAATTTTGAAAGACATGTTTGGTTTTCACAATTTTTGACTTAAGGGCCCAGGGTCAATTTTGGGTGACTTCGGCTTCGGATTAGAACTGCATCAATTTGTATTCCAATAGACTCTCTGGACCCAGTACAATGTATATCCACCCTTAGAATGTGCGTTTTCTTCCCCCCCCTTTTAAATTCATATGTTTCGTAATTTTGTGCCTCTGTGACTTTTTCATCAGTTCTGGTGCGGAAATCTTAGAAACTTGCCTAAAAAAGACCCAGAATCTATTCATCTAGTCAAGAGGAAACTTTCTATGTATTTAAAATTAATTTTGAAAGACATGTTTGGTTTTCACAATTTTTGAATTAAGGGCCCAGGGTCAATTTTGGGTGACTTTGGCTTCGGATTAGAACTGCATCAATTTGTATTCCAATAGACTCTCTGGACTCAGTACAATGTATATCCACCCTTAGAATGTGTGTTTTTTTCCCCCCCCTTTTAAATTCATATGTTTTATAATTTTGTGCCTCTGTGACTTTTCCATCAGTTCTGGTGCCGAAATCTTAGAAACTTGCCTAAATAAGACCCAGAATCTATTCATCTAGTCAAGAAGAAACTTTCTATGTATTTAAAATTAATTTTGAAAGACATGTTTGGTTTTCACAATTTTTGACTTAAGGGCCCAGGGTCAATTTTGGGTGACTTCGGCTTTGGATTAGAACTGCATCAATTTGTATTCCAATAGAATCTCTGGACCCAGTACAATGTATATCCACCCTTAGAATGTGTGTTTTCTTCCCCCCCCTTTTAAATTCATAGGTTTTGTAATTTTGTGCCTCTGTGCCTTTTTCATCAGTTCTTGTGCCTAAATCTTAGAAACTTGCCTAAAAAAGACCCAGAATCTATTCATCTAGTCAAGAGGAAATTTTCTATGTATTTAAAATTAATTTTGAAAGACATGTTTGGTTTTCACTATTTTTGACTTGAGGGCCCAGGGTCAATTTTGGGTGACTTCGGCTTCGGATTAGAACTGCATCAATTTGTATTCCAATGGACTCTCTGGACCCAGTACAATGTATATCCACCCTTAGAATGTGTGTTTTCTTCCCCCCCTTTTAAATTCATAGGTTTTGTAATTTTGTGCCTCTGTGACTTTTTCATCAGTTCTTGTGCTGAAATCTTAGAAACTTGCCTAAAAAAGACCCAGAATCTATTCATCTAGTCAAGAGGAAGCTTTCTATGTATTTAAAATTAATTTTGAAAGACATGTTTGGTTTTCACAATTTTTGACTTAAGGGCCCAGGGTCAATTTTGGGTGACTTCGGCTTCGTATTAGAACTACATCAATTTGTATTCCAATAGACTCTCTGGACCCAGTACAATGTATATCCACCCTTAGAATGTGTGTTTTCTCCCCCCCCCTTTTAAATTCATATGTTTTGTAATTTTGTGCCTCTGTGACTTCATCATCAGTTCTGGTGCCAAAATCTTAGAAACTTGCCTAAAAAATACCCAGAATCTATTCATCTAGTCAAGAGGAAGCTTTCCATGTATTTAAAATTAATTTTGAAAGACATGTTTGGTTTTCACAATTTTTGACTTAAGGGCCCAGGGTCAATTTTGGGTGACTTCGGCTTCGTATTAGAACTGCATCAATTTGTATTCCAATAGACTCTCTGGACCCAGTACAATGTATATCCACCCTTAGAATGTGTGTTTTCTCCCCCCCCCCCCTTTTAAGTTCATATGTTTTGTAATTTTGTGCCTCTGTGACTTTTTCATCAGTTCTGGTGCCGAAATCTTAGAAACTTGCCTAAAAAAGACCAAGAATCTATTCATCTAGTCAAGAGGAAACTTTCTATGTATTTAAAATTAATTTTGAAAGACATGTTTGGTTTTCACAATTTTTGACTTGAGGGCCCAGGGTCAATTTTGGGTGACTTCGGCTTCGTATTAGAACTACATCAATTTGTATTCCAATAGACTCTCTGGACCCAGTACAATGTATATCCACCCTTAGAATGTGTGTTTTCTCCCCCCCCCCTTTTAAATTCATATGTTTTGTAATTTTGTGCCTCTGTGACTTCATCATCAGTTCTGGTGCCGAAATCTTAGAAACTTGCCTAAAAAATACCCAGAATCTATTCATCTAGTCAAGAGGAAGCTTTCCATGTATTTAAAATTAATTTTAAAAGACATGTTTGGTTTTCACAATTTTTGACTTAAGGGCCCAGGGTCAATTTTGGGTGACTTTGGCTTCGGATTAGAACTGCATCAATTTGTATTTAAATAGACTCTCTGGACCCAGTACAATGTATATCCACCCTTAGAATGTGTGTTTCCCCCCCCATCTAGTCAAGAGGAAGCTTTTTATGTTTTTAAAATTAATTTTGAAAGACATTTTTGGTTTTCACAATTTGTTACTTAAGGGCCCAGGGTCAATTTTGGGTGACTTCGGCTTTGGATTAGAACTGCATCAATTTGTATTCCAATAGACTCTCTGGACCCAGTACAATGTATATCCACCCTTAGAATGTGTGTTTTCTCCCCCCCCCCTTTAAAATTCATATGTTTTGTAATTTTGTGCCTCTGTGACTTCATCATCAGTTCTGGTGCCGAAATCTTAGAAACTTGCCTAAAAAATACCCAGAATCTATTCATCTAGTCGAGAGGAAGCTTTCCATGTATTTAAAATTAATTTTAAAAGACATGTTTGGTTTTCACAATTTTTGACTTAAGGGCCCAGGGTCAATTTTGGGTGACTTTGGCTTCGGATTAGAACTGCATCAATTTGTATTTAAATAGACTCTCTGGACCCAGTACAATGTATATCCACCCTTAGAATGTGTGTTTCCCCCCCCCCCCCATCTAGTCAAGAGGAAGCTTTCTATGTTTTTAAAATTAATTTTGAAAGACATTTTTGGTTTTCACAATTTTTTACTTAAGGGCCCAGGGTCAATTTTGGGTGACTTTTGCTTCGGATTAGAACTGCATCAATTTGTATTCCAATAGACTCTCTGGACCCAGTACAATGTATATCCACCCTTAGAATGTGTGTTTTCTTCCACCCCTTTGAAATTCATATGTTTTGTAATTTTGTGCCTCTGTGCCTTTTTCATCAGTTCTGGTGCCGAAATCTTAGAAACTTGCCTAAAAAAGACCCAGAATCTATTCATCTAGTCAAGAGGAAGCTTTCTATGTATTTAAAATTAATTTTGAAAGACATGTTTGGTTTTCACAATTTTTGACTTAAGGGCCCAGGGTCAATTTTGGGTAACTTTGGCTTCGGATTAGAACTGCATCAATTTGTATTCCAATAGACTCTCTGGACCCAGTACAATGTATATCCACCCTTAGAATGTGTGTTTTCTCCCCCCTTTTTAAATTCATATGTTTTATAATTTTGTGCCTCTGTGCCTTTTTCATCAGTTCTTGTGCCGAAATCTTAGAAACTTGCCTAAAAAAGACCCAGAATCTATTCATCTAGTCAAGAGGAAGCTTTCTATGTATTTAAAATTAATTTTGAAAGACATGTTTGGTTTTCACAATTTTGACTTAAGGGCCCAGGGTCAATTTTGGGTGACTTCGGCTTCGGATTAGAACTGCATCAATTTGTATTTAGATACTCTCTGGACCCAGTACAATGTATATCCACCCTTAGAATGTGTGTTTCCCCCCCCCCATCTAGTCAAGAGGAAGCTTTCTATGTTTTTAAATTTAATTTTGAAAGATATTTTTGGTTTTCACAATTTTTTACTTAAGGGCCCAGGGTCAATTTTGGGTGACTTCGGCTTTGGATTAGAACTGCATCATTTTGTATTCCAATAGACTCTCTGGACCCAGTACAATGTATATCCACCCTTAGAATGTGTGTTTTCTCCCCCCCCTTTTAAATTCATATGTTTTGTAATGTTGTGCATCTGTGCCTTTTTCATCAGTTCTGGTGCCGAAATCTTAGAAACTTGCCTAAAAAAGACCCAGAATCTATTCATCTAGTCAAGAGGAAACTTTCTATGTATTTAAAATTAATTTTAAAAGACATGTTTGGTTTTCATAATTTTTGACTTGAGGGCCCAGGGTCAATTTTGGGTGACTTCGGCTTCGGATTAGAACTGCATCAATTTGTATTCCAATAGACTCTCTGGACCCAGTACAATGTATATCCACCCTTAGAATGTGTGTTTTCTTCCCCCCCCTTTTAAATTCATAGGTTTTGTAATTTTGTGCCTCTGTTCCTTTTTCATCAGTTCTTGTGCCGAAATCTTAGAAACTTGCCTAAAAAAGACCCAGAATCTATTCATCTAGTCAAGAGGAAGCTTTCTATGTATTTAAAATTAATTTTGAAAGACATGTTTGGTTTTCACAATTTTTGACTTAAGGGCCCAGGGTCAATTTTGGGTGACTTCGGCTTCGGATTAGAACTGCATCAATTTGTATTCCAATAGACTCTCTGGACCAAGTACAGTGTATATCCACCCTTAGAATGTGTTTTCCCCCCCCCCCTTTTAAATTCATATGTTTTGTAATTTTGTGCCTCTGTGACTTTTTCATCAGTTCTGGTGCCGAAATCTTAGAAGCTTGCCTAAAAAAGACCCAGAATCTATTCATCTAGTCAAGAGGAAGCTTTCTATGTATTTAAAATTAATTTTGAAAGACATGTTTGGTTTTCACAATTTTTGACTTAAGGGCCCAGGGTCAATTTTGGGTGACTTTGGCTTCGGATTAGAACTGCATCAATTTGTATTCCAATAGACTCCCTGGACCCAGTACAATGTATATCCACCCTTAGAATGTGTGTTTTTTCCCCCCCTTTTAAATTCATATGTTTTGTAATTTTGTGCCTCTGTGCCTTTTTCATCAGTTCTGGTGCCGAAATCTTAGAAACTTGCCTAAAAAAGACCCAGAATCTATTCATCTAGTCAAGAGGAAGCTTTCTATGTATTTAAAATTAATTTTGAAAGACATGTTTGGTTTTCACAATTTTTGACTTAAGGGCCCAGGGTCAATTTTGGGTGACTTTGGCTTCGGATAAGAACTGCATCAATTTGTATTCCAATAGACTCTCTGGACCCAGTACAATGTATATCCACCCTTAGAATATGTGTTTTCCCCCCATCTAGTCAAGAGGAAGCTTTCTATGTATTTAAAATTAATTTTGAAAGACATGTTTGGTTTTCACAATTTTTGACTTAGGGGCCCAGGGTCAATTTTGGGTGACTTCGGCTTCGTATTAGAACTGCATCAATTTGTATTCCAATAGACTCTCTGGACCCAGTACAATGTATATCCACCCTTAGAATGTGTGTTTTCTCCCCCCCCTTTTAAGTTCATATGTTTTGTAATTTTGTGCCTCTGTGACTTTTTCATTAGTTCTGGTACCGAAATCTTAGAAACTTGCCTAAAAAAGACCCAGAATCTATTCATCTAGTCAAGAGGAAGCTTTCTATGTATTTAAAATTAATTTTGAAAGACATGTTTGGTTTTCACAATTTTTGACTTAAGGGCCCAGGGTCAATTTTGGGTGACTTCGGCTTCGGATTAGAACTGCATCAATTTGTATTCTAATAGACTCTCTGGACCAAGTACAATGTATATCCACCCTTAGAATGTGTTTTTTCCCCCCCCCCTTTTAAATTCATATGTTTTGTAATTTTGTGCCTCTGTGACTTTTTCATCAGTTCTGGTGCCGAAATCTTAGAAGCTTGCCTAAAAAAGACCCAGAATCTATTCATCTAGTCAAGAGGAAGCTTTCTATGTATTTAAAATTAATTTTGAAAAACATGTTTGGTTTTCACAATTTTTGACTCAAGGGCCCAGGGTCAATTTTGGATGACTTCGGCTTCGGATTAGAACTGCATCAATTTGTATTTAAATAGACTCTCTGGACCCAGTACAATGTATATCCACCCTTAGAATGTGTGTTTTCCCCCCCATCTAGTCAAGAGGAAGCTTTCTATGTATTTAAAATTAATTTTGAAAGACATGTTTGGTTTTCACAATTTTTGACTTAGGGGCCCAGGGTCAATTTTGGGTGACTTCGGCTTCGTATTAGAACTGCATCAATTTGCATTCCAATAGACTCTCTGGACCCAGTACAATGTATATCCACCCTTAGAATGTGTGTTTTCTCCCCCCCCCCTTTTAAGTTCATATGTTTTGTAATTTTGTGCCTCTGTGACTTTTTCATCAGTTCTGGTACCGAAATCTTAGAAACTTGCCTAAAAAAGACCCAGAATCTATTCATCTAGTCAAGAGGAAACTTTCTATGTATTTAAAATTAATTTTGAAAGACATGTTTGGTTTTCACAATTTTTGACTTGAGGTCACAGGGTCAATTTTGGGTGACTTCGGCTTCGGATTAGAACTGCATCAATTTGTATTCCAATAGACTCTCTGGACCCAGTACAATGTATATCCACCCTTAGAATGTGTGTTTTCTCCCCCCTTTTTAAATTCATATGTTTTATAATTTTGTGCCTCTGTGCCTTTTTCATCAGTTCTGGTGCCGAAATCTTAGAAAATTGCCTAAAAAAGACCCAGAATCTATTCATCTAGTCAAGAAGAAGCTTTCTATGTATTTAAAATTAATTTTGAAAGACATGTTTGGTTTTCACAATTTTTGACTTAAGGGCCCAGGGTCAATTTTGGATGACTTCGGCTTCGGATTAGAACTGCATCAATTTGTATTTAAATAGACTCTCTGGACCCAGTACAATGTATATCCACCCTTAGAATGTGTGTTTTCCCCCCCATCTAGTCAAGAGGAAGCTTTCTATGTATTTAAAATTAATTTTGAAAGACATTTTTGGTTTTCACAATTTTTGACTTAAGGGCCCAGGGTCAATTTTGGGTGACTTCGGCTTTGGATTAGAACTGCATCAATTTGTATTCCAATAGACTCTCTGGACCCAGTACAATGTATATCCACCCTTAGAATGTGTGTTTTCTCCCCCCCCCCCCTTTTAAATTCATATGTTTTGTAATGTTGTGCCTCTGTGCCTTTTTCATCAGTTCTGGTGCCGAAATCTTAGAAACTTGCCTAAAAAAGACCCAGAATCTATTCATCTAGTCAAGAGGAAACTTTCTATGTATTTAAAATTAATTTTGAAAGACATGTTTGGTTTTCACAATTTTTGACTTGAGGGCCCAGGGTCAATTTTGGGTGACTTCGGCTTAGGATTAGAACTGCATCAATTTGTATTCCAATAGACTCTCTGGACCCAGTACAATGTATATCCACCCTTAGAATGTGTGTTTTCTTCCCCCCCTTTTAAATTCATAGGTTTTGTAATTTTGTGCTTCTGTTCCTTTTTCATCAGTTCTTGTGCCGAAATCTTAGAAACTTGCCTAAAAAAGACCCAGAATCTATTCATCTAGTCAAGAGGAAGCTTTCTATGTATTTAAAATTAATTTTGAAAGACATGTTTGGTTTTCACAATTTTTGACTTAAGGGCCCAGGGTCAATTTTGGGTGACTTCGGCTTCGTATTAGAACTGCATCAATTTGTATTCCAATAGACTCTCTGGACCAAGTACAATGTATATCCACCCTTAGAATGTGTGTTTTCTCCCCCCCCCCTTTTAAATTCATATGTTTTGTAATTTTGTGCCTCAGTGACTTTTTCATCAGTTCTGGTGCCGAAATCTTAGAAGCTTGCCTAAAAAAGACCCAGAATCTATTCATCTAGTCAAGAGGAAGCTTTCTATGTATTTAAAATTAATTTTGAAAGACATGTTTGGTTTTCACAATTTTTGACTTAAGGGCCCAGGGTCAATTTTGGGTGACTTCGGCTTCGGATTAGAACTGCATCAATTTGTATTCCAATAGACTCTCTGGACCCAGTACAATGTATATCCACCCTTAGAATGTGTGTTTTCTTCCCCCCCTTTTAAATTCATATGTTTTGTAATTTTGTGCCTCTGTGCCTTTTTCATCAGTTCTGGTGCCGAAATCTTAGAAACTTGCCTAAAAAAGACCCAGAATCTATTCATCTAGTCAAGAGGAAGCTTTCTATGTATTTAAAATTAATTTTGAAAGACATGTTTGGTTTTCACAATTTTTGACTTAAGGGCCTAGGGTCAATTTTGGGTGACTTTGGCTTCGGATTAGAACTGCATCAATTTGTATTCCAATAGACTCTCTGGACCCAGTACAATGTATATCCACCCTTAGAATGTGTGTTTTCTCCCCCCTTTTTAAATTCATATGTTTTATAATTTTGTGCCTCTGTGCCTTTTTCATCAGTTCTTGTGCCGAAATCTTAGAAACTTGCCTAAAAAATACCCAGAATCTATTCATCTAGTCAAGAGGAAGCTTTCTATGTATTTAAAATTAATTTTGAAAGACATGTTTGGTTTTCACAATTTTTGACTTAAGGGCCCAGGGTCAATTTTGGGTGACTTCGGCTTCGTATTAGAACTGCATCAATTTGTATTCCAATAGACTCTCTGGACCCAGTACAATGTATATCCACCCTTAGAATGTGTGTTTTCTCCCCCCCCCCTTTTAAGTTCATATGTTTTGTAATTTTGTGCCTCTGTGACTTTTTCATCAGTTCTGGTACCGAAATCTTAGAAACTTGCCTAAAAAAGACCCAGAATCTATTCATCTAGTCAAGAGGAAACTTTCTATGTATTTAAAATTAATTTTGAAAGAGATGTTTGGTTTTCACAATTTTTGACTTGAGGGCGCAGGGTCAATTTTGGGTGACTTCGGCTTCGGATTAGAACTGCATCAATTTGTATTCCAATAGACTCTCTGGACCCAGTACAATGTATATCCACCCTTATAATGTGTGTTTTCTTCCCCCCCTTTTAAATTCATAGGTTTTGTAATTTTGTGCCTCTGTTCCTTTTTCATCAGTTCTTGTGCCGAAATCTTAGAAACTTGCCTAAAAAAGACCCAGAATCTATTCATCTAGTCAAGAGGAAGCTTTCTATGTATTTAAAATTAATTTTGAAAGACATGTTTGGTTTTCACAATTTTTGACTTAAGGGCCCAGGATCAATTTTGGGTGACTTCGGCTTCGTATTAGAACTGCATCAATTTGTATTCCAATAGACTCTCTGGACCAAGTACAATGTATATCCACCCTTAGAATGTGTGTTTTCTTCCCCCCCTTTTAAATTCATATGTTTTGTAATTTTGTGCCTCTGTGACTTTTTCATCAGTTCTGGTGCCGAAATCTTAGAAGCTTGCCTAAAAAATACCCAGAATCTATTCATCTAGTCAAGAGGAAGCTTTCTATGTATTTAAAATTAATTTTGAAAGACATGTTTGGTTTTCACAATTTTTGACTTAAGGGCCCAGGGTCAATTTTGGGTGACTTTGGCTTCGGATTAGAACTGCATCAATTTGTATTCCAATAGACTCCCTGGACCCAGTACAATGTATATCCACCCTTAGTATGTGTGTTTTCTTCCCCCCCTTTTAAATTCATATGTTTTGTAATTTTGTGCCTCTGTGCCTTTTTCATCAGTTCTGGTGCCGAAATCTTAGAAACTTGCCTAAAAAAGACCCAGAATCTATTCATCTAGTCAAGAGGAAGCTTTCTATGTATTTAAAATTAATTTTGAAAGACATGTTTGGTTTTCACAATTTTTGACTTAAGGGCCCAGGGTCAATTTTGGGTGACTTTGGCTTCGGATTAGAACTGCATCAATTTGTATTCCAATAGACTCCCTGGACCCAGTACAATGTATATCCACCCTTAGTATGTGTGTTTTCTTCCCCCCCTTTTAAATTCATATGTTTTGTAATTTTGTGCCTCTGTGCCTTTTTCATCAGTTCTGGTGCCGAAATCTTAGAAACTTGCCTAAAAAAGACCCAGAATCTATTCATCTAGTCAAGAGGAAGCTTTCTATGTATTTAAAATTAATTTTGAAAGACATGTTTGGTTTTCACAATTTTTGACTTAAGGGCCCAGGGTCAATTTTGGGTGACTTCGGCTTCGTATTAGAACTGCATCAATTTGTATTCCAATAGACTCTCTGGACCAAGTACAATGTATATCCACCCTTAGAATGTGTGTTTTCTCCCCCCCCTTTTAAATTCATATGTTTTGTAATTTTGTGCCTCTGTGACTTTTTCATCAGTTCTGGTGCCGAAATCTTAGAAGCTTGCCTAAAAAATACCCAGAATCTATTCATCTAGTCAAGAGGAAGCTTTCTATGTATTTAAAATTAATTTTGAAAGACATGTTTGGTTTTCACAATTTTTGACTTAAGGGCCCAGGGTCAATTTTGGGTGACTTTGGCTTCGGATTAGAACTGCATCAATTTGTATTCCAATAGACTCCCTGGACCCAGTACAATGTATATCCACCCTTAGTATGTGTGTTTTCTTCCCCCCCTTTTAAATTCATATGTTTTGTAATTTTGTGCCTCTGTGCCTTTTTCATCAGTTCTGGTGCCGAAATCTTAGAAACTTGCCTAAAAAAGACCCAGAATCTATTCATCTAGTCAAGAGGAAGCTTTCTATGTATTTAAAATTAATTTTGAAAGACATGTTTGGTTTTCACAATTTTTGACTTAAGGGCCCAGGGTCAATTTTGGGTGACTTTGGCTTCGGATTAGAACTGCATCAATTTGTATTCCAATAGACTCTCTGGACCCAGTACAATGTATATCCACCCTTAGAATGTGTGTTTTCTCCCCCCTTTTTAAATTCATATGTTTTATAATTTTGTGCCTCTGTGCCTTTTTCATCAGTTCTGGTGCCGAAATCTTAGAAAATTGCCTAAAAAAGACCCAGAATCTATTCATCTAGTCAAGAGGAAGCTTTCTATGTATTTAAAATTAATTTTGAAAGACATGTTTGGTTTTCACAATTTTTGACTTAAGGGCCCAGGGTCAATTTTGGATGACTTCGGCTTCGGATTAGAACTGCATCAATTTGTATTTAAATAGACTCTCTGGACCCAGTACAATGTATATCCACCCTTAGAATGTGTGTTTTCCCCCCATCTAGTTAAGAGGAAGCTTTCTATGTATTTAAAATTATTTTTGAAAGACATGTTTGGTTTTCACAATTTTTGACTTAAGGGCCCAGGGTCAATTTTGGGTGATTTCGGCTTCGTATTAGAACTGCATCAATTTGTATTCCAATAGACTCTCTGGACCAAGCACAATGTATATCCACCCTTAGAATGTTTGTTTTCTCCCCCCCCTTTTAAATTCATATGTTTTGTAATTTTGTGCCTCTGTGACTTTTTCATCAGTTCTGGTGCCGAAATCTTAGAAGCTTGCCTAAAAAATACCCAGAATCTATTCATCTTGTCAAGAGGAAGCTTTCTATGTATTTAAAATTAATTTTGAAAGACATGTTTGGTTTTCACAATTTTTGACTTAAGGGCCCAGGGTCAATTTTGGGTGACTTTGGCTTCGGATTAGAACTGCATCAATTTGTATTCCAATAGACTCCCTGGACCCAGTACAATGTATATCCACCCTTAGTATGTGTGTTTTCTTCCCCCCCTTTTAAATTCATATGTTTTGTAATTTTGTGCCTCTGTGCCTTTTTCATCAGTTCTGGTGCCGAAATCTTAGAAACTTGCCTAAAAAAGACCCAGAATCTATTCATCTAGTCAAGAGGAAGCTTTCTATGTATTTAAAATTAATTTTGAAAGACATGTTTGGTTTTCACAATTTTTGACTTAAGGGCCCAGGGTCAATTTTGGGTGACTTTGGCTTCGGATTAGAACTGCATCAATTTGTATTCCAATAGACTCTCTGGACCCAGTACAATGTATATCCACCCTTAGAATGTGTGTTTTCTCCCCCCTTTTTAAATTCATATGTTTTATAATTTTGTGCCTCTGTGCCTTTTTCATCAGTTCTGGTGCCGAAATCTTAGAAAATTGCCTAAAAAAGACCCAGAATCTATTCATCTAGTCAAGAGGAAGCTTTCTATGTATTTAAAATTAATTTTGAAAGACATGTATGGTTTTCACAATTTTTGACTTAAGGGCCCAGGGTCAATTTTGGATGACTTCGGCTTCGGATTAGAACTGCATCAATTTGTATTTAAATAGACTCTCTGGACCCAGTACAATGTATATCCACCCTTAGAATGTGTGTTTTCCCCCCCATCTAGTCAAGAGGAAGCTTTCTATGTATTTAAAATTAATTTTGAAAGACATTTTTGGTTTTCACAATTTTTGACTTAAGGGCCCAGGGTCAATTTTGGGTGACTTCGGCTTCGGATTAGAACTGCATCAATTTGTATTCCAATAGACTCTCTGGACCCAGTACAATGTATATCCACCCTTAGAATGTGTGTTTTCTCCCCCCCCCCCTTTTAAATTCATATGTTTTGTAATGTTGTGCCTCTGTGCCTTTTTCATCAGTTCTGGTGCCGAAATCTTAGAAACTTGCCTAAAAAAGACCCAGAATCTATTCATCTAGTCAAGAGGAAACTTTCTATGTATTTAAAATTAATTTTGAAAGACATGTTTGGTTTTCACAATTTTTGACTTGAGGGCCTAGGGTCAATTTTGGGTGACTTCGGCTTCGGATTAGAACTGCATCAATTTGTATTCCAATAGACTCTCTGGACCCAGTACAATGTATATCCACCCTTAGAATGTGTGTTTTCTTCCCCCCCCCTTTTAAATTCATATGTTTTGTAATTTTGTGCCTCTGTGACTTTTTCATCAGTTCTGGTGCCGAAATCTTAGAAACTTGCCTAAAAAAGACCCAGAATCTATTCATCTAGTCAAGAGGAAGCTTTCTATGTATTTAAAATTAATTTTGAAAGACATGTTTGGTTTTCACAATTTTTGACTTAAGGGCCCAGGGTCAATTTTGGGTGACTTTGGCTTCGGATTAGAACTGCATCAATTTGTATTCCAATAGACTCTCTGGACTCAGTACAATGTATATCCACCCTTAGAATGTGTGTTTTTTTCCCCCCCCTTTTAAATTCATATGTTTTATAATTTTGTGCCTCTGTGACTTTTCCATCAGTTCTGGTGCCGAAATCTTAGAAACTTGCCTAAATAAGACCCAGAATCTATTCATCTAGTCAAGAAGAAACTTTCTATGTATTTAAAATTAATTTTGAAAGACATGTTTGGTTTTCACAATTTTTGACTTAAGGGCCCAGGGTCAATTTTGGGTGACTTCGGCTTTGGATTAGAACTGCATCAATTTGTATTCCAATAGAATCTCTGGACCCAGTACAATGTATATCCACCCTTAGAATGTGTGTTTTCTTCCCCCCCCTTTTAAATTCATAGGTTTTGTAATTTTGTGCCTCTGTGCCTTTTTCATCAGTTCTTGTGCCTAAATCTTAGAAACTTGCCTAAAAAAGACCCAGAATCTATTCATCTAGTCAAGAGGAAATTTTCTATGTATTTAAAATTAATTTTGAAAGACATGTTTGGTTTTCACTATTTTTGACTTGAGGGCCCAGGGTCAATTTTGGGTGACTTCGGCTTCGGATTAGAACTGCATCAATTTGTATTCCAATGGACTCTCTGGACCCAGTACAATGTATATCCACCCTTAGAATGTGTGTTTTCTTCCCCCCCTTTTAAATTCATAGGTTTTGTAATTTTGTGCCTCTGTGACTTTTTCATCAGTTCTTGTGCTGAAATCTTAGAAACTTGCCTAAAAAAGACCCAGAATCTATTCATCTAGTCAAGAGGAAGCTTTCTATGTATTTAAAATTAATTTTGAAAGACATGTTTGGTTTTCACAATTTTTGACTTAAGGGCCCAGGGTCAATTTTGGGTGACTTCGGCTTCGTATTAGAACTACATCAATTTGTATTCCAATAGACTCTCTGGACCCAGTACAATGTATATCCACCCTTAGAATGTGTGTTTTCTCCCCCCCCCTTTTAAATTCATATGTTTTGTAATTTTGTGCCTCTGTGACTTCATCATCAGTTCTGGTGCCAAAATCTTAGAAACTTGCCTAAAAAATACCCAGAATCTATTCATCTAGTCAAGAGGAAGCTTTCCATGTATTTAAAATTAATTTTGAAAGACATGTTTGGTTTTCACAATTTTTGACTTAAGGGCCCAGGGTCAATTTTGGGTGACTTCGGCTTCGTATTAGAACTGCATCAATTTGTATTCCAATAGACTCTCTGGACCCAGTACAATGTATATCCACCCTTAGAATGTGTGTTTTCTCCCCCCCCCCTTTTAAGTTCATATGTTTTGTAATTTTGTGCCTCTGTGACTTTTTCATCAGTTCTGGTGCCGAAATCTTAGAAACTTGCCTAAAAAAGACCAAGAATCTATTCATCTAGTCAAGAGGAAACTTTCTATGTATTTAAAATTAATTTTGAAAGACATGTTTGGTTTTCACAATTTTTGACTTGAGGGCCCAGGGTCAATTTTGGGTGACTTCGGCTTCGTATTAGAACTACATCAATTTGTATTCCAATAGACTCTCTGGACCCAGTACAATGTATATCCACCCTTAGAATGTGTGTTTTCTCCCCCCCCCCTTTTAAATTCATATGTTTTGTAATTTTGTGCCTCTGTGACTTCATCATCAGTTCTGGTGCCGAAATCTTAGAAACTTGCCTAAAAAATACCCAGAATCTATTCATCTAGTCAAGAGGAAGCTTTCCATGTATTTAAAATTAATTTTAAAAGACATGTTTGGTTTTCACAATTTTTGACTTAAGGGCCCAGGGTCAATTTTGGGTGACTTTGGCTTCGGATTAGAACTGCATCAATTTGTATTTAAATAGACTCTCTGGACCCAGTACAATGTATATCCACCCTTAGAATGTGTGTTTCCCCCCCCATCTAGTCAAGAGGAAGCTTTTTATGTTTTTAAAATTAATTTTGAAAGACATTTTTGGTTTTCACAATTTGTTACTTAAGGGCCCAGGGTCAATTTTGGGTGACTTCGGCTTTGGATTAGAACTGCATCAATTTGTATTCCAATAGACTCTCTGGACCCAGTACAATGTATATCCACCCTTAGAATGTGTGTTTTCTCCCCCCCCCTTTTAAATTCATATGTTTTGTAATGTTGTGCCTCTGTGCCTTTTTCATCAGTTCTGGTGCCGAAATCTTAGAAACTTGCCTAAAAAAGACCCAGAATCTATTCATCTAGTCAAGAGGAAGCTTTCTATGTATTTAAAATTAATTTTGAAAGACATGTTTGGTTTTCACAATTTTTGACTTAAGGGCCCTTGGTCAATTTTGGGTGACTTTGGCTTCTGATTAGAACTGCATCAATTTGTATTCCAATAGACTCTCTGGACCCAGTACAATGTATATCCACCCTTAGTATGTCTGTTTTCTTCCCCCCTTTTAAATTCATATGTTTTGTAATTTTGTGCCTCTGTGCCTTTTTCATCCGTTCTGGTGCCGAAATCTTAGAAACTTGCCTAAAAAAGACCCAGAATCTATTCATCTAGTCAAGAGGAAGCTTTCTATGTATTTAAAATTAATTTTGAAAGACATGTTTGGTTTTCACAATTTTGACTTAAGGGCCCAGGGTCAATTTTGGGTGACTTTGGCTTCGGATTAGAACTACATCAATTTGTATTCCAATAGACTCTCTGGACCCAGTACAATGTATATCCACCCTTAGAATGTGTGTTTTCTCCCCCCCCCTTTAAAATTCATATGTTTTGTAATTTTGTGCCTCTGTGACTTCATCATCAGTTCTGGTGCCGAAATCTTAGAAACTTGCCTAAAAAATACCCAGAATCTATTCATCTAGTCGAGAGGAAGCTTTCCATGTATTTAAAATTAATTTTAAAAGACATGTTTGGTTTTCACAATTTTTGACTTAAGGGCCCAGGGTCAATTTTGGGTGACTTTGGCTTCGGATTAGAACTGCATCAATTTGTATTTAAATAGACTCTCTGGACCCAGTACAATGTATATCCACCCTTAGAATGTGTGTTTCCCCCCCCCCCCCATCTAGTCAAGAGGAAGCTTTCTATGTTTTTAAAATTAATTTTGAAAGACATTTTTGGTTTTCACAATTTTTTACTTAAGGGCCCAGGGTCAATTTTGGGTGACTTTTGCTTCGGATTAGAACTGCATCAATTTGTATTCCAATAGACTCTCTGGACCCAGTACAATGTATATCCACCCTTAGAATGTGTGTTTTCTTCCACCCCTTTGAAATTCATATGTTTTGTAATTTTGTGCCTCTGTGCCTTTTTCATCAGTTCTGGTGCCGAAATCTTAGAAACTTGCCTAAAAAAGACCCAGAATCTATTCATCTAGTCAAGAGGAAGCTTTCTATGTATTTAAAATTAATTTTGAAAGACATGTTTGGTTTTCACAATTTTTGACTTAAGGGCCCAGGGTCAATTTTGGGTGACTTCGGCTTCGGATTAGAACTGCATCAATTTGTATTCCAATAGACTCTCTGGACCCAGTACAATGTATATCCACCCTTAGAATGTGTGTTTTCTCCCCCCTTTTTAAATTCATATGTTTTATAATTTTGTGCCTCTGTGCCTTTTTCATCAGTTCTTGTGCCGAAATCTTAGAAACTTGCCTAAAAAAGACCCAGAATCTATTCATCTAGTCAAGAGGAAGCTTTCTATGTATTTAAAATTAATTTTGAAAGACATGTTTGGTTTTCACAATTTTGACTTAAGGGCCCAGGGTCAATTTTGGGTGACTTCGGCTTCGGATTAGAACTGCATCAATTTGTATTTAGATAGACTCTCTGGACCCAGTACAATGTATATCCACCCTTAGAATGTGTGTTTCCCCCCCCCCCCCATCTAGTCAAGAGGAAGCTTTCTATGTTTTTAAATTTAATTTTGAAAGATATTTTTGGTTTTCACAATTTTTTACTTAAGGGCCCAGGGTCAATTTTGGGTGACTTCGGCTTTGGATTAGAACTGCATCATTTTGTATTCCAATAGACTCTCTGGACCCAGTACAATGTATATCCACCCTTAGAATGTGTGTTTTCTCCCCCCCCTTTTAAATTCATATGTTTTGTAATGTTGTGCATCTGTGCCTTTTTCATCAGTTCTGGTGCCGAAATCTTAGAAACTTGCCTAAAAAAGACCCAGAATCTATTCATCTAGTCAAGAGGAAACTTTCTATGTATTTAAAATTAATTTTAAAAGACATGTTTGGTTTTCATAATTTTTGACTTGAGGGCCCAGGGTCAATTTTGGGTGACTTCGGCTTCGGATTAGAACTGCATCAATTTGTATTCCAATAGACTCTCTGGACCCAGTACAATGTATATCCACCCTTAGAATGTGTGTTTTCTTCCCCCCCCTTTTAAATTCATAGGTTTTGTAATTTTGTGCCTCTGTTCCTTTTTCATCAGTTCTTGTGCCGAAATCTTAGAAACTTGCCTAAAAAAGACCCAGAATCTATTCATCTAGTCAAGAGGAAGCTTTCTATGTATTTAAAATTAATTTTGAAAGACATGTTTGGTTTTCACAATTTTTGACTTAAGGGCCCAGGGTCAATTTTGGGTGACTTCGGCTTCGGATTAGAACTGCATCAATTTGTATTCCAATAGACTCTCTGGACCAAGTACAGTGTATATCCACCCTTAGAATGTGTTTTCCCCCCCCCCTTTTAAATTCATATGTTTTGTAATTTTGTGCCTCTGTGACTTTTTCATCAGTTCTGGTGCCGAAATCTTAGAAGCTTGCCTAAAAAAGACCCAGAATCTATTCATCTAGTCAAGAGGAAGCTTTCTATGTATTTAAAATTAATTTTGAAAGACATGTTTGGTTTTCACAATTTTTGACTTAAGGGCCCAGGGTCAAGTTTGGGTGACTTTGGCTTCGGATTAGAACTGCATCAATTTGTATTCCAATAGACTCCCTGGACCCAGTACAATGTATATCCACCCTTAGAATGTGTGTTTTTTCCCCCCCTTTTAAATTCATATGTTTTGTAATTTTGTGCCTCTGTGCCTTTTTCATCAGTTCTGGTGCCGAAATCTTAGAAACTTGCCTAAAAAAGACCCAGAATCTATTCATCTAGTCAAGAGGAAGCTTTCTATGTATTTAAAATTAATTTTGAAAGACATGTTTGGTTTTCACAATTTTTGACTTAAGGGCCCAGGGTCAATTTTGGGTGACTTTGGCTTCGGATAAGAACTGCATCAATTTGTATTCCAATAGACTCTCTGGACCCAGTACAATGTATATCCACCCTTAGAATATGTGTTTTCCCCCCATATAGTCAAGAGGAAGCTTTCTATGTATTTAAAATTAATTTTGAAAGACATGTTTGGTTTTCACAATTTTTGACTTAGGGGCCCAGGGTCAATTTTGGGTGACTTCGGCTTCGTATTAGAACTGCATCAATTTGTATTCCAATAGACTCTCTGGACCCAGTACAATGTATATCCACCCTTAGAATGTGTGTTTTCTCCCCCCCCTTTTAAGTTCATATGTTTTGTAATTTTGTGCCTCTGTGACTTTTTCATTAGTTCTGGTACCGAAATCTTAGAAACTTGCCTAAAAAAGACCCAGAATCTATTCATCTAGTCAAGAGGAAGCTTTCTATGTATTTAAAATTAATTTTGAAAGACATGTTTGGTTTTCACAATTTTTGACTTAAGGGCCCAGGGTCAATTTTGGGTGACTTCGGCTTCGGATTAGAACTGCATCAATTTGTATTCTAATAGACTCTCTGGACCAAGTACAATGTATATCCACCCTTAGAATGTGTTTTTTCCCCCCCCCCCTTTTAAATTCATATGTTTTGTAATTTTGTGCCTCTGTGACTTTTTCATCAGTTCTGGTGCCGAAATCTTAGAAGCTTGCCTAAAAAAGACCCAGAATCTATTCATCTAGTCAAGAGGAAGCTTTCTATGTATTTAAAATTAATTTTGAAAAACATGTTTGGTTTTCACAATTTTTGACTCAAGGGCCCAGGGTCAATTTTGGATGACTTCGGCTTCGGATTAGAACTGCATCAATTTGTATTTAAATAGACTCTCTGGACCCAGTACAATGTATATCCACCCTTAGAATGTGTGTTTTCCCCCCCATCTAGTCAAGAGGAAGCTTTCTATGTATTTAAAATTAATTTTGAAAGACATGTTTGGTTTTCACAATTTTTGACTTAGGGGCCCAGGGTCAATTTTGGGTGACTTCGGCTTCGTATTAGAACTGCATCAATTTGCATTCCAATAGACTCTCTGGACCCAGTACAATGTATATCCACCCTTAGAATGTGTGTTTTCTCCCCCCCCCCCTTTTAAGTTCATATGTTTTGTAATTTTGTGCCTCTGTGACTTTTTCATCAGTTCTGGTACCGAAATCTTAGAAACTTGCCTAAAAAAGACCCAGAATCTATTCATCTAGTCAAGAGGAAACTTTCTATGTATTTAAAATTAATTTTGAAAGACATGTTTGGTTTTCACAATTTTTGACTTGAGGTCACAGGGTCAATTTTGGGTGACTTCGGCTTCGGATTAGAACTGCATCAATTTGTATTCCAATAGACTCTCTGGACCCAGTACAATGTATATCCACCCTTAGAATGTGTGTTTTCTCCCCCCTTTTTAAATTCATATGTTTTATAATTTTGTGCCTCTGTGCCTTTTTCATCAGTTCTGGTGCCGAAATCTTAGAAAATTGCCTAAAAAAGACCCAGAATCTATTCATCTAGTCAAGAAGAAGCTTTCTATGTATTTAAAATTAATTTTGAAAGACATGTTTGGTTTTCACAATTTTTGACTTAAGGGCCCAGGGTCAATTTTGGATGACTTCGGCTTCGGATTAGAACTGCATCAATTTGTATTTAAATAGACTCTCTGGACCCAGTACAATGTATATCCACCCTTAGAATGTGTGTTTTCCCCCCCATCTAGTCAAGAGGAAGCTTTCTATGTATTTAAAATTAATTTTGAAAGACATTTTTGGTTTTCACAATTTTTGACTTAAGGGCCCAGGGTCAATTTTGGGTGACTTCGGCTTTGGATTAGAACTGCATCAATTTGTATTCCAATAGACTCTCTGGACCCAGTACAATGTATATCCACCCTTAGAATGTGTGTTTTCTCCCCCCCCCCCCTTTTAAATTCATATGTTTTGTAATGTTGTGCCTCTGTGCCTTTTTCATCAGTTCTGGTGCCGAAATCTTAGAAACTTGCCTAAAAAAGACCCAGAATCTATTCATCTAGTCAAGAGGAAACTTTCTATGTATTTAAAATTAATTTTGAAAGACATGTTTGGTTTTCACAATTTTTGACTTGAGGGCCCAGGGTCAATTTTGGGTGACTTCGGCTTCGGATTAGAACTGCATCAATTTGTATTCCAATAGACTCTCTGGACCCAGTACAATGTATATCCACCCTTAGAATGTGTGTTTTCTTCCCCCCCTTTTAAATTCATAGGTTTTGTAATTTTGTGCTTCTGTTCCTTTTTCATCAGTTCTTGTGCCGAAATCTTAGAAACTTGCCTAAAAAAGACCCAGAATCTATTCATCTAGTCAAGAGGAAGCTTTCTATGTATTTAAAATTAATTTTGAAAGACATGTTTGGTTTTCACAATTTTTGACTTAAGGGCCCAGGGTCAATTTTGGGTGACTTCGGCTTCGTATTAGAACTGCATCAATTTGTATTCCAATAGACTCTCTGGACCAAGTACAATGTATATCCACCCTTAGAATGTGTGTTTTCTCCCCCCCCCTTTTAAATTCATATGTTTTGTAATTTTGTGCCTCAGTGACTTTTTCATCAGTTCTGGTGCCGAAATCTTAGAAGCTTGCCTAAAAAAGACCCAGAATCTATTCATCTAGTCAAGAGGAAGCTTTCTATGTATTTAAAATTAATTTTGAAAGACATGTTTGGTTTTCACAATTTTTGACTTAAGGGCCCAGGGTCAATTTTGGGTGACTTTGGCTTCGGATTAGAACTGCATCAATTTGTATTCCAATAGACTCTCTGGACCCAGTACAATGTATATCCACCCTTAGAATGTGTGTTTTCTCCCCCCCCCCTTTTAAGTTCATATGTTTTGTAATTTTGTGCCTCTGTGCCTTTTTCATCAGTTCTGGTGCCGAAATCTTAGAAACTTGCCTAAAAAAGACCCAGAATCTATTCATCTAGTCAAGAGGAAGCTTTCTATGTATTTAAAATTAATTTTGAAAGACATGTTTGGTTTTCACAATTTTTGACTTAAGGGCCTAGGGTCAATTTTGGGTGACTTTGGCTTCGGATTAGAACTGCATCAATTTGTATTCCAATAGACTCTCTGGACCCAGTACAATGTATATCCACCCTTAGAATGTGTGTTTTCTCCCCCCTTTTTAAATTCATATGTTTTATAATTTTGTGCCTCTGTGCCTTTTTCATCAGTTCTTGTCCGAAATCTTAGAAACTTGCCTAAAAAAGACCCAGAATCTATTCATCTAGTCAAGAGGAAGCTTTCTATGTATTTAAAATTAATTTTGAAAGACATGTTTGGTTTTCACACTTTTTGACTTAAGGGCCCAGGGTCAATTTTGGGTGACTTTGGCTTCGTATTTGAACTGCATCAATTTGTATTCCAATAGACTCTCTGGACCCAGTACAATGTATATCCACCCTTAGAATGTGTGTTTTCTCCCCCCCCCCCTTTTAAGTTCATATGTTTTGTAATTTTGTGCCTCTGTGACTTTTTCATCAGTTCTGGAACCGAAATCTTAGAAACTTGCCTAAAAAAGACCCAGAATCTATTCATCTAGTCAAGAGGAAACTTTCTATGTATTTAAAATTAATTTTGAAAGAGATGTTTGGTTTTCACAATTTTTGACTTGAGGGCGCAGGGTCAATTTTGGGTGACTTCGGCTTCGGATTAGAACTGCATCAATTTGTATTCCAATAGACTCTCTGGACCCAGTACAATGTATATCCACCCTTATAATGTGTGTTTTCTTCCCCCCCTTTTAAATTCATAGGTTTTGTAATTTTGTGCCTCTGTTCCTTTTTCATCAGTTCTTGTGCCGAAATCTTAGAAACTTGCCTAAAAAAGACCCAGAATCTATTCATCTAGTCAAGAGGAAGCTTTCTATGTATTTAAAATTAATTTTGAAAGACATGTTTGGTTTTCACAATTTTTGACTTAAGGGCCCAGGATTAATTTTGGGTGACTTCGGCTTCGTATTAGAACTGCATCAATTTGTATTCCAATAGACTCTCTGGACCCAGTACAATGTATATCCACCCTTAGAATGTGTGTTTTCTCCCCCCCCCCTTTTAAATTCATATGTTTTGTAATTTTGTGCCTCTGTGACTTTTTCATCAGTTCTGGTGCCGAAATCTTAGAAGCTTGCCTAAAAAATACCCAGAATCTATTCATCTAGTCAAGAGGAAGCTTTCTATGTATTTAAAATTAATTTTGAAAGACATGTTTGGTTTTCACAATTTTTGACTTGAGGGCGCAGGGTCAATTTTGGGTGACTTCGGCTTCGGATTAGAACTGCATCAATTTGTATTCCAATAGACTCTCTGGACCCAGTACAATGTATATCCACCCTTATAATGTGTGTTTTCTTCCCCCCCTTTTAAATTCATAGGTTTTGTAATTTTGTGCCTCTGTTCCTTTTTCATCAGTTCTTGTGCCGAAATCTTAGAAACTTGCCTAAAAAAGACCCAGAATCTATTCATCTAGTCAAGAGGAAGCTTTCTATGTATTTAAAATTAATTTTGAAAGACATGTTTGGTTTTCACAATTTTTGACTTAAGGGCCCAGGATTAATTTTGGGTGACTTCGGCTTCGTATTAGAACTGCATCAATTTGTATTCCAATAGACTCTCTGGACCCAGTACAATGTATATCCACCCTTAGAATGTGTGTTTTCTCCCCCCCCCCTTTTAAATTCATATGTTTTGTAATTTTGTGCCTCTGTGACTTTTTCATCAGTTCTGGTGCCGAAATCTTAGAAGCTTGCCTAAAAAATACCCAGAATCTATTCATCTAGTCAAGAGGAAGCTTTCTATGTATTTAAAATTAATTTTGAAAGACATGTTTGGTTTTCACAATTTTTGACTTAAGGGCCCAGGGTCAATTTTGGGTGACTTTGGCTTCGGATTAGAACTGCATCAATTTGTATTCCAATAGACTCTCTGGACCCAGTACAATGTATATCCACCCTTAGTATGTGTGTTTTCTTCCCCCCATTTTAAATTCATATGTTTTGTAATTTAATGCCTCTGTGCCTTTTTCATCAGTTCTGGTGCCGAAATCTTAGAAACTTGCCTAAAAAAGACCCAGAATCTATTCATCTAGTCAAGAGGAAGCTTTCTATGTATTTAAAATTAATTTTGAAAGACATGTTTGGTTTTCACAATTTTTGACTTAAGGGCCCAGGGTCAATTTTGGGTGACTTCGGCTTCGTATTAGAACTGCATCAATTTGTATTCCAATAGACTCTCTGGACCAAGTACAATGTATATCCACCCTAAGAATGTGTGTTTTCTCCCCCCCCCCTTTTAAATTCATGTTTTGTAATTTTGTGCCTCTGTGACTTTTTCATCAGTTCTGGTGCCGAAATCTTAGAAGCTTGCCTAAAAAATACCCAGAATCTATTCATCTTGTCAAGAGGAAGCTTTCTATGTATTTAAAATTAATTTTGAAAGACATGTTTGGTTTTCACAATTTTTGACTTAAGGGCCCAGGGTCAATTTTGGGTGACTTTGGCTTCGGATTAGAACTGCATCAATTTGTATTCCAATAGACTCCCTGGACCCAGTACAATGTATATCCACCCTTAGTATGTGTGTTTTCTTCCCCCCCTTTTAAATTCATATGTTTTGTAATTTTGTGCCTCTGTGCCTTTTTCATCAGTTCTGGTGCCGAAATCTTAGAAACTTGCCTAAAAAAGACCCAGAATCTATTCATCTAGTCAAGAGGAAGCTTTCTATGTATTTAAAATTAATTTTGAAAGACATGTTTGGTTTTCACAATTTTTGACTTAAGGGCCCAGGGTCAATTTTGGGTGACTTTGGCTTCGGATTAGAACTGCATCAATTTGTATTCCAATAGACTCTCTGGACCCAGTACAATGTAAATCCACCCTTAGAATGTGTGTTTTCTCCCCCCTTTTTAAAATCATATGTTTTATAATTTTGTGCCTCTGTGCCTTTTTCATCAGTTCTGGTGCCGAAATCTTAGAAAATTGCCTAAAAAAGACCCAGAATCTATTCATCTAGTCAAGAGGAAGCTTTCTATGTATTTAAAATTAATTTTGAAAGACATGTTTGGTTTTCACAATTTTTGACTTAAGGGCCCAGGGTCAATTTTGGATGACTTCGGCTTCGGATTAGAACTGCATCAATTTGTATTTAAATAGACTCTCTGGACCCAGTACAATGTATATCCACCCTTAGAATGTGTGTTTTCCCCCCCATCTAGTCAAGAGGAAGCTTTCTATGTATTTAAAATTAATTTTGAAAGACATTTTTGGTTTTCACAATTTTTGACTTAAGGGCCCAGGGTCAATTTTGGGTGACTTCGGCTTTGGATTAGAACTGCATCAATTTGTATTCCAATAGACTCTCTGGACCCAGTACAATGTATATCCACCCTTAGAATGTGTGTTTTCTCCCCCCCCCCCTTTTAAATTCATATGTTTTGTAATTTTGTGCCTCTGTGACTTTTTCATCAGTTCTGGTGCCGAAATCTTAGAAGCTTGCCTGAAAAAGACCCAGAATCTATTCATCTAGTCAAGAGGAAGCTTTCTATGTATTTAAAATTAATTTTGAAAGACATGTTTGGTTTTCACAATTTTTGACTTAAGGGCCCAGGGTCAATTTTGGGTGACTTTGGCTTCGGATTAGAACTGCATCAATTTGTATTCCAATAGACTCCCTGGACCCAGTACAATGTATATCCACCCTTAGTATGTGTGTTTTCTTCCCCCCCTTTTAAATTCATATGTTTTGTAATTTTGTGCCTCTGTGCCTTTTTCATCAGTTCTGGTGCCGAAATCTTAGAAACTTGCCTAAAAAAGACCCAGAATCTATTCATCTAGTCAAGAGGAAGCTTTCTATGTATTTAAAATTAATTTTGAAAGACATGTTTGGTTTTCACAATTTTTGACTTAAGGGCCCAGGGTCAATTTTGGGTGACTTTGGCTTCGGATTAGAACTGCATCAATTTGTATTCCAATAGACTCTCTGGACCCAGTACAATGTATATCCACCCTTAGAATGTGTGTTTTCTCCCCCCTTTTTAAATTCATATGTTTTATAATTTTGTGCCTCTGTGCCTTTTTCATCAGTTCTGGTGCCGAAATCTTAGAAAATTGCCTAAAAAAGACCCAGAATCTATTCATCTAGTCAAGAGGAAGCTTTCTATGTATTTAAAATTAATTTTGAAAGACATGTTTGGTTTTCACAATTTTTGACTTAAGGGCCCAGGGTCAATTTTGGATGACTTCGGCTTCGGATTAGAACTGCATCAATTTGTATTTAAATAGACTCTCTGGACCCAGTACAATGTATATCCACCCTTAGAATGTGTGTTTTCCCCCCATCTAGTCAAGAGGAAGCTTTCTATGTATTTAAAATTAATTTTGAAAGACATTTTTGGTCTTCGGCTTTGGATTAGAACTGCATCAATTTGTATTCCAATAGACTCTCTGGACCAAGTACAATGTATATCCACCCTTAGAATGTGTGTTTTCTCCCCCCCCCCTTTTAAATTCATATGTTTTGTAATGTTGTGCATCTGTGCCTTTTTCATCAATTCTGGTGCCGAAATCTTAGAAACTTGCCTAAAAAAGACCCAGAATCTATTCATCTAGTCAAGAGGAAGCTTTCTATGTATTTAAAATTAATTTTGAAAGACATGTTTGGTTTTCACAATTTTTGACTTAAGGGCCCAGGGTCAATTTTGGGTGACTTTGGCTTCGGATTAGAACTGCATCAATTTGTATTCCAATAGACTCCCTGGACCCAGTACAATGTATATCCACCCTTAGAATGTGTGTTTTCCCCACATCTAGTCAAGAGGAAGCTTTCTATGTATTTAAAATTAATTTTGAAAGACATTTTTGGTTTTCACAATTTTGTACTTAAGGGCCCAGGGTCAATTTTGGGTGACTTCGGCTTTGGATTAGAACTGCATCAATTTGTATTCCAATAGACTCTCTGGACCCAGTACAATGTATATCCACCCTTAGAATGTGTGTTTTCTCCCCCCCCCTTTTAAATTCATATGTTTTGTAATGTTGTGCATCTGTGCCTTTTTCATCAGTTCTGGTGCCGAAATCTTAGAAACTTGCCTAAAAAAGACCCAGAATCTATTCATCTAGTCAAGAGGAAGCTTTCTATGTATTTAAAATTAATTTTGAAAGACATGTTTGGTTTTCACAATTTTTGACTTAAGGGCCCAGGGTCAATTTTGGGTGACTTCGGCTTCGGATTAGAACTGCATCAATTTGTATTCCAATAGACTCTCTGGACCCAGTACAATGTATATCCACCCTTAGAATGTGTGTTTTCTCCCCCCTTTTTAAATTCATATGTTTTATAATTTTGTGCATCTGTGCCTTTTTCATCAGTTCTTGTGCCGAAATCTTAGAAACTTGCCTAAAAAAGACCCAGAATCTATTCATCTAGTCAAGAGGAAGCTTTCTATGTATTTAAAATTAATTTTGAAAGACATGTTTGGTTTTCACAATTTTTGACTTAAGGGCCCAGGGTCAATTTTGGGTGACTTCGGCTTCGTATTAGAACTGCATCAATTTGTATTCCAATAGACTCTCTGGACCCAGTACAATGTATATCCACCCTTAGAATGTGTGTTTTCTCCCCCCCCCCTTATAAGTTCATATGTTTTGTAATTTTGTGCCTCTGTGACTTTTTCATCAGTTCTGGTACCGAAATCTTAGAAACTTGCCTAAAAAAGACCCAGAATCTATTCATCTAGTCAAGAGGAAGCTTTCTATGTATTTAAAATTAATTTTGAAAGACATTTTTGGTTTTCACAATTTTTTACTTAAGGGCCCAGGGTCAATTTTGGGTGACTTCGGCTTTGGATTAGAACTGCATCAATTTGTATTCCAATAGACTCTCTGGACCCAGTACAATGTATATCCACCCTTAGAATGTGTGTTTTCTCCCCCCCCCCTTTTAAATTCATATGTTTTGTAATGTTGTGCATCTGTGCCTTTTTCATCAGTTCTTGTGCCGAAATCTTAGAAAATTGCCTAAAAAAGACCCAGAATCTATTCATCTAGTCAAGAGGAAGCTTTCTATGTATTTAAAATTAATTTTGAAAGACATGTTTGGTTTTCCCAATTTTTGACTTAAGGGCCCAGGGTCAATTTTGGATGACTTCGGCTTCGGATTAGAACTGCATCAATTTGTATTTAAATAGACTCTCTGGTCCCAGTACAATGTATATCCACCCTTAGAATGTGTGTTTTCTCCCCCCCCCCTTTTAAGTTCATATGTTTTGTAATTTTGTGCCTCTGTGACTTTTTCATCAGTTCTGGTACCGAAATCTTAGAAACTTGCCTAAAAAAGACCCAGAATCTATTCATCTAGTCAAGAGGAAACTTTCTATGTATTTAAAATTAATTTTGAAAGATATGTTTGGTTTTCACAATTTTTGACTTGAGGGCGCAGGGTCAATTTTGGGTGACTTCGGCTTCGGATTAGAACTGCATCAATTTGTATTCCAATAGACTCTCTGGACCCAGTACAATGTATATCCACCCTTATAATGTGTGTTTTCTTCCCCCCCTTTTAAATTCATAGGTTTTGTAATTTTGTGCCTCTGTTCCTTTTTCATCAGTTCTTGTGTCGAAATCTTAGAAACTTGCCTAAAAAAGACCCAGAATCTATTCATCTAGTCAAGAGGAAGCTTTCTATGTATTTAAAATTAATTTTGAAAGACATGTTTGGTTTTCACAATTTTTGACTTAAGGGCCCAGGGTCAATTTTGGGTGACTTCGGCTTCGTATTAGAACTGCATCAATTTGTATTCCAATAGACTCTCTGGACCAAGTACAATGTATATCCACCCTTAGAATGTGTGTTTTCTCCCCCCCCCTTTTAAATTCATATGTTTTGTAATTTTGTGCCTCTGTGACTTTTTCATCAGTTCTGGTGCCGAAATCTTAGAAGCTTGCCTAAAAAATACCCAGAATCTATTCATCAAGTCAAGAGGAAGCTTTCTATGTATTTAAAATTAATTTTGAAAGACATGTTTGGTTTTCACAATTTTTGACTTAAGGGCCCAGGGTCAATTTTGGGTGACTTTGGCTTCGGATTAGAACTGCATCAATTTGTATTCCAATAGACTCCCTGGACCCAGTACAATGTATATCCACCCTTAGTATGTGTGTTTTCTTCCCCCCCTTTTAAATTCATATGTTTTGTAATTTTGTGCCTCTGTGCCTTATTCATCAGTTCTGGTGCCGAAATCTTAGAAACTTGCCTAAAAAAGACCCAGAATCTATTCATCTAGTCAAGAGGAAGCTTTCAATGTATTTAAAATTAATTTTGAAAGACATGTTTGGTTTTCACAATTTTTGACTTAAGGGCCCAGGGTCAATTTTGGGTGACTTTGGCTTCGGATTAGAACTGCATCAATTTGTATTCCAATAGACTCTCTGGACCCAGTACAATGTAAATCCACCCTTAGAATGTGTGTTTTCTCCCCCCTTTTTAAAATCATATGTTTTATAATTTTGTGCCTCTGTGCCTTTTTCATCAGTTCTGGTGCCGAAATCTTAGAAAATTGCCTAAAAAAGACCCAGAATCTATTCATCTAGTCAAGAGGAAGCTTTCTATGTATTTAAAATTAATTTTGAAAGACATGTTTGGTTTTCACAATTTTTGACTTAAGGGCCCAGGGTCAATTTTGGATGACTTCGGCTTCGGATTAGAACTGCATCAATTTGTATTTAAATAGACTCTCTGGACCCAGTACAATGTATATCCACCCTTAGAATGTGTGTTTTCCCCCCCATCTAGTCAAGAGGAAGCTTTCTATGTATTTAAAATTAATTTTGAAAGACATTTTTGGTTTTCACAATTTTTGACTTAAGGGCCCAGGGTCAATTTTGGGTGACTTCGGCTTTGGATTAGAACTGCATCAATTTGTATTCCAATAGACTCTCTGGACCCAGTACAATGTATATCCACCCTTAGAATGTGTGTTTTCTCCCCCCCCCCTTTTAAATTCATATGTTTTGTAATGTTGTGCCTCTGTGCCTTTTTCATCAGTTCTGGTGCCGAAATCTTAGAAACTTGCCTGAAAAAGACCCAGAATCTATTCATCTAGTCAAGAGGAAACTTTCTATGTATTTAAAATTAATTTTGAAAGACATGTTTGGTTTTCACAATTTTTGACTTGAGGGCCCAGGGTCAATTTTGGGTGACTTCGGCTTCGGATTAGAACTGCATCAATTTGTATTCCAATAGACTCTCTGGACCCAGTACAATGTATATCCACCCTTAGAATGTGTGTTTTCTTCCCCCCCCCTTTTAAATTCATATGTTTTGTAATTTTGTGCCTCTGTGACTTTTTCATCAGTTCTGGTGCCGAAATCTTAGAAGCTTGCCTAAAAAAGACCCAGAATCTATTCATCTAGTCAAGAGGAAGCTTTCTATGTATTTAAAATTAATTTTGAAAGACATGTTTGGTTTTCACAATTTTTGACTTAAGGGCCCAGGGTCAATTTTGGGTGACTTTGGCTTCGGATTAGAACTGCATCAATTTGTATTCCAATAGACTCTCTGGACCCAGTACAATGTATATCCACCCTTAGAATGTGTGTTTTCTTCCCCCCCTTTTAAATTCATATGTTTTGTAATTTTGTGCCTCTGTGCCTTTTTCATCAGTTCTGGTGCCGAAATCTTAGAAACTTGCCTAAAAAAGACCCAGAATCTATTCATCTAGTCAAGAGGAAGCTTTCTATGTATTTAAAATTAATTTTGAAAGACATGTTTGGTTTTCACAATTTTTGACTTAAGGGCCCAGGGTCAATTTTGGGTGACTTTGGCTTCGGATTAGAACTGCATCAATTTGTATTCCAATAGACTCTCTTGACCCAGTACAATGTATATCCACCCTTATAATGTGTGTTTTCTCCCCCCCCTTTTAAGTTCATATGTTTTGTAATTTTGAGCCTCTGTGACTTTTTCATCAGTTCTGGTGCCGAAATCTTAGAAACTTGCCTAAAAAAGACCCAGAATCTATTCATCTAGTCAAGAGGAAGCTTTCTATGTATTTAAAATTAATTTTGAAAGACATGTTTGGTTTTCACAATTTTTGACTTAAGGACCCAGGGTCAATTTTGGGTGACTTCGGCTTCGTATTAGAACTGCATCAATTTGTATTCCAATAGACTCTCTGGACCAAGTACAATGTATATCCACCCTTAGAATGTGTGTTTTCTCCCCCCCCCCTTTTAAATTCATATGTTTTGTAATTTTGTGCCTCTGTGACTTTTTCATCAGTTCTGGTGCCGAAATCTTAGAAGCTTGCCTAAAAAATACCCAGAATCTATTCATCTAGTCAAGAGGAAGCTTTCTATGTATTTAAAATTAATTTTGAAAGACATGTTTGGTTTTCACAATTTTTGACTTAAGGGCCCAGGGTCAATTTTGGGTGACTTTGGCTTCGGATTAGAACTGCATCAATTTGTATTCCAATAGACTCCCTGGACCCAGTACAATGTATATCCACCCTTAGTATGTGTGTTTTCTTCCCCCCCTTTTAAATTCATATGTTTTGTAATTTTGTGCCTCTGTGCCTTTTTCATCAGTTCTGGTGCCGAAATCTTAGAAACTTGCCTAAAAAAGACCCAGAATCTATTCATCTAGTCAAGAGGAAGCTTTCTATGTATTTAAAATTAATTTTGAAAGACATGTTTGGTTTTCACAATTTTTGACTTAAGGGCCCAGGGTCAATTTTGGGTGACTTTGGCTTCGGATTAGAACTGCATCAATTTGTATTCCAATAGACTCTCTGGACCCAGTACAATGTATATCCACCCTTAGAATGTGTGTTTTCTCCCCCCTTTTTAAATTCATATGTTTTATAATTTTGTGCCTCTGTGCCTTTTTCATCAGTTCTGGTGCCGAAATCTTAGAAAATTGCCTAAAAAAGACCCAGAATCTATTCATCTAGTCAAGAGGAAGCTTTCTATGTATTTAAAATTAATTTTGAAAGACATGTTTGGTTTTCACAATTTTTGACTTAAGGGCCCAGGGTCAATTTTGGATGACTTCGGCTTCGGATTAGAACTGCATCAATTTGTATTTAAATAGACTCTCTGGACCCAGTACAATGTATATCCACCCTTAGAATGTGTGTTTTCCCCCCATCTAGTCAAGAGGAAGCTTTCTATGTATTTAAAATTAATTTTGAAAGACATTTTTGGTTTTCACAATTTTGTACTTAAGGGCCCAGGGTCAATTTTGGGTGACTTCGGCTTTGGATTAGAACTGCATCAATTTGTATTCCAATAGACTCTCTGGACCAAGTACAATGTATATCCACCCTTAGAATGTGTGTTTTCTCCCCCCCCCCTTTTAAATTCATATGTTTTGTAATGTTGTGCATCTGTGCCTTTTTCATCAATTCTGGTGCCGAAATCTTAGAAACTTGCCTAAAAAAGACCCAGAATCTATTCATCTAGTCAAGAGGAAGCTTTCTATGTATTTAAAATTAATTTTGAAAGACATGTTTGGTTTTCACAATTTTTGACTTAAGGGCCCAGGGTCAATTTTGGGTGACTTTGGCTTCGGATTAGAACTGCATCAATTTGTATTCCAATAGACTCCCTGGACCCAGTACAATGTATATCCACCCTTAGAATGTGTGTTTTCCCCCCATCTAGTCAAGAGGAAGCTTTCTATGTATTTAAAATTAATTTTGAAAGACATTTTTGGTTTTCACAATTTTGTACTTAAGGGCCCAGGGTCAATTTTGGGTGACTTCGGCTTTGGATTAGAACTGCATCAATTTGTATTCCAATAGACTCTCTGGACCCAGTACAATGTATATCCACCCTTAGAATGTGTGTTTTCTCCCCCCCCCTTTTAAATTCATATGTTTTGTAATGTTGTGCATCTGTGCCTTTTTCATCAGTTCTGGTGCCGAAATCTTAGAAACTTGCCTAAAAAAGACCCAGAATCTATTCATCTAGTCAAGAGGAAGCTTTCTATGTATTTAAAATTAATTTTGAAAGACATGTTTGGTTTTCACAATTTTTGACTTAAGGGCCCAGGGTCAATTTTGGGTGACTTCGGCTTCGGATTAGAACTGCATCAATTTGTATTCCAATAGACTCTCTGGACCCAGTACAATGTATATCCACCCTTAGAATGTGTGTTTTCTCCCCCCTTTTTAAATTCATATGTTTTATAATTTTGTGCATCTGTGCCTTTTTCATCAGTTCTTGTGCCGAAATCTTAGAAACTTGCCTAAAAAAGACAAAGAATCTATTCATCTAGTCAAGAGGAAGCTTTCTATGTATTTAAAATTAATTTTGAAAGACATGTTTGGTTTTCACAATTTTTGACTTAAGGGCCCAGGGTCAATTTTGGGTGACTTCGGCTTCGTATTAGAACTGCATCAATTTGTATTCCAATAGACTCTCTGGACCCAGTACAATGTATATCCACCCTTAGAATGTGTGTTTTCTCCCCCCCCCCTTTTAAGTTCATATGTTTTGTAATTTTGTGCCTCTGTGACTTTTTCATCAGTTCTGGTACCGAAATCTTAGAAACTTGCCTAAAAAAGACCCAGAATCTATTCATCTAGTCAAGAGGAAGCTTTCTATGTATTTAAAATTAATTTTGAAAGACATTTTTGGTTTTCACAATTTTTTACTTAAGGGCCCAGGGTCAATTTTGGGTGACTTCGGCTTTGGATTAGAACTGCATCAATTTGTATTCCAATAGACTCTCTGGACCCAGTACAATGTATATCCACCCTTAGAATGTGTGTTTTCTCCCCCCCCCCTTTTAAATTCATATGTTTTGTAATGTTGTGCATCTGTGCCTTTTTCATCAGTTCTTGTGCCGAAATCTTAGAAAATTGCCTAAAAAAGACCCAGAATCTATTCATCTAGTCAAGAGGAAGCTTTCTATGTATTTAAAATTAATTTTGAAAGACATGTTTGGTTTTCCCAATTTTTGACTTAAGGGCCCAGGGTCAATTTTGGATGACTTCGGCTTCGGATTAGAACTGCATCAATTTGTATTTAAATAGACTCTCTGGTCCCAGTACAATGTATATCCACCCTTAGAATGTGTGTTTTCTCCCCCCCCCCTTTTAAGTTCATATGTTTTGTAATTTTGTGCCTCTGTGACTTTTTCATCAGTTCTGGTACCGAAATCTTAGAAACTTGCCTAAAAAAGACCCAGAATCTATTCATCTAGTCAAGAGGAAACTTTCTATGTATTTAAAATTAATTTTGAAAGATATGTTTGGTTTTCACAATTTTTGACTTGAGGGCGCAGGGTCAATTTTGGGTGACTTCGGCTTCGGATTAGAACTGCATCAATTTGTATTCCAATAGACTCTCTGGACCCAGTACAATGTATATCCACCCTTATAATGTGTGTTTTCTTCCCCCCCTTTTAAATTCATAGGTTTTGTAATTTTGTGCCTCTGTTCCTTTTTCATCAGTTCTTGTGTCGAAATCTTAGAAACTTGCCTAAAAAAGACCCAGAATCTATTCATCTAGTCAAGAGGAAGCTTTCTATGTATTTAAAATTAATTTTGAAAGACATGTTTGGTTTTCACAATTTTTGACTTAAGGGCCCAGGGTCAATTTTGGGTGACTTCGGCTTCGTATTAGAACTGCATCAATTTGTATTCCAATAGACTCTCTGGACCAAGTACAATGTATATCCACCCTTAGAATGTGTGTTTTCTCCCCCCCCCTTTTAAATTCATATGTTTTGTAATTTTGTGCCTCTGTGACTTTTTCATCAGTTCTGGTGCCGAAATCTTAGAAGCTTGCCTAAAAAATACCCAGAATCTATTCATCAAGTCAAGAGGAAGCTTTCTATGTATTTAAAATTAATTTTGAAAGACATGTTTGGTTTTCACAATTTTTGACTTAAGGGCCCAGGGTCAATTTTGGGTGACTTTGGCTTCGGATTAGAACTGCATCAATTTGTATTCCAATAGACTCCCTGGACCCAGTACAATGTATATCCATCCTTAGTATGTGTGTTTTCTTCCCCCCCTTTTAAATTCATATGTTTTGTAATTTTGTGCCTCTGTGCCTTATTCATCAGTTCTGGTGCCGAAATCTTAGAAACTTGCCTAAAAAAGACCCAGAATCTATTCATCTAGTCAAGAGGAAGCTTTCTATGTATTTAAAATTAATTTTGAAAGACATGTTTGGTTTTCACAATTTTTGACTTAAGGGCCCAGGGTCAATTTTGGGTGACTTTGGCTTCGGATTAGAACTGCATCAATTTGTATTCCAATAGACTCTCTGGACCCAGTACAATGTATATCCACCCTTAGAATGTGTGTTTTCTCCCCCCTTTTTAAATTCATATGTTTTATAATTTTGTGCCTCTGTGCCTTTTTCATCAGTTCTGGTGCCGAAATCTTAGAAACTTGCCTAAAAAAGACCAGAATCTATTCATCTAGTCAAGAGGAAGCTTTCTATGTATTTAAAATTAATTTTGAAAGACATGTTTGGTTTTCACAATTTTTGACTTAAGGGCCCAGGGTCAATTTTGGATGACTTCGGCTTCGGATTAGAACTGCATCAATTTGTATTTAAATAGACTCTCTGGACCCAGTACAATGTATATCCACCCTTAGAATGTGTGTTTTCCCCCCATCTAGTCAAGAGGAAGCTTTCTATGTATTTAAAATTAATTTTGAAAGACATTTTTGATTTTCACAATTTTTTACATAAGGGCCCAGGGTCAATTTTGGGTGACTTCGGCTTTGGATTAGAACTGCATCAATTTGTATTCCAATAGACTCTATGGACCCAGTACAATGAATATCCACCCTTAGAATGTGTGTTTTCTCCCCCCCCCTTTTAAATTCATATGTTTTGTAATGTTGTGCATCTGTGCCTTTTTCATCAGTTCTGGTGCCGAAATCTTAGAAACTTGCCTTAAAAAGACCCAGAATCTATTCATCTAGTCAAGAGGAAGCTTTCTATGTATTTAAAATTAATTTTGAAAGACATGTTTGGTTTTCACAATTTTTGACTTAAGGGCCCAGGGTCAATTTTGGGTGACTTTGGCTTCGGATTAGAACTGCATCAATTTGTATTCCAATAGACTCTCTGGACCCAGTACAATGTATATCCACCCTTAGAATGTGTGTTTTCTCCCCCCTTTTTAAATTCATATGTTTTGTAATGTTGTGCATCTGTGCCTTTTTCATCAGTTCTGGTGCCGAAATCTTAGAAACTTGCCTAAAAAAGACCCAGAATCTATTCATCTAGTCAAGAGGAAGCTTTCTATGTATTTAAAATTAATTTTGAAAGACATGTTTGGTTTTCACAATTTTTGACTTAAGGGCCTAGGGTCAATTTTGGGTGATTTCGGCTTCGTATTAGAACTGCATCAATTTGTATTCCAATAGACTCTCTGGACCCAGTACAATGTATATCCACCCTTAGAATGTGTGTTTTCTCCCCCCCCCTTTTAAGTTCATATGTTTTGTAATTTTGTGCCTCTGTGACTTTTTCATCAGTTCTGGTACCGAAATCTTAGAAACTTGCCTAAAAAAGACCCAGAATCTATTCATCTAGTCAAGAGGAAACTTTCTATGTATTTAAAATTAATTTTGAAAGAGATGTTTGGTTTTCACAATTTTTGACTTGAGGGCGCAGGGTCAATTTTGGGTGACTTCGGCTTCGGATTAGAACTGCATCAATTTGTATTCCAATAGACTCTCTGGACCCAGTACAATGTATATCCACCCTTATAATGTGTGTTTTCTTCCCCCCCTTTTAAATTCATAGGTTTTGTAATTTTGTGCCTCTGTTCCTTTTTCATCAGTTCTTGTGCCGAAATCTTAGAAACTTGCCTAAAAAAGACCCAGAATCTATTCATCTAGTCAAGAGGAAGCTTTCTATGTATTTAAAATTAATTTTGAAAGACATTTTTGGTTTTCACAATTTTTTACTTAAGGGCCCAGGGTCAATTTTGGGTGACTTCGGCTTTGGATTAGAACTGCATCAATTTGTATTCCAATAGACTCTCTGGACCCAGTACAATGTATATCCACCCTTAGAATGTGTGTTTTCTCCCCCCCCCCCCTTTTAAATTCATATGTTTTGTAATGTTGTGCATCTGTGCCTTATTCATCAGTTCTGGTGCCGAAATCTTAGAAACTTGCCTAAAAAAGACCCAGAATCTATTCATCTAGTCAAGAGGAAGCTTTCTATGTATTTAAAATTAATTTTGAAAGACATGTTTGGTTTTCACAATTTTTGACTTAAGGGCCCAGGGTCAATTTTGGGTGACTTTGGCTTCGGATTAGAACTGCATCAATTTGTATTCCAATAGACTCTCTGGACCCAGTACAATGTATATCCACCCTTAGAATGTGTGTTTTCTCCCCCCTTTTTAAATTCATATGTTTTGTAATGTTGTGCATCTGTGCCTTTTTCATCAGTTCTGGTGCCGAAATCTTAGAAACTTGCCTAAAAAAGACCCAGAATCTATTCATCTAGTCAAGAGGAAGCTTTCTATGTATTTAAAATTAATTTTGAAAGACATTTTTGGTTTTCACAATTTTTGACTTGAGGGCCCAGGGTCAATTTTGGGTGACTTCGGCTTCGGATTAGAACTGCATCAATTTGTATTCCAATAGACTCTCTGGACCCAGTACAATGTATATCCACCCTTAGAATGTGTGTTTTCTTCCCCCCCTTTTAAATTCATAGGTTTTGTAATTTTGTGCCTCTGTTCCTTTTTCATCAGTTCTTGTGCCGAAATCTTAAAAACTTGCCTAAAAAAGACCAGACTCTATTCATCTAGTCAAGAGGAAGCTTTCTATGTATTTAAAATTAATTTTGAAAGACATGTTTGGTTTTCACAATTTTTGACTTAAGGGCCCAGGGTCAATTTTGGGTGACTTCGGCTTCGTATTAGAACTGCATCAATTTGTATTCCAATAGACTCTCTGGACCAAGTACAATGTATATCCACCCTTAGAATGTGTGTTTTCTCCCCCCTTTTTAAATTCATATGTTTTGTAATGTTGTGCATCTATGCCTTTTTCATCAGTTCTGGTGCCGAAATCTTAGAAACTTGCCTAAAAAAGACCCAGAATCTATTCATCTAGTCAAGAGGAAACTTTCTATGTATTTAAAATTAATTTTGAAAGACATGTTTGGTTTTCACAATTTTTGACTTGAGGGCCCAGGGTCAATTTTGGGTGACTTCGGCTTCGGATTAGAACTGCATCAATTTGTATTCCAATAGACTCTCTGGACCCAGTACAATGTATATCCACCCTTAGAATGTGTGTTTTTTTCCCCCCCTTTTAAATTCATAGGTTTTGTAATTTTGTGCCTCTGTTTCTTTTTCATCAGTTCTTGTGCCGAAATCTTAAAAACTTGCCTAAAAAAGACCCAGAATCTATTCATCTAGTCAAGAGGAAGCTTTCTATGTATTTAAAATTAATTTTGAAAGACATGTTTGGTTTTCACAATTTTTGACTTAAGGGCCCAGGGTCAATTTTGGGTGACTTTGGCTTCGGATTAGAACTGCATCAATTTGTATTCCAATAGACTCTCTGGACCCAGTACAATGTATATCCACCCTTAGAATGTGTGTTTTCTTCCCCCCCTTTTAAATTCATATGTTTTGTAATTTTGTGCCTCTGTGCCTTTTTCATCAGTTCTGGTGCCGAAATCTTAGAAACTTGCCTAAAAAAGACCCAGAATCTATTCATCTAGTCAAGAGGAAGCTTTCTATGTATTTAAAATTAATTTTGAAAGACATGTTTGGTTTTCACAATTTTTGACTTAAGGGCCCAGGGTCAATTTTGGGTGACTTCAGCTTCGTATTAGAACTGCATCAATTTGTATTCCAATAGACTCTCTGGACCCAGTACAATGTATATCTACCCTTAGAATGTGTGTTTTCTCCCCCCCCTTTTAAGTTCATATGTTTTGTAATTTTGTGCCTCTGTGACTTTTTCATCAGTTCTGGTGCCGAAATCTTAGAAACTTGCCTAAAAAAGACCCAGAATCTATTCATATAGTCAAGAGGAAACTTTCTATGTATTTAAAATTAATTTTGAAAGACATGTTTGGTTTTCACAATTTTTGACTTGAGGGCCCAGGGTCAATTTTGGGTGACTTCGGCTTCGGATTAGAACTGCATCAATTTGTATTCCAATAGACTCTCTGGACCCAGTACAATGTATATCCACCCTTATAATGTGTGTTTTCTTACCCCCCTTTTAAATTCATAGGTTTTGTAATTTTGTGCCTCTGTTCCTTTTTCATCAGTTCTTGTGCCGAAATCTTAGAAACTTGCCTAAAAAAGACCCAGAATCTATTCATCTAGTCAAGAGGAAGCTTTCTATGTATTTAAAATTTATTTTTGAAAGACATGTTTGGTTTTCACAATTTTTGACTTAAGGGCCCAGGGTCAATTTTGGGTGACTTCGGCTTTGGATTAGAACTGCATCAATTTGTATTCCAATAGACTCTCTGGACCAAGTACAATGTATATCCACCCTTAGAATGTGTGTTTTCTCCCCCCCCCTTTTAAATTCATATGTTTTGTAATTTTGTGCCTCTGTGACTTTTTCATCAGTTCTGGTGCCGAAATCTTAGAAGCTTGCCTAAAAAATACCCAGAATCTATTCATCTAGTCAAGAGGAAGCTTTCTATGTATTTAAAATTAATTTTGAAAGACATGTTTGGTTTTCACAATTTTTGACTTAAGGGCCCAGGGTCAATTTTGGGTGACTTTGGCTTCGGATTAGAACTGCATCAATTTGTATTCCAATAGACTCTCTGGACCCAGTACAATGTATATCCACCCTTAGTATGTGTGTTTTCTTCCCCCCATTTTAAATTCATATGTTTTGTAATTTAATGCCTCTGTGCCTTTTTCATCAGTTCTGGTGCCGAAATCTTAGAAACTTGCCTAAAAAAGACCCAGAATCTATTCATCTAGTCAAGAGGAAGCTTTCTATGTATTTAAAATTAATTTTGAAAGACATGTTTGGTTTTCACAATTTTTGACCTAAGGGCCCAGGGTCAATTTTGGGTGACTTTGGCTTTGGATTAGAACTGCATCAATTTGTATTCCAATAGACTCTCTGGACCCAGTACAATGTATATCCACCCTTAGAATGTGTGTTTTCTCCCCCCTTTTTAAATTCATATGTTTTATAATTTTGTGCCTCTGTGCCTTTTTCATCAGTTCTGGTGCCGAAATCTTAGAAAATTGCCTAAAAAAGACCCAGAATCTATTCATCTAGTCAAGAGGAAGCTTTCTATGTATTTAAAATTAATTTTGAAAGACATGTTTGGTTTTCACAATTTTTGACTTAAGGGCCCAGGGTCAATTTTGGATGACTTCGGCTTCGGATTAGAACTGCATCAATTTGTATTTAAATAGACTCTCTGGACCCAGTACAATGTATATCCACCCTTAGAATGTGTGTTTTCCCCCCATCTAGTCAAGAGGAAGCTTTCTATGTATTTAAAATTAATTTTGAAAGACATTTTTGGTTTTCACAATTTTGTACTTAAGGGCCCAGGGTCAATTTTGGGTGACTTCGGCTTTGGATTAGAACTGCATCAATTTGTATTCCAATAGACTCTCTGGACCCAGTACAATGTATATCCACCCTTAGAATGTGTGTTTTCTCCCCCCCCCCTTTTAAATTCATATGTTTTGCAATGTTGTGCATCTGTGCCTTTTTCATCAGTTCTGGTGCCGAAATCTTAGAAACTTGCCTTAAAAAGACCCAGAATCTATTCATCTAGTCAAGAGGAAACTTTCTATGTATTTAAAATTAATTTTGAAAGAGATGTTTGGTTTTCACAATTTTTGACTTAAGGGCCCAGGGTCAATTTTGGGTGACTTCGGCTTCGTATTAGAACTGCATCAATTTGTATTCCAATAGACTCTCTGGACCCAGTACAATGTATATCCACCCTTAGAATGTGTGTTTTCTCCCCCCCCTTTAAAATTCATAGGTTTTGTAATTTTGTGCCTCTGTGACTTTTTCATCAGTTCTGGTGCCGAAATCTTAGAAGCTTGCCTAAAAAATACCCAGAATCTATTCATCTAGTCAAGAGGAAGCTTTCTATGTATTTAAAATTAATTTTGAAAGACATGTTTGGTTTTCACAATTTTTGACTTAAGGGCCCAGGGTCAATTTTGGGTGACTTTGGCTTCGGATTAGAACTGCATCAATTTGTATTCCAATAGACTCTCTGGACCCAGTACAATGTATATCCACCCTTAGTATGTGTGTTTTCTTCCCCCCATTTTAAATTCATATGTTTTGTAATTTAATGCCTCTGTGCCTTTTTCATCAGTTCTGGTGCCGAAATCTTAGAAACTTGCCTAAAAAAGACCCAGAATCTATTCATCTAGTCAAGAGGAAGCTTTCTATGTATTTAAAATTAATTTTGAAAGACATGTTTGGTTTTCACAATTTTTGACTTAAGGGCCCAGGGTCAATTTTGGGTGACTTTGGCTTTGGATTAGAACTGCATCAATTTGTATTCCAATAGACTCTCTGGACCCAGTACAATGTATATCCACCCTTAGAATGTGTGTTTTCTCCCCCCTTTTTAAATTCATATGTTTTATAATTTTGTGCCTCTGTGCCTTTTTCATCAGTTCTGGTGCCGAAATCTTAGAAAATTGCCTAAAAAAGACCCAGAATCTATTCATCTAGTCAAGAGGAAGCTTTCTATGTATTTAAAATTAATTTTGAAAGACATGTTTGGTTTTCACAATTTTTGACTTAAGGGCCCAGGGTCAATTTTGGATGACTTCGGCTTCGGATTAGAACTGCATCAATTTGTATTTAAATAGACTCTCTGGACCCAGTACAATGTATATCCACCCTTAGAATGTGTGTTTTCCCCCCATCTAGTCAAGAGGAAGCTTTCTATGTATTTAAAATTAATTTTGAAAGACATTTTTGGTTTTCACAATTTTGTACTTAAGGGCCCAGGGTCAATTTTGGGTGACTTCGGCTTTGGATTAGAACTGCATCAATTTGTATTCCAATAGACTCTCTGGACCCAGTACAATGTATATCCACCCTTAGAATGTGTGTTTTCTCCCCCCCCCCCTTTTAAATTCATATGTTTTGTAATGTTGTGCATCTGTGCCTTTTTCATCAGTTCTGGTGCCGAAATCTTAGAAACTTGCCTTAAAAAGACCCAGAATCTATTCATCTAGTCAAGAGGAAGCTTTCTATGTATTTAAAATTAATTTTGAAAGACATGTTTGGTTTTCACAATTTTTGACTTAAGGGCCCAGGGTCAATTTTGGGTGACTTTGGCTTCGGATTAGAACTGCATCAATTTGTATTCCAATAGACTCTCTGGACCCAGTACAATGTATATCCACCCTTAGAATGTGTGTTTTCTCCCCCCTTTTTAAATTCATATGTTTTGTAATGTTGTGCATCTGTGCCTTTTTCATCAGTTCTGGTGCCGAAATCTTAGAAACTTGCCTAAAAAAGACCCAGAATCTATTCATCTAGTCAAGAGGAAGCTTTCTATGTATTTAAAATTAATTTTGAAAGACATGTTTGGTTTTCACAATTTTTGACTTAAGGGCCCAGGGTCAATTTTGGGTGATTTCGGCTTAGGATTTGAACTGCATCAATTTGTATTCCAATAGACTCTCTGGACCCAGTACAATGTATATCCACCCTTAGAATGTGTGTTTTCTCCCCCCCCCCCTTTTAAATTCATATGTTTTGTAATGTTGTGCATCTGTGCCTTTTTCATCAGTTCTGGTGCCGAAATCTTAGAAACTTGCCTAAAAAAGACCAGACTCTATTCATCTAGTCAAGAGGAAGCTTTCTATGTATTTAAAATTAATTTTGAAAGACATGTTTGGTTTTCACAATTTTTGACTTAAGGGCCCAGGGTCAATTTTGGGTGACTTCGGCTTCGTATTAGAACTGCATCAATTTGTATTCCAATAGACTCTCTGGACCCAGTACAATGTATATCCACCCTTAGAATGTGTGTTTTCTCCCCCCCCCCTTTTAAGTTCATATGTTTTGTAATTTTGTGCCTCTGTGACTTTTTCATCAGTTCTGGTACCGAAATCTTAGAAACTTGCCTAAAAAAGACCCAGAATCTATTCATCTAGTCAAGAGGAAACTTTCTATGTATTTAAAATTAATTTTGAAAGAGATGTTTGGTTTTCACAATTTTTGACTTGAGGGCGCAGGGTCAATTTTGGGTGACTTCGGCTTCGGATTAGAACTGCATCAATTTGTATTCCAATAGACTCTCTGGACCCAGTACAATGTATATCCACCCTTATAATGTGTGTTTTCTTCCCCCCCTTTTAAATTCATAGGTTTTGTAATTTTGTGCCTCTGTGACTTTTTCATCAGTTCTGGTGCCGAAATCTTAGAAGCTTGCCTAAAAAATACCCAGAATCTATTCATCTAGTCAAGAGGAAGCTTTCTATGTATTTAAAATTAATTTTGAAAGACATGTTTGGTTTTCCCAATTTTTGACTTAAGGGCCCAGGGTCAATTTTGGGTGACTTTGGCTTCGGATTAGAACTGCATCAATTTGTATTCCAATAGACTCCCTGGACCCAGTACAATGTATATCCACCCTTAGTATGTGTGTTTTCTTCCCCCCCTTTTAAATTCATATGTTTTGTAATTTTGTGCCTCTGTGCCTTTTTCATCAGTTCTGGTGCCGAAATCTTAGAAACTTGCCTAAAAAAGACCCAGAATCTATTCATCTAGTCAAGAGGAAGCTTTCTATGTATTTAAAATTAATTTTGAAAGACATGTTTGGTTTTCACAATTTTTGACTAAAGGGCCCAGGGTCAATTTTGGGTGACTTTGGCTTCGGATTAGAACTGCATCAATTTGTATTCCAATAGACTCTCTGGACCCAGTACAATGTATATCCACCCTTAGAATGTGTGTTTTCTCCCCCCCCTTTTAAATTCATATGTTTTATAATTTTGTGCCTCTGTGCCTTTTTCATCAGTTCTGGTGCCGAAATCTTAGAAAATTGCCTAAAAAAGACCCAGAATCTATTCATCTAGTCAAGAGGAAGCTTTCTATGTATTTAAAATTAATTTTGAAAGACATGTTTGGTTTTCCCAATTTTTGACTTAAGGGCCCAGGGTCAATTTTGGATGACTTCGGCTTCGGATTAGAACTGCATCAATTTGTATTTAAATAGACTCTCTGGACCCAGTACAATGTATATCCACCCTTAGAATGTGTGTTTTCCCCCCATCTAGTCAAGAGGAAGCTTTCTATGTATTTAAAATTAATTTTGAAAGACATTTTTGGTTTTCACAATTTTTTACTTAAGGGCCCAGGGTCAATTTTGGGTGACTTCGGCTTTGGATTAGAACTGCATCAATTTGTATTCCAATAGACTCTCTGGACCCAGTACAATGTATATCCACCCTTAGAATGTGTGTTTTCTCCCCCCCCCTTTTAAATTCATATGTTTTGTAATGTTGTGCATCTGTGCCCTTTTCATCAGTTCTTGTGCCGAAATCTTAGAAAATTGCCTAAAAAAGACCCAGAATCTATTCATCTAGTCAAGAGGAAGCTTTCTATGTATTTAAAATTAATTTTGAAAGACATGTTTGGTTTTCACAATTTTTGACTTAAGGGCCCAGGGTCAATTTTGGGTGACTTTGGCTTCGGATTAGAACTGCATCAATGTGTATTCCAATAGACTCTCTGGACCCAGTACAATGTATATCCACCCTTAGAATGTGTGTTTTCTTCCCCCCCTTTTAAATTCATATGTTTTGTAATTTTGTGCCTCTGTGCCTTTTTCATCAGTTCTGGTGCCGAAATCTTAGAAACTTGCCTAAAAAAGACCCAGAATCTATTCATCTAGTCAAGAGGAAGCTTTCTATGTATTTAAAATTAATTTTGAAAGACATGTTTGGTTTTCACAATTTTTGACTTAAGGGCCCAGGGTCAATTTTGGGTGACTTCAGCTTCGTATTAGAACTGCATCAATTTGTATTCCAATAGACTCTCTGGACCCAGTACAATGTATATCCACCCTTAGAATGTGTGTTTTCTCCCCCCCCCCTTTTAAGTTCATATGTTTTGTAATTTTGTGCCTCTGTGACTTTTTCATCAGTTCTGGTGCCGAAATCTTAGAAACTTGCCTAAAAAAGACCCAGAATCTATTCATCAAGTCAAAAGGAAGCTTTCTATGTATTTAAAATTAATTTTGAAAGACATGTTTGGTTTTCACAATTTTTGACTTAAGGGCCCAGGGTCAATTTTGGGTGACTTTGGCTTCGGATTAGAACTGCATCAATTTGTATTCCAATAGACTCCCTGGACCCAGTACAATGTATATCCACCCTTAGTATGTGTGTTTTCTTCCCCCCCTTTTAAATTCATATGTTTTGTAATTTTGTGCCTCTGTGCCTTATTCATCAGTTCTGGTGCCGAAATCTTAGAAACTTGCCTAAAAAAGACCCAGAATCTATTCATCTAGTCAAGAGGAAGCTTTCTATGTATTTAAAATTAATTTTGAAAGACATGTTTGGTTTTCACAATTTTTGACTTAAGGGCCCAGGGTCAATTTTGGGTGACTTTGGCTTCGGATTAGAACTGCATCAATTTGTATTCCAATAGACTCTCTGGACCCAGTACAATGTAAATCCACCCTTAGAATGTGTGTTTTCTCCCCCCTTTTTAAAATCATATGTTTTATAATTTTGTGCCTCTGTGCCTTTTTCATCAGTTCTGGTGCCGAAATCTTAGAAAATTGCCTAAAAAAGACCCAGAATCTATTCATCTAGTCAAGAGGAAGCTTTCTATGTATTTAAAATTAATTTTGAAAGACATGTTTGGTTTTCACAATTTTTGACTTAAGGGCCCAGGGTCAATTTTGGATGACTTCGGCTTCGGATTAGAACTGCATCAATTTGTATTTAAATAGACTCTCTGGACCCAGTACAATGTATATCCACCCTTAGAATGTGTGTTTTCCCCCCCATCTAGTCAAGAGGAAGCTTTCTATGTATTTAAAATTAATTTTGAAAGACATTTTTGGTTTTCACAATTTTTGACTTAAGGGCCCAGGGTCAATTTTGGGTGACTTCGGCTTTGGATTAGAACTGCATCAATTTGTATTCCAATAGACTCTCTGGACCCAGTACAATGTATATCCACCCTTAGAATGTGTGTTTTCTCCCCCCCCCCCCCTTTTAAATTCATATGTTTTGTAATGTTGTGCCTCTGTGCCTTTTTCATCAGTTCTGGTGCCGAAATCTTAGAAACTTGCCTGAAAAAGACCCAGAATCTATTCATCTAGTCAAGAGGAAACTTTCTATGTATTTAAAATTAATTTTGAAAGACATGTTTGGTTTTCACAATTTTTGACTTGAGGGCCCAGGGTCAATTTTGGGTGACTTCGGCTTCGGATTAGAACTGCATCAATTTGTATTCCAATAGACTCTCTGGACCCAGTACAATGTATATCCACCCTTAGAATGTGTGTTTTCTTCCCCCCCCCCTTTTAAATTCATATGTTTTGTAATTTTGTGCCTCTGTGACTTTTTCATCAGTTCTGGTGCCGAAATCTTAGAAGCTTGCCTAAAAAAGACCCAGAATCTATTCATCTAGTCAAGAGGAAGCTTTCTATGTATTTAAAATTAATTTTGAAAGACATGTTTGGTTTTCACAATTTTTGACTTAAGGGCCCAGGGTCAATTTTGGGTGACTTTGGCTTCGGATTAGAACTGCATCAATTTGTATTCCAATAGACTCTCTGGACCCAGTACAATGTATATCCACCCTTAGAATGTGTGTTTTCTTCCCCCCCTTTTAAATTCATATGTTTTGTAATTTTGTGCCTCTGTGCCTTTTTCATCAGTTCTGGTGCCGAAATCTTAGAAACTTGCCTAAAAAAGACCCAGAATCTATTCATCTAGTCAAGAGGAAGCTTTCTATGTATTTAAAATTAATTTTGAAAGACATGTTTGGTTTTCACAATTTTTGACTTAAGGGCCCAGGGTCAATTTTGGGTGACTTTGGCTTCGGATTAGAACTGCATCAATTTGTATTCCAATAGACTCTCTGGACCCAGTACAATGTATATCCACCCTTAGAATGTGTGTTTTCTCCCCCCTTTTTAAATTCATATGTTTTATAATTTTGTGCCTCTGTGCCTTTTTCATCAGTTCTGGTGCCGAAATCTTAGAAAATTGCCTAAAAAAGACCCAGAATCTATTCATCTAGTCAAGAGGAAGCTTTCTATGTATTTAAAATTAATTTTGAAAGACATGTTTGGTTTTCACAATTTTTGACTTAAGGGCCCAGGGTCAATTTTGGATGACTTCGGCTTCGGATTAGAACTGCATCAATTTGTATTTAAATAGACTCTCTGGACCCAGTACAATGTATATCCACCCTTAGAATGTGTGTTTTCCCCCCATCTAGTCAAGAGGAAGCTTTCTATGTATTTAAAATTAATTTTGAAAGACATTTTTGGTTTTCACAATTTTGTACTTAAGGGCCCAGGGTCAATTTTGGGTGACTTCGGCTTTGGATTAGAACTGCATCAATTTGTATTCCAATAGACTCTCTGGACCAAGTACAATGTATATCCACCCTTAGAATGTGTGTTTTCTCCCCCCCCCCCTTTTAAATTCATATGTTTTGTAATGTTGTGCATCTGTGCCTTTTTCATCAATTCTGGTGCCGAAATCTTAGAAACTTGCCTAAAAAAGACCCAGAATCTATTCATCTAGTCAAGAGGAAGCTTTCTATGTATTTAAAATTAATTTTGAAAGACATGTTTGGTTTTCACAATTTTTGACTTAAGGGCCCAGGGTCAATTTTGGGTGACTTTGGCTTCGGATTAGAACTGCATCAATTTGTATTCCAATAGACTCCCTGGACCCAGTACAATGTATATCCACCCTTAGAATGTGTGTTTTCCCCCCATCTAGTCAAGAGGAAGCTTTCTATGTATTTAAAATTAATTTTGAAAGACATTTTTGGTTTTCACAATTTTGTACTTAAGGGCCCAGGGTCAATTTTGGGTGACTTCGGCTTTGGATTAGAACTGCATCAATTTGTATTCCAATAGACTCTCTGGACCCAGTACAATGTATATCCACCCTTAGAATGTGTGTTTTCTCCCCCCCCCTTTTAAATTCATATGTTTTGTAATGTTGTGCATCTGTGCCTTTTTCATCAGTTCTGGTGCCGAAATCTTAGAAACTTGCCTAAAAAAGACCCAGAATCTATTCATCTAGTCAAGAGGAAGCTTTCTATGTATTTAAAATTAATTTTGAAAGACATGTTTGGTTTTCACAATTTTTGACTTAAGGGCCCAGGGTCAATTTTGGGTGACTTCGGCTTCGGATTAGAACTGCATCAATTTGTATTCCAATAGACTCTCTGGACCCAGTACAATGTATATCCACCCTTAGAATGTGTGTTTTCTCCCCCCTTTTTAAATTCATATGTTTTATAATTTTGTGCATCTGTGCCTTTTTCATCAGTTCTTGTGCCGAAATCTTAGAAACTTGCCTAAAAAAGACCCAGAATCTATTCATCTAGTCAAGAGGAAGCTTTCTATGTATTTAAAATTAATTTTGAAAGACATGTTTGGTTTTCACAATTTTTGACTTAAGGGCCCAGGGTCAATTTTGGGTGACTTCGGCTTCGTATTAGAACTGCATCAATTTGTATTCCAATAGACTCTCTGGACCCAGTACAATGTATATCCACCCTTAGAATGTGTGTTTTCTCCCCCCCCCCTTTTAAGTTCATATGTTTTGTAATTTTGTGCCTCTGTGACTTTTTCATCAGTTCTGGTACCGAAATCTTAGAAACTTGCCTAAAAAAGACCCAGAATCTATTCATCTAGTCAAGAGGAAGCTTTCTATGTATTTAAAATTAATTTTGAAAGACATTTTTGGTTTTCACAATTTTTTACTTAAGGGCCCAGGGTCAATTTTGGGTGACTTCGGCTTTGGATTAGAACTGCATCAATTTGTATTCCAATAGACTCTCTGGACCCAGTACAATGTATATCCACCCTTAGAATGTGTGTTTTCTCCCCCCCCCCTTTTAAATTCATATGTTTTGTAATGTTGTGCATCTGTGCCTTTTTCATCAGTTCTTGTGCCGAAATCTTAGAAAATTGCCTAAAAAAGACCCAGAATCTATTCATCTAGTCAAGAGGAAGCTTTCTATGTATTTAAAATTAATTTTGAAAGACATGTTTGGTTTTCCCAATTTTTGACTTAAGGGCCCAGGGTCAATTTTGGATGACTTCGGCTTCGGATTAGAACTGCATCAATTTGTATTTAAATAGACTCTCTGGTCCCAGTACAATGTATATCCACCCTTAGAATGTGTGTTTTCTCCCCCCCCCCCCTTTTAAGTTCATATGTTTTGTAATTTTGTGCCTCTGTGACTTTTTCATCAGTTCTGGTACCGAAATCTTAGAAACTTGCCTAAAAAAGACCCAGAATCTATTCATCTAGTCAAGAGGAAACTTTCTATGTATTTAAAATTAATTTTGAAAGATATGTTTGGTTTTCACAATTTTTGACTTGAGGGCGCAGGGTCAATTTTGGGTGACTTCGGCTTCGGATTAGAACTGCATCAATTTGTATTCCAATAGACTCTCTGGACCCAGTACAATGTATATCCACCCTTATAATGTGTGTTTTCTTCCCCCCCTTTTAAATTCATAGGTTTTGTAATTTTGTGCCTCTGTTCCTTTTTCATCAGTTCTTGTGTCGAAATCTTAGAAACTTGCCTAAAAAAGACCCAGAATCTATTCATCTAGTCAAGAGGAAGCTTTCTATGTATTTAAAATTAATTTTGAAAGACATGTTTGGTTTTCACAATTTTTGACTTAAGGGCCCAGGGTCAATTTTGGGTGACTTCGGCTTCGTATTAGAACTGCATCAATTTGTATTCCAATAGACTCTCTGGACCAAGTACAATGTATATCCACCCTTAGAATGTGTGTTTTCTCCCCCCCCCCTTTTAAATTCATATGTTTTGTAATTTTGTGCCTCTGTGACTTTTTCATCAGTTCTGGTGCCGAAATCTTAGAAGCTTGCCTAAAAAATACCCAGAATCTATTCATCAAGTCAAGAGGAAGCTTTCTATGTATTTAAAATTAATTTTGAAAGACATGTTTGGTTTTCACAATTTTTGACTTAAGGGCCCAGGGTCAATTTTGGGTGACTTTGGCTTCGGATTAGAACTGCATCAATTTGTATTCCAATAGACTCCCTGGACCCAGTACAATGTATATCCACCCTTAGTATGTGTGTTTTCTTCCCCCCCTTTTAAATTCATATGTTTTGTAATTTTGTGCCTCTGTGCCTTATTCATCAGTTCTGGTGCCGAAATCTTAGAAACTTGCCTAAAAAAGACCCAGAATCTATTCATCTAGTCAAGAGGAAGCTTTCTATGTATTTAAAATTAATTTTGAAAGACATGTTTGGTTTTCACAATTTTTGACTTAAGGGCCCAGGGTCAATTTTGGGTGACTTTGGCTTCGGATTAGAACTGCATCAATTTGTATTCCAATAGACTCTCTGGACCCAGTACAATGTATATCCACCCTTAGAATGTGTGTTTTCTCCCCCCTTTTTAAATTCATATGTTTTATAATTTTGTGCCTCTGTGCCTTTTTCATCAGTTCTGGTGCCGAAATCTTAGAAACTTGCCTAAAAAAGACCAGAATCTATTCATCTAGTCAAGAGGAAGCTTTCTATGTATTTAAAATTAATTTTGAAAGACATGTTTGGTTTTCACAATTTTTGACTTAAGGGCCCAGGGTCAATTTTGGATGACTTCGGCTTCGGATTAGAACTGCATCAATTTGTATTTAAATAGACTCTCTGGACCCAGTACAATGTATATCCACCCTTAGAATGTGTGTTTTTTCCCCATCTAGTCAAGAGGAAGCTTTCTATGTATTTAAAATTAATTTTGAAAGACATTTTTGGTTTTCACAATTTTTTACATAAGGGCCCAGGGTCAATTTTGGGTGACTTCGGCTTTGGATTAGAACTGCATCAATTTGTATTCCAATAGACTCTATGGACCCAGTACAATGAATATCCACCCTTAGAATGTGTGTTTTCTCCCCCCCCCTTTTAAATTCATATGTTTTGTAATGTTGTGCATCTGTGCCTTTTTCATCAGTTCTGGTGCCGAAATCTTAGAAACTTGCCTTAAAAAGACCCAGAATCTATTCATCTAGTCAAGAGGAAGCTTTCTATGTATTTAAAATTAATTTTGAAAGACATGTTTGGTTTTCACAATTTTTGACTTAAGGGCCCAGGGTCAATTTTGGGTGACTTTGGCTTCGGATTAGAACTGCATCAATTTGTATTCCAATAGACTCTCTGGACCCAGTACAATGTATATCCACCCTTAGAATGTGTGTTTTCTCCCCCCTTTTTAAATTCATATGTTTTGTAATGTTGTGCATCTGTGCCTTTTTCATCAGTTCTGGTGCCGAAATCTTAGAAACTTGCCTAAAAAAGACCCAGAATCTATTCATCTAGTCAAGAGGAAGCTTTCTATGTATTTAAAATTAATTTTGAAAGACATGTTTGGTTTTCACAATTTTTGACTTAAGGGCCTAGGGTCAATTTTGGGTGATTTCGGCTTCGTATTAGAACTGCATCAATTTGTATTCCAATAGACTCTCTGGACCCAGTACAATGTATATCCACCCTTAGAATGTGTGTTTTCTCCCCCCCCCTTTTAAGTTCATATGTTTTGTAATTTTGTGCCTCTGTGACTTTTTCATCAGTTCTGGTACCGAAATCTTAGAAACTTGCCTAAAAAAGACCCAGAATCTATTCATCTAGTCAAGAGGAAACTTTCTATGTATTTAAAATTAATTTTGAAAGAGATGTTTGGTTTTCACAATTTTTGACTTGAGGGCGCAGGGTCAATTTTGGGTGACTTCGGCTTCGGATTAGAACTGCATCAATTTGTATTCCAATAGACTCTCTGGACCCAGTACAATGTATATCCACCCTTATAATGTGTGTTTTCTTCCCCCCCTTTTAAATTCATAGGTTTTGTAATTTTGTGCCTCTGTTCCTTTTTCATCAGTTCTTGTGCCGAAATCTTAGAAACTTGCCTAAAAAAGACCCAGAATCTATTCATCTAGTCAAGAGGAAGCTTTCTATGTATTTAAAATTAATTTTGAAAGACATTTTTGGTTTTCACAATTTTTTACTTAAGGGCCCAGGGTCAATTTTGGGTGACTTCGGCTTTGGATTAGAACTGCATCAATTTGTATTCCAATAGACTCTCTGGACCCAGTACAATGTATATCCACCCTTAGAATGTGTGTTTTCTCCCCCCCCCCTTTTAAATTCATATGTTTTGTAATGTTGTGCATCTGTGCCTTATTCATCAGTTCTGGTGCCGAAATCTTAGAAACTTGCCTAAAAAAGACCCAGAATCTATTCATCTAGTCAAGAGGAAGCTTTCTATGTATTTAAAATTAATTTTGAAAGACATGTTTGGTTTTCACAATTTTTGACTTAAGGGCCCAGGGTCAATTTTGGGTGACTTTGGCTTCGGATTAGAACTGCATCAATTTGTATTCCAATAGACTCTCTGGACCCAGTACAATGTATATCCACCCTTAGAATGTGTGTTTTCTCCCCCCTTTTTAAATTCATATGTTTTGTAATGTTGTGCATCTGTGCCTTTTTCATCAGTTCTGGTGCCGAAATCTTAGAAACTTGCCTAAAAAAGACCCAGAATCTATTCATCTAGTCAAGAGGAAGCTTTCTATGTATTTAAAATTAATTTTGAAAGACATTTTTGGTTTTCACAATTTTTGACTTGAGGGCCCAGGGTCAATTTTGGGTGACTTCGGCTTCGGATTAGAACTGCATCAATTTGTATTCCAATAGACTCTCTGGACCCAGTACAATGTATATCCACCCTTAGAATGTGTGTTTTCTTCCCCCCCTTTTAAATTCATAGGTTTTGTAATTTTGTGCCTCTGTTCCTTTTTCATCAGTTCTTGTGCCGAAATCTTAAAAACTTGCCTAAAAAAGACCAGACTCTATTCATCTAGTCAAGAGGAAGCTTTCTATGTATTTAAAATTAATTTTGAAAGACATGTTTGGTTTTCACAATTTTTGACTTAAGGGCCCAGGGTCAATTTTGGGTGACTTCGGCTTCGTATTAGAACTGCATCAATTTGTATTCCAATAGACTCTCTGGACCAAGTACAATGTATATCCACCCTTAGAATGTGTGTTTTCTCCCCCCTTTTTAAATTCATATGTTTTGTAATGTTGTGCATCTATGCCTTTTTCATCAGTTCTGGTGCCGAAATCTTAGAAACTTGCCTAAAAAAGACCCAGAATCTATTCATCTAGTCAAGAGGAAACTTTCTATGTATTTAAAATTAATTTTGAAAGACATGTTTGGTTTTCACAATTTTTGACTTGAGGGCCCAGGGTCAATTTTGGGTGACTTCGGCTTCGGATTAGAACTGCATCAATTTGTATTCCAATAGACTCTCTGGACCCAGTACAATGTATATCCACCCTTAGAATGTGTGTTTTTTTCCCCCCCTTTTAAATTCATAGGTTTTGTAATTTTGTGCCTCTGTTTCTTTTTCATCAGTTCTTGTGCCGAAATCTTAAAAACTTGCCTAAAAAAGACCCAGAATCTATTCATCTAGTCAAGAGGAAGCTTTCTATGTATTTAAAATTAATTTTGAAAGACATGTTTGGTTTTCACAATTTTTGACTTAAGGGCCCAGGGTCAATTTTGGGTGACTTTGGCTTCGGATTAGAACTGCATCAATTTGTATTCCAATAGACTCTCTGGACCCAGTACAATGTATATCCACCCTTAGAATGTGTGTTTTCTCCCCCCTTTTTAAATTCATATGTTTTGTAATTTTGTGCCTCTGTGCCTTTTTCATCAGTTCTGGTGCCGAAATCTTAGAAACTTGCCTAAAAAAGACCCAGAATCTATTCATCTAGTCAAGAGGAAGCTTTCTATGTATTTAAAATTAATTTTGAAAGACATGTTTGGTTTTCACAATTTTTGACTTAAGGGCCCAGGGTCAATTTTGGGTGACTTCAGCTTCGTATTAGAACTGCATCAATTTGTATTCCAATAGACTCTCTGGACCCAGTACAATGTATATCTACCCTTAGAATGTGTGTTTTCTCCCCCCCCTTTTAAGTTCATATGTTTTGTAATTTTGTGCCTCTGTGACTTTTTCATCAGTTCTGGTGCCGAAATCTTAGAAACTTGCCTAAAAAAGACCCAGAATCTATTCATATAGTCAAGAGGAAACTTTCTATGTATTTAAAATTAATTTTGAAAGACATGTTTGGTTTTCACAATTTTTGACTTGAGGGCCCAGGGTCAATTTTGGGTGACTTCGGCTTCGGATTAGAACTGCATCAATTTGTATTCCAATAGACTCTCTGGACCCAGTACAATGTATATCCACCCTTATAATGTGTGTTTTCTTACCCCCCTTTTAAATTCATAGGTTTTGTAATTTTGTGCCTCTGTTCCTTTTTCATCAGTTCTTGTGCCGAAATCTTAGAAACTTGCCTAAAAAAGACCCAGAATCTATTCATCTAGTCAAGAGGAAGCTTTCTATGTATTTAAAATTAATTTTGAAAGACATGTTTGGTTTTCACAATTTTTGACTTAAGGGCCCAGGGTCAATTTTGGGTGACTTCGGCTTTGGATTAGAACTGCATCAATTTGTATTCCAATAGACTCTCTGGACCAAGTACAATGTATATCCACCCTTAGAATGTGTGTTTTCTCCCCCCCCTTTTAAATTCATATGTTTTGTAATTTTGTGCCTCTGTGACTTTTTCATCAGTTCTGGTGCCGAAATCTTAGAAGCTTGCCTAAAAAATACCCAGAATCTATTCATCTAGTCAAGAGGAAGCTTTCTATGTATTTAAAATTAATTTTGAAAGACATGTTTGGTTTTCACAATTTTTGACTTAAGGGCCCAGGGTCAATTTTGGGTGACTTTGGCTTCGGATTAGAACTGCATCAATTTGTATTCCAATAGACTCTCTGGACCCAGTACAATGTATATCCACCCTTAGTATGTGTGTTTTCTTCCCCCCATTTTAAATTCATATGTTTTGTAATTTAATGCCTCTGTGCCTTTTTCATCAGTTCTGGTGCCGAAATCTTAGAAACTTGCCTAAAAAAGACCCAGAATCTATTCATCTAGTCAAGAGGAAGCTTTCTATGTATTTAAAATTAATTTTGAAAGACATGTTTGGTTTTCACAATTTTTGACCTAAGGGCCCAGGGTCAATTTTGGGTGACTTTGGCTTTGGATTAGAACTGCATCAATTTGTATTCCAATAGACTCTCTGGACCCAGTACAATGTATATCCACCCTTAGAATGTGTGTTTTCTCCCCCCTTTTTAAATTCATATGTTTTATAATTTTGTGCCTCTGTGCCTTTTTCATCAGTTCTGGTGCCGAAATCTTAGAAAATTGCCTAAAAAAGACCCAGAATCTATTCATCTAGTCAAGAGGAAGCTTTCTATGTATTTAAAATTAATTTTGAAAGACATGTTTGGTTTTCACAATTTTTGACTTAAGGGCCCAGGGTCAATTTTGGATGACTTCGGCTTCGGATTAGAACTGCATCAATTTGTATTTAAATAGACTCTCTGGACCCAGTACAATGTATATCCACCCTTAGAATGTGTGTTTTCCCCCCATCTAGTCAAGAGGAAGCTTTCTATGTATTTAAAATTAATTTTGAAAGACATTTTTGGTTTTCACAATTTTGTACTTAAGGGCCCAGGGTCAATTTTGGGTGACTTCGGCTTTGGATTAGAACTGCATCAATTTGTATTCCAATAGACTCTCTGGACCCAGTACAATGTATATCCACCCTTAGAATGTGTGTTTTCTCCCCCCCCCCTTTTAAATTCATATGTTTTGTAATGTTGTGCATCTGTGCCTTTTTCATCAGTTCTGGTGCCGAAATCTTAGAAACTTGCCTTAAAAAGACCCAGAATCTATTCATCTAGTCAAGAGGAAACTTTCTATGTATTTAAAATTAATTTTGAAAGAGATGTTTGGTTTTCACAATTTTTGACTTAAGGGCCCAGGGTCAATTTTGGGTGACTTCGGCTTCGTATTAGAACTGCATCAATTTGTATTCCAATAGACTCTCTGGACCCAGTACAATGTATATCCACCCTTAGAATGTGTGTTTTCTCCCCCCCCTTTAAAATTCATAGGTTTGTAATTTTGTGCCTCTGTGACTTTTTCATCAGTTCTGGTGCCGAAATCTTAGAAGCTTGCCTAAAAAATACCCAGAATCTATTCATCTAGTCAAGAGGAAGCTTTCTATGTATTTAAAATTAATTTTGAAAGAAATGTTTGGTTTTCACAATTTTTGACTTAAGGGCCCAGGGTCAATTTTGGGTGACTTTGGCTTCGGATTAGAACTGCATCAATTTGTATTCCAATAGACTCTCTGGACCCAGTACAATGTATATCCACCCTTAGTATGTGTGTTTTCTTCCCCCCATTTTAAATTCATATGTTTTGTAATTTAATGCCTCTGTGCCTTTTTCATCAGTTCTGGTGCCGAAATCTTAGAAACTTGCCTAAAAAAGACCCAGAATCTATTCATCTAGTCAAGAGGAAGCTTTCTATGTATTTAAAATTAATTTTGAAAGACATGTTTGGTTTTCACAATTTTTGACTTAAGGGCCCAGGGTCAATTTTGGGTGACTTTGGCTTTGGATTAGAACTGCATCAATTTGTATTCCAATAGACTCTCTGGACCCAGTACAATGTATATCCACCCTTAGAATGTGTGTTTTCTCCCCCCTTTTTAAATTCATATGTTTTATAATTTTGTGCCTCTGTGCCTTTTTCATCAGTTCTGGTGCCGAAATCTTAGAAAATTGCCTAAAAAAGACCCAGAATCTATTCATCTAGTCAAGAGGAAGCTTTCTATGTATTTAAAATTAATTTTGAAAGACATGTTTGGTTTTCACAATTTTTGACTTAAGGGCCCAGGGTCAATTTTGGATGACTTCGGCTTCGGATTAGAACTGCATCAATTTGTATTTAAATAGACTCTCTGGACCCAGTACAATGTATATCCACCCTTAGAATGTGTGTTTTCCCCCCATCTAGTCAAGAGGAAGCTTTCTATGTATTTAAAATTAATTTTGAAAGACATTTTTGGTTTTCACAATTTTGTACTTAAGGGCCCAGGGTCAATTTTGGGTGACTTCGGCTTTGGATTAGAACTGCATCAATTTGTATTCCAATAGACTCTCTGGACCCAGTACAATGTATATCCACCCTTAGAATGTGTGTTTTCTCCCCCCCCCCCCTTTTAAATTCATATGTTTTGTAATGTTGTGCATCTGTGCCTTTTTCATCAGTTCTGGTGCCGAAATCTTAGAAACTTGCCTTAAAAAGACCCAGAATCTATTCATCTAGTCAAGAGGAAGCTTTCTATGTATTTAAAATTAATTTTGAAAGACATGTTTGGTTTTCACAATTTTTGACTTAAGGGCCCAGGGTCAATTTTGGGTGACTTTGGCTTCGGATTAGAACTGCATCAATTTGTATTCCAATAGACTCTCTGGACCCAGTACAATGTATATCCACCCTTAGAATGTGTGTTTTCTCCCCCCTTTTTAAATTCATATGTTTTGTAATGTTGTGCATCTGTGCCTTTTTCATCAGTTCTGGTGCCGAAATCTTAGAAACTTGCCTAAAAAAGACCCAGAATCTATTCATCTAGTCAAGAGGAAGCTTTCTATGTATTTAAAATTAATTTTGAAAGACATGTTTGGTTTTCACAATTTTTGACTTAAGGGCCCAGGGTCAATTTTGGGTGATTTCGGCTTAGGATTTGAACTGCATCAATTTGTATTCCAATAGACTCTCTGGACCCAGTACAATGTATATCCACCCTTAGAATGTGTGTTTTCTCCCCCCCCCCCTTTTAAATTCATATGTTTTGTAATGTTGTGCATCTGTGCCTTTTTCATCAGTTCTGGTGCCGAAATCTTAGAAACTTGCCTTAAAAAGACCCAGAATCTATTCATCTAGTCAAGAGGAAGCTTTCTATGTATTTAAAATTAATTTTGAAAGACATGTTTGGTTTTCACAATTTTTGACTTAAGGGCCCAGGGTCAATTTTGGGTGACTTCGGCTTCGTATTAGAACTGCATCAATTTGTATTCCAATAGACTCTCTGGACCCAGTACAATGTATATCCACCCTTAGAATGTGTGTTTTCTCCCCCCCCCCTTTTAAGTTCATATGTTTTGTAATTTTGTGCCTCTGTGACTTTTTCATCAGTTCTGGTACCGAAATCTTAGAAACTTGCCTAAAAAAGACCCAGAATCTATTCATCTAGTCAAGAGGAAACTTTCTATGTATTTAAAATTAATTTTGAAAGAGATGTTTGGTTTTCACAATTTTTGACTTGAGGGCGCAGGGTCAATTTTGGGTGACTTCGGCTTCGGATTAGAACTGCATCAATTTGTATTCCAATAGACTCTCTGGACCCAGTACAATGTATATCCACCCTTATAATGTGTGTTTTCTTCCCCCCCTTTTAAATTCATAGGTTTTGTAATTTTGTGCCTCTGTGACTTTTTCATCAGTTCTGGTGCCGAAATCTTAGAAGCTTGCCTAAAAAATACCCAGAATCTATTCATCTAGTCAAGAGGAAGCTTTCTATGTATTTAAAATTAATTTTGAAAGACATGTTTGGTTTTCACAATTTTTGACTTAAGGGCCCAGGGTCAATTTTGGGTGACTTTGGCTTCGGATTAGAACTGCATCAATTTGTATTCCAATAGACTCCCTGGACCCAGTACAATGTATATCCACCCTTAGTATGTGTGTTTTCTTCCCCCCCTTTTAAATTCATATGTTTTGTAATTTTGTGCCTCTGTGCCTTTTTCATCAGTTCTGGTGCCGAAATCTTAGAAACTTGCCTAAAAAAGACCCAGAATCTATTCATCTAGTCAAGAGGAAGCTTTCTATGTATTTAAAATTAATTTTGAAAGACATGTTTGGTTTTCACAATTTTTGACTAAAGGGCCCAGGGTCAATTTTGGGTGACTTTGGCTTCGGATTAGAACTGCATCAATTTGTATTCCAATAGACTCTCTGGACCCAGTACAATGTATATCCACCCTTAGAATGTGTGTTTTCTCCCCCCCCTTTTAAATTCATATGTTTTATAATTTTGTGCCTCTGTGCCTTTTTCATCAGTTCTGGTGCCGAAATCTTAGAAAATTGCCTAAAAAAGACCCAGAATCTATTCATCTAGTCAAGAGGAAGCTTTCTATGTATTTAAAATTAATTTTGAAAGACATGTTTGGTTTTCCCAATTTTTGACTTAAGGGCCCAGGGTCAATTTTGGATGACTTCGGCTTCGGATTAGAACTGCATCAATTTGTATTTAAATAGACTCTCTGGACCCAGTACAATGTATATCCACCCTTAGAATGTGTGTTTTCCCCCCATCTAGTCAAGAGGAAGCTTTCTATGTATTTAAAATTAATTTTGAAAGACATTTTTGGTTTTCACAATTTTTTACTTAAGGGCCCAGGGTCAATTTTGGGTGACTTCGGCTTTGGATTAGAACTGCATCAATTTGTATTCCAATAGACTCTCTGGACCCAGTACAATGTATATCCACCCTTAGAATGTGTGTTTTCTCCCCCCCCCCCCTTTTAAATTCATATGTTTTGTAATGTTGTGCATCTGTGCCCTTTTCATCAGTTCTTGTGCCGAAATCTTAGAAAATTGCCTAAAAAAGACCCAGAATCTATTCATCTAGTCAAGAGGAAGCTTTCTATGTATTTAAAATTAATTTTAAAAGACATGTTTGGTTTTCACAATTTTTGACTTAAGGGCCCAGGGTCAATTTTGGGTGACTTTGGCTTCGGATTAGAACTGCATCAATGTGTATTCCAATAGACTCTCTGGACCCAGTACAATGTATATCCACCCTTAGAATGTGTGTTTTCTTCCCCCCCTTTTAAATTCATATGTTTTGTAATTTTGTGCCTCTGTGCCTTTTTCATCAGTTCTGGTGCCGAAATCTTAGAAACTTGCCTAAAAAAGACCCAGAATCTATTCATCTAGTCAAGAGGAAGCTTTCTATGTATTTAAAATTAATTTTGAAAGACATGTTTGGTTTTCACAATTTTTGACTTAAGGGCCCAGGGTCAATTTTGGGTGACTTCAGCTTCGTATTAGAACTGCATCAATTTGTATTCCAATAGACTCTCTGGACCCAGTACAATGTATATCCACCCTTAGAATGTGTGTTTTCTCCCCCCCCCCCTTTTAAGTTCATATGTTTTGTAATTTTGTGCCTCTGTGACTTTTACATCAGTTCTGGTGCCGAAATCTTAGAAACTTGCCTAAAAAAGACCCAGAATCTATTCATATAGTCAAGAGGAAACTTTCTATGTATTTAAAATTAATTTTGAAAGACATGTTTGGTTTTCACAATTTTTGACTTGAGGGCCCAGGGTCAATTTTGGGTGACTTCGGCTTTGGATTAGAACTGCATCAATTTGTATTCCAATAGACTCTCTGGACCCAGTACAATGTATATCCACCCTTATAATGTGTGTTTTCTTACCCCCCTTTTAAATTCATAGGTTTTGTAATTTTGTGCCTCTGTTCCTTTTTCATCAGTTCTTGTGCCGAAATCTTAGAAACTTGCCTAAAAAAGACCCAGAATCTATTCATCTAGTCAAGAGGAAGCTTTCTATGTATTTAAAATTAATTTTGAAAGACATGTTTGGTTTTCACAATTTTTGACTTAAGGGCCCAGGGGTCAATTTTGGGTGACTTCGGCTTCGTATTAGAACTGCATCAATTTGTATTCCAATAGACTCTCTGGACCAAGTACAATGTATATCCACCCTTAGAATGTGTGTTTTCTCCCCCCCCTTTTAAATTCATATGTTTTGTAATTTTGTGCCTCTGTGACTTTTTCATCAGTTCTGGTGCCGAAATCTTAGAAGCTTGCCTAAAAAATACCCAGAATCTATTCATCTAGTCAAGAGGAAGCTTTCTATGTATTTAAAACTAATTTTGAAAGACATGTTTGGTTTTCACAATTTTTGACTTAAGGGCCCAGGGTCAATTTTGGGTGACTTTGGCTTCGGATTAGAACTGCATCAATTTGTATTCCAATAGACTCTCTGGACCCAGTACAATGTATATCCACCCTTAGTATGTGTGTTTTCTTCCCCCCATTTTAAATTCATATGTTTTGTAATTTAATGCCTCTGTGCCTTTTTCAATTGTTCTGGTGCCGAAATCTTAGAAACTTGCCTAAAAAAGACCCAGAATCTATTCATCTAGTCAAGAGGAAGCTTTCTATGTATTTAAAATTAATTTTGAAAGACATTTTTGGTTTTCACAATTTTTTACTTAAGGGCCCAGGGTCAATTTTGGGTGACTTCGGCTTTGGATTAGAACTGCATCAATTTGTATTCCAATAGACTCTCTGGACCCAGTACAATGTATATCCACCCTTAGAATGTGTGTTTTCTCCCCCCCCCTTTTAAATTCATATGCTTTGTAATGTTGTGCATCTGTGCCTTTTTCATCAGTTCTTGTGCCGAAATCTTAGAAAATTGCCTAAAAAAGACCCAGAATCTATTCATCTAGTCAAGAGGAAGCTTTCTATGTATTTAAAATTAATTTTGAAAGACATGTTTGGTTTTCCCAATTTTTGACTTAAGGGCCCAGGGTCAATTTTGGATGACTTCGGCTTCGGATTAGAACTGCATCAATTTGTATTTAAATAGACTCTCTGGTCCCAGTACAATGTATATCCACCCTTAGAATGTGTGTTTTCCCCCCATCTAGTCAAGAGGAAGCTTTCTATGTATTTAAAATTAATTTTGAAAGACATTTTTGGTTTTCACAATTTTGTACTTAAGGGCCCAGGGTCAATTTTGGGTGACTTCGGCTTTGGATTAGAACTGCATCAATTTGTATTCCAATAGACTCTCTGGACCCAGTACAATGTATATCCACCCTTAGAATGTGTGTTTTCTCCCCCCCCCCCCCCCTTTTAAATTCATATGTTTTGTAATGTTGTGCATCTGTGCCTTTTTCATCAGTTCTGGTGCCGAAATCTTAGAAACTTGCCTAAAAAAGACCCAGAATCTATTCATCTAGTCAAGAGGAAGCTTTCTATGTATTTAAAATTAATTTTGAAAGACATGTTTGGTTTTCACAATTTTTGACTTAAGGGCCCAGGGTCAATTTTGGGTGACTTCGGCTTCGGATTAGAACTGCATCAATTTGTATTCCAATAGACTCTCTGGACCCAGTACAATGTATATCCACCCTTAGAATGTGTGTTTTCTCCCCCTTTTTTAAATTCATATGTTTTATAATTTTGTGCATCTGTGCCTTTTTCATCAGTTCTTGTGCCGAAATCTTAGAAACTTGCCTAAAAAAGACCCAGAATCTATTCATCTAGTCAAGAGGAAGCTTTCTATGTATTTAAAATTAATTTTGAAAGACATGTTTGGTTTTCACAATTTTTGACTTAAGGGCCCAGGGTCAATTTTGGGTGACTTCGGCTTCGTATTAGAACTGCATCAATTTGTATTCCAATAGACTCTCTGGACCCAGTACAATGTATATCCACCCTTAGAATGTGTGTTTTCTCCCCCCCCCCTTTTAAGTTCATATGTTTTGTAATTTTGTGCCTCTGTGACTTTTTCATCAGTTCTGGTACCGAAATCTTAGAAACTTGCCTAAAAAAGACCCAGAATCTATTCATCTAGTCAAGAGGAAGCTTTCTATGTATTTAAAATTAATTTTGAAAGACATGTTTGGTTTTCCCCATTTTTGACTTAAGGGCCCAGGGTCAATTTTGGATGACTTCGGCTTCGGATTAGAACTGCATCAATTTGTATTTAAATAGACTCTCTGGTCCCAGTACAATGTATATCCACCCTTAGAATGTGTGTTTTCTCCCCCCCCCCTTTTAAGTTCATATGTTTTGTAATTTTGTGCCTCTGTGACTTTTTCATCAGTTCTGGTACCGAAATCTTAGAAACTTGCCTAAAAAAGACCCAGAATCTATTCATCTAGTCAAGAGGAAACTTTCTATGTATTTAAAATTAATTTTGAAAGATATGTTTGGTTTTCACAATTTTTGACTTGAGGGCGCAGGGTCAATTTTGGGTGACTTCGGCTTCGGATTAGAACTGCATCAATTTGTATTCCAATAGACTCTCTGGACCCAGTACAATGTATATCCACCCTTATAATGTGTGTTTTCTGCCCCCCCTTTTAAATTCATAGGTTTTGTAATTTTGTGCCTCTGTTCCTTTTTCATCAGTTCTTGTGTCGAAATCTTAGAAACTTGCCTAAAAAAGACCCAGAATCTATTCATCTAGTCAAGAGGAAGCTTTCTATGTATTTAAAATTAATTTTGAAAGACATGTTTGGTTTTCACAATTTTTGACTTAAGGGCCCAGGGTCAATTTTGGGTGACTTCGGCTTCGTATTAGAACTGCATCAATTTGTATTCCAATAGACTCTCTGGACCAAGTACAATGTATATCCACCCTTAGAATGTGTGTTTTCTCCCCCCCCCTTTTAAATTCATATGTTTTGTAATTTTGTGCCTCTGTGACTTTTTCATCAGTTCTGGTGCCGAAATCTTAGAAGCTTGCCTAAAAAATACCCAGAATCTATTCATCAAGTCAAGAGGAAGCTTTCTATGTATTTAAAATTAATTTTGAAAGACATGTTTGGTTTTCACAATTTTTGACTTAAGGGCCCAGGGTCAATTTTGGGTGACTTTGGCTTCGGATTAGAACTGCATCAATTTGTATTCCAATAGACTCCCTGGACCCAGTACAATGTATATCCACCCTTAGTATGTGTGTTTTCTTCCCCCCCTTTTAAATTCATATGTTTTGTAATTTTGTGCCTCTGTGCCTTATTCATCAGTTCTGGTGCCGAAATCTTAGAAACTTGCCTAAAAAAGACCCAGAATCTATTCATCTAGTCAAGAGGAAGCTTTCTATGTATTTAAAATTAATTTTGAAAGACATGTTTGGTTTTCACAATTTTTGACTTAAGGGCCCAGGGTCAATTTTGGGTGACTTTGGCTTCGGATTAGAACTGCATCAATTTGTATTCCAATAGACTCTCTGGACCCAGTACAATGTATATCCACCCTTAGAATGTGTGTTTTCTCCCCCCTTTTTAAATTCATATGTTTTATAATTTTGTGCCTCTGTGCCTTTTTCATCAGTTCTGGTGCCGAAATCTTAGAAACTTGCCTAAAAAAGACCAGAATCTATTCATCTAGTCAAGAGGAAGCTTTCTATGTATTTAAAATTAATTTTGAAAGACATGTTTGGTTTTCACAATTTTTGACTTAAGGGCCCAGGGTCAATTTTGGATGACTTCGGCTTCGGATTAGAACTGCATCAATTTGTATTTAAATAGACTCTCTGGACCCAGTACAATGTATATCCACCCTTAGAATGTGTGTTTTCCCCCCATCTAGTCAAGAGGAAGCTTTCTATGTATTTAAAATTAATTTTGAAAGACATTTTTGGTTTTCACAATTTTTTACTTAAGGGCCCAGGGTCAATTTTGGGTGACTTCGGCTTTGGATTAGAACTGCATCAATTTGTATTCCAATAGACTCTCTGGACCCAGTACAATGTATATCCACCCTTAGAATGTGTGTTTTCTCCCCCCCCCCCCCCTTTTAAATTCATATGTTTTGTAATGTTGTGCATCTGTGCCTTATTCATCAGTTCTGGTGCCGAAATCTTAGAAACTTGCCTAAAAAAGACCCAGAATCTATTCATCTAGTCAAGAGGAAGCTTTCTATGTATTTAAAATTAATTTTGAAAGACATGTTTGGTTTTCACAATTTTTGACTTAAGGGCCCAGGGTCAATTTTGGGTGACTTTGGCTTCGGATTAGAACTGCATCAATTTGTATTCCAATAGACTCTCTGGACCCAGTACAATGTATATCCACCCTTAGAATGTGTGTTTTCTCCCCCCTTTTTAAATTCATATGTTTTGTAATGTTGTGCATCTGTGCCTTTTTCATCAGTTCTGGTGCCGAAATCTTAGAAACTTGCCTAAAAAAGACCCAGAATCTATTCATCTAGTCAAGAGGAAGCTTTCTATGTATTTAAAATTAATTTTGAAAGACATTTTTGGTTTTCACAATTTTTGACTTGAGGGCCCAGGGTCAATTTTGGGTGACTTCGGCTTCGGATTAGAACTGCATCAATTTGTATTCCAATAGACTCTCTGGACCCAGTACAATGTATATCCACCCTTAGAATGTGTGTTTTCTTCCCCCCCTTTTAAATTCATATGTTTTGTAATTTTGTGCCTCTGTTCCTTTTTCATCAGTTCTTGTGCCGAAATCTTAAAAACTTGCCTAAAAAAGACCAGACTCTATTCATCTAGTCAAGAGGAAGCTTTCTATGTATTTAAAATTAATTTTGAAAGACATGTTTGGTTTTCACAATTTTTGACTTAAGGGCCCAGGGTCAATTTTGGGTGACTTCGGCTTCGTATTAGAACTGCATCAATTTGTATTCCAATAGACTCTCTGGACCAAGTACAATGTATATCCACCCTTAGAATGTGTGTTTTCTCCCCCCTTTTTAAATTCATATGTTTTGTAATGTTGTGCATCTGTGCCTTTTTCATCAGTTCTGGTGCCGAAATCTTAGAAACTTGCCTAAAAAAGACCCAGAATCTATTCATCTAGTCAAGAGGAAACTTTCTATGTATTTAAAATTAATTTTGAAAGACATGTTTGGTTTTCACAATTTTTGACTTGAGGGCCCAGGGTCAATTTTGGGTGACTTCGGCTTCGGATTAGAACTGCATCAATTTGTATTCCAATAGACTCTCTGGACCCAGTACAATGTATATCCACCCTTAGAATGTGTGTTTTTTTCCCCCCCTTTTAAATTCATAGGTTTTGTAATTTTGTGCCTCTGTTTCTTTTTCATCAGTTCTTGTGCCGAAATCTTAAAAACTTGCCTAAAAAAGACCCAGAATCTATTCATCTAGTCAAGAGGATGCTTTCTATGTATTTAAAATTAATTTTGAAAGACATGTTTGGTTTTCACAATTTTTGACTTAAGGGCCCAGGGTCAATTTTGGGTGACTTTGGCTTCGGATTAGAACTGCATCAATTTGTATTCCAATAGACTCTCTGGACCCAGTACAATGTATATCCACCCTTAGAATGTGTGTTTTCTTCCCCCCCTTTTAAATTCATATGTTTTGTAATTTTGTGCCTCTGTGCCTTTTTCATCAGTTCTGGTGCCGAAATCTTAGAAACTTGCCTAAAAAAGACCCAGAATCTATTCATCTAGTCAAGAGGAAGCTTTCTATGTATTTAAAATTAATTTTGAAAGACATGTTTGGTTTTCACAATTTTTGACTTAAGGGCCCAGGGTCAATTTTGGGTGACTTCAGCTTCGTATTAGAACTGCATCAATTTGTATTCCAATAGACTCTCTGGACCCAGTACAATGTATATCTACCCTTAGAATGTGTGTTTTCTCCCCCCCCTTTTAAGTTCATATGTTTTGTAATTTTGTGCCTCTGTGACTTTTTCATCAGTTCTGGTGCCGAAATCTTAGAAACTTGCCTAAAAAAGACCCAGAATCTATTCATATAGTCAAGAGGAAACTTTCTATGTATTTAAAATTAATTTTGAAAGACATGTTTGGTTTTCACAATTTTTGACTTGAGGGCCCAGGGTCAATTTTGGGTGACTTCGGCTTCGGATTAGAACTGCATCAATTTGTATTCCAATAGACTCTCTGGACCCAGTACAATGTATATCCACCCTTATAATGTGTGTTTTCTTACCCCCCTTTTAAATTCATAGGTTTTGTAATTTTGTGCCTCTGTTCCTTTTTCATCAGTTCTTGTGCCGAAATCTTAGAAACTTGCCTAAAAAAGACCCAGAATCTATTCATCTAGTCAAGAGGAAGCTTTCTATGTATTTAAAATTAATTTTGAAAGAGATGTTTGGTTTTCACAATTTTTGACTTAAGGGCCCAGGGTCAATTTTGGGTGACTTCGGCTTCGTATTAGAACTGCATCAATTTGTATTCCAATAGACTCTCTGGACCAAGTACAATGTATATCCACCCTTAGAATGTGTGTTTTCTCCCCCCCCTTTTAAATTCATATGTTTTGTAATTTTGTGCCTCTGTGACTTTTTCATCAGTTCTGGTGCCGAAATCTTAGAAGCTTGCCTAAAAAATACCCAGAATCTATTCATCTAGTCAAGAGGAAGCTTTCTATGTATTTAAAATTAATTTTGAAAGACATGTTTGGTTTTCACAATTTTTGACTTAAGGGCCCAGGGTCAATTTTGGGTGACTTTGGCTTCGGATTAGAACTGCATCAATTTGTATTCCAATAGACTCTCTGGACCCAGTACAATGTATATCCACCCTTAGTATGTGTGTTTTCTTCCCCCCATTTTAAATTCATATGTTTTGTAATTTAATGCCTCTGTGCCTTTTTCATCAGTTCTGGTGCCGAAATCTTAGAAACTTGCCTAAAAAAGACCCAGAATCTATTCATCTAGTCAAGAGGAAGCTTTCTATGTATTTAAAATTAATTTTGAAAGACATGTTTGGTTTTCACAATTTTTGACTTAAGGGCCCAGGGTCAATTTTGGGTGACTTTGGCTTTGGATTAGAACTGCATCAATTTGTATTCCAATAGACTCTCTGGACCCAGTACAATGTATATCCACCCTTAGAATGTGTGTTTTCTCCCCCCTTTTTAAATTCATATGTTTTATAATTTTGTGCCTCTGTGCCTTTTTCATCAGTTCTGGTGCCGAAATCTTAGAAAATTGCCTAAAAAAGACCCAGAATCTATTCATCTAGTCAAGAGGAAGCTTTCTATGTATTTAAAATTAATTTTGAAAGACATGTTTGGTTTTCACAATTTTTGACTTAAGGGCCCAGGGTCAATTTTGGATGACTTCGGCTTCGGATTAGAACTGCATCAATTTGTATTTAAATAGACTCTCTGGACCCAGTACAATGTATATCCACCCTTAGAATGTGTGTTTTCCCCCCATCTAGTCAAGAGGAAGCTTTCTATGTATTTAAAATTAATTTTGAAAGACATTTTTGGTTTTCACAATTTTGTACTTAAGGGCCCAGGGTCAATTTTGGGTGACTTCGGCTTTGGATTAGAACTGCATCAATTTGTATTCCAATAGACTCTCTGGACCCAGTACAATGTATATCCACCCTTAGAATGTGTGTTTTCTCCCCCCCCCCTTTTAAATTCATATGTTTTGTAATGTTGTGCATCTGTGCCTTTTTCATCAGTTCTGGTGCCGAAATCTTAGAAACTTGCCTTAAAAAGACCCAGAATCTATTCATCTAGTCAAGAGGAAACTTTCTATGTATTTAAAATTAATTTTGAAAGAGATGTTTGGTTTTCACAATTTTTGACTTAAGGGCCCAGGGTCAATTTTGGGTGACTTCGGCTTCGTATTAGAACTGCATCAATTTGTATTCCAATAGACTCTCTGGACACAGTACAATGTATATCCACCCTTAGAATGTGTGTTTTCTCCCCCCCCCCTTTTAAATTCATAGGTTTTGTAATTTTGTGCCTCTGTGACTTTTTCATCAGTTCTGGTGCCGAAATCTTAGAAGCTTGCCTAAAAAATACCCAGAATCTATTCATCTAGTCAAGAGGAAGCTTTCTATGTATTTAAAATTAATTTTGAAAGACATGTTTGGTTTTCACAATTTTTGACTTAAGGGCCCAGGGTCAATTTTGGGTGACTTTGGCTTCGGATTAGAACTGCATCAATTTGTATTCCAATAGACTCCCTGGACCCAGTACAATGTATATCCACCCTTAGTATGTGTGTTTTCTTCCCCCCCTTTTAAATTCATATGTTTTGTAATTTTGTGCCTCTGTGCCTTTTTCATCAGTTCTGGTGCCGAAATCTTAGAAACTTGCCTAAAAAAGACCCAGAATCTATTCATCTAGTCAAGAGGAAGCTTTCTATGTATTTAAAATTAATTTTGAAAGACATGTTTGGTTTTCACAATTTTTGACTTAAGGGCCCAGGGTCAATTTTGGGTGACTTTGGCTTCGGATTAGAACTGCATCAATTTGTATTCCAATAGACTCTCTGGACCCAGTACAATGTATATCCACCCTTAGAATGTGTGTTTTCTCCCCCCTTTTTAAATTCATATGTTTTATAATTTTGTGCCTCTGTGCCTTTTTCATCAGTTCTGGTGCCGAAATCTTAGAAACTTGCCTAAAAAAGACCAGAATCTATTCATCTAGTCAAGAGGAAGCTTTCTATGTATTTAAAATTAATTTTGAAAGACATGTTTGGTTTTCACAATTTTTGACTTAAGGGCCCAGGGTCAATTTTGGATGACTTCGGCTTCGGATTAGAACTGCATCAATTTGTATTTAAATAGACTCTCTGGACCCAGTACAATGTATATCCACCCTTAGAATGTGTGTTTTCCCCCCATCTAGTCAAGAGGAAGCTTTCTATGTATTTAAAATTAATTTTGAAAGACATTTTTGGTTTTCACAATTTTTTACATAAGGGCCCAGGGTCAATTTTGGGTGACTTCGGCTTTGGATTAGAACTGCATCAATTTGTATTCCAATAGACTCTATGGACCCAGTACAATGAATATCCACCCTTAGAATGTGTGTTTTCTCCCCCCCCCCTTTTAAATTCATATGTTTTGTAATGTTGTGCATCTGTGCCTTTTTCATCAGTTCTGGTGCCGAAATCTTAGAAACTTGCCTTAAAAAGACCCAGAATCTATTCATCTAGTCAAGAGGAAGCTTTCTATGTATTTAAAATTAATTTTGAAAGACATGTTTGGTTTTCACAATTTTTGACTTAAGGGCCCAGGGTCAATTTTGGTTGACTTTGGCTTCGGATTAGAACTGCATCAATTTGTATTCCAATAGACTCTCTGGACCCAGTACAATGTATATCCACCCTTAGAATGTGTGTTTTCTCCCCCCTTTTTAAATTCATATGTTTTGTAATGTTGTGCATCTGTGCCTTTTTCATCAGTTCTGGTGCCGAAATCTTAGAAACTTGCCTAAAAAAGACCCAGAATCTATTCATCTAGTCAAGAGGAAGCTTTCTATGTATTTAAAATTAATTTTGAAAGACATGTTTGGTTTTCACAATTTTTGACTTAAGGGCCCAGGGTCAATTTTGGGTGATTTCGGCTTCGTATTAGAACTGCATCAATTTGTATTCCAATAGACTCTCTGGACCCAGTACAATGTATATCCACCCTTAGAATGTGTGTTTTCTCCCCCCCCCTTTTAAGTTCATATGTTTTGTAATTTTGTGCCTCTGTGACTTTTTCATCAGTTCTGGTACCGAAATCTTAGAAACTTGCCTAAAAAAGACCCAGAATCTATTCATCTAGTCAAGAGGAAACTTTCTATGTATTTAAAATTAATTTTGAAAGAGATGTTTGGTTTTCACAATTTTTGACTTGAGGGCGCAGGGTCAATTTTGGGTGACTTCGGCTTCGGATTAGAACTGCATCAATTTGTATTCCAATAGACTCTCTGGACCCAGTACAATGTATATCCACCCTTATAATGTGTGTTTTCTTCCCCCCCTTTTAAATTCATAGGTTTTGTAATTTTGTGCCTCTGTTCCTTTTTCATCAGTTCTTGTGCCGAAATCTTAGAAACTTGCCTAAAAAAGACCCAGAATCTATTCATCTAGTCAAGAGGAAGCTTTCTATGTATTTAAAATTAATTTTGAAAGACATGTTTGGTTTTCACAATTTTTTACTTAAGGGCCCAGGGTCAATTTTGGGTGACTTCGGCTTTGGATTAGAACTGCATCAATTTGTATTCCAATAGACTCTCTGGACCCAGTACAATGTATATCCACCCTTAGAATGTGTGTTTTCTCCCCCCCCCCCTTTTAAATTCATATGTTTTGTAATGTTGTGCATCTGTGCCTTATTCATCAGTTCTGGTGCCGAAATCTTAGAAACTTGCCTAAAAAAGACCCAGAATCTATTCATCTAGTCAAGAGGAAACTTTCTATGTATTTAAAATTAATTTTGAAAGACATGTTTGGTTTTCACAATTTTTGACTTGAGGGCCCAGGGTCAATTTTGGGTGACTTCGGCTTCGGATTAGAACTGCATCAATTTGTATTCCAATAGACTCTCTGGACCCAGTACAATGTATATCCACCCTTAGAATGTGTGTTTTCTTCCCCCCCTTTTAAATTCATAGGTTTTGTAATTTTGTGCCTCTGTTTCTTTTTCATCAGTTCTTGTGCCGAAATCTTAAAAACTTGCCTAAAAAAGACCCAGAATCTATTCATCTAGTCAAGAGGAAGCTTTCTATGTATTCAAAATTAATTTTGAAAGACATTTTTGGTTTTCACAATTTTTGACTTAAGGGCCCAGGGTCAATTTTGGGTGACTTTGGCTTCGGATTAGAACTGCATCAATTTGTATTCCAATAGACTCTCTGGACCCAGTACAATGTATATCCACCCTTAGAATGTGTGTTTTCTTCCCCCCCTTTTAAATTCATATGTTTTGTAATTTTGTGCCTCTGTGCCTTTTTCATCAGTTCTGGTGCCGAAATCTTAGAAACTTGCCTAAAAAAGACCCAGAATCTATTCATCTAGTCAAGAGGAAGCTTTCTATGTATTTAAAATTAATTTTGAAAGACATGTTTGGTTTTCACAATTTTTGACTTAAGGGCCCAGGGTCAATTTTGGGTGACTTCAGCTTCGTATTAGAACTGCATCAATTTGTATTCCAATAGACTCTCTGGACCCAGTACAATGTATATCTACCCTTAGAATGTGTGTTTTCTCCCCCCCCTTTTAAGTTCATATGTTTTGTAATTTTGTGCCTCTGTGACTTTTTCATCAGTTCTGGTGCCGAAATCTTAGAAACTTGCCTAAAAAAGACCCAGAATCTATTCATATAGTCAAGAGGAAACTTTCTATGTATTTAAAATTAATTTTGAAAGACATGTTTGGTTTTCACAATTTTTGACTTGAGGGCCCAGGGTCAATTTTGGGTGACTTCGGCTTCGGATTAGAACTGCATCAATTTGTATTCCAATAGACTCTCTGGACCCAGTACAATGTATATCCACCCTTATAATGTGTGTTTTCTTACCCCCCTTTTAAATTCATAGGTTTTGTAATTTTGTGCCTCTGTTCCTTTTTCATCAGTTCTTGTGCCGAAATCTTAAAAACTTGCCTAAAAAAGACCCAGAATCTATTTATCTAGTCAAGAGGAAGCTTTCTATGTATTTAAAATTAATTTTGAAAGACATGTTTGGTTTTCACAATTTTTGACTTAAGGGCCCAGGGTCAATTTTGGGTGACTTCGGCTTCGTATTAGAACTGCATCAATTTGTATTCCAATAGACTCTCTGGACCAAGTACAATGTATATCCACCCTTAGAATGTGTGTTTTCTCCCCCCCCTTTTAAATTCATATGTTTTGTAATTTTGTGCCTCTGTGACTTTTTCATCAGTTCTGGTGCCGAAATCTTAGAAGCTTGCCTAAAAAATACCCAGAATCTATTCATCTAGTCAAGAGGAAGCTTTCTATGTATTTAAAATTAATTTTGAAAGACATGTTTGGTTTTCACAATTTTTGACTTAAGGGCCCAGGGTCAATTTTGGGTGACTTTGGCTTCGGATTAGAACTGCATCAATTTGTATTCCAATAGACTCTCTGGACCCAGTACAATGTATATCCACCCTTAGTATGTGTGTTTTCTTCCCCCCATTTTAAATTCATATGTTTTGTAATTTAATGCCTCTGTGCCTTTTTCATCAGTTCTGGTGCCGAAATCTTAGAAACTTGCCTAAAAAAGACCCAGAATCTATTCATCTAGTCAAGAGGAAGCTTTCTATGTATTTAAAATTAATTTTGAAAGACATGTTTGGTTTTCACAATTTTTGACTTAAGGGCCCAGGGTCAATTTTGGGTGACTTTGGCTTTGGATTAGAACTGCATCAATTTGTATTCCAATAGACTCTCTGGACCCAGTACAATGTATATCCACCCTTAGAATGTGTGTTTTCTCCCCCCTTTTTAAATTCATATGTTTTATAATAATGTGCCTCTGTGCCTTTTTCATCAGTTCTGGTGCCGAAATCTTAGAAAATTGCCTAAAAAAGACCCAGAATCTATTCATCTAGTCAAGAGGAAGCTTTCTATGTATTTAAAATTAATTTTGAAAGACATGTTTGGTTTTCACAATTTTTGACTTAAGGGCCCAGGGTCAATTTTGGATGACTTCGGCCTCGGATTAGAACTGCATCAATTTGTATTTAAATAGACTCTCTGGACCCAGTACAATGTATATCCACCCTAAGAATGTGTGTTTTCCCCCCATCTAGTCAAGAGGAAGCTTTCTATGTATTTAAAATTAATTTTGAAAGACATTTTTGGTTTTCACAATTTTGTACTTAAGGGCCCAGGGTCAATTTTGGGTGACTTCGGCTTTGGATTAGAACTGCATCAATTTGTATTCCAATAGACTCTCTGGACCCAGTACAATGTATATCCACCCTTAGAATGTGTGTTTTCTCCCCCCCCCTTTTAAATTCATATGTTTTGTAATGTTGTGCATCTGTGCCTTTTTCATCAGTTCTGGTGCCGAAATCTTAGAAACTTGCCTTAAAAAGACCCAGAATCTATTCATCTAGTCAAGAGGAAACTTTCTATGTATTTAAAATTAATTTTGAAAGACATGTTTGGTTTTCACAATTTTTGACTTAAGGGCCCAGGGTCAATTTTGGGTGACTTCGGCTTCGTATTAGAACTGCATCAATTTGTATTCCAATAGACTCTCTGGACCCAGTACAATGTATATCCACCCTTAGAATGTGTGTTTTCTCCCCCCCCTTTTAAGTTCATATGTTTTGTAATTTTGTGCCTCTGTGACTTTTTCATCAGTTCTGGTACCGAAATCTTAGAAACTTGCCTAAAAAAGACCCAGAATCTATTCATCTAGTCAAGAGGAAACTTTCTATGTATTTAAAATTAATTTTGAAAGAGATGTTTGGTTTTCACAATTTTTGACTTGAGGGCGCAGGGTCAATTTTGGGTGACTTCGGCTTCGGATTAGAACTGCATCAATTTGTATTCCAATAGACTCTCTGGACCCAGTACAATGTATATCCACCCTTATAATGTGTGTTTTCTTCCCCCCCTTTTAAATTCATATGTTTTGTAATTTTGTGCCTCTGTGCCTTTTTCATCAGTTCTGGTGCCGAAATCTTAGAAACTTGCCTAAAAAAGACCCAGAATCATTCATCTAGTCAAGAGGAAGCTTTCTATGTATTTAAAATTAATTTTGAAAGACATGTTTGGTTTTCACAATTTTTGACTTAAGGGCCCAGGGTCAATTTTGGGTGACTTTGGCTTCGGATTAGAACTGCATCAATTTGTATTCCAATAGACTCTCTGGACCCAGTACAATGTATATCCACCCTTAGAATGTGTGTTTTCTCCCCCCCCTTTTAAATTCATATGTTTTATAATTTTGTGCCTCTGTGCCTTTTTCATCAGTTCTGGTGCCGAAATCTTAGAAAATTGCCTAAAAAAGACCCAGAATCTATTCATCTAGTCAAGAGGAAGCTTTCTATGTATTTAAAATTAATTTTGAAAGACATGTTTGGTTTTCCCAATTTTTGACTTAAGGGCCCAGGGTCAATTTTGGATGACTTCGGCTTCGGATTAGAACTGCATCAATTTGTATTTAAATAGACTCTCTGGACCCAGTACAATGTATATCCACCCTTAGAATGTGTGTTTTCCCCCCATCTAGTCAAGAGGAAGCTTTCTATGTATTTAAAATTAATTTTGAAAGACATTTTTGGTTTTCACAATTTTTTACTTAAGGGCCCAGGGTCAATTTTGGGTGACTTCGGCTTTGGATTAGAACTGCATCAATTTGTATTCCAATAGACTCTCTGGACCCAGTACAATGTATATCCACCCTTAGAATGTGTGTTTTCTCCCCCCCCCCTTTTAAATTCATATGTTTTGTAATGTTGTGCATCTGTGCCTTTTTCATCAGTTCTTGTGCCGAAATCTTAGAAAATTGCCTAAAAAAGACCCAGAATCTATTCATCTAGTCAAGAGGAAGCTTTCTATGTATTTAAAATTAATTTTGAAAGACATGTTTGGTTTTCACAATTTTTGACTTAAGGGCCCAGGGTCAATTTTGGGTGACTTTGGCTTCGGATTAGAACTGCATCAATGTGTATTCCAATAGACTCTCTGGACCCAGTACAATGTATATCCACCCTTAGAATGTGTGTTTTCTTCCCCCCCTTTTAAATTCATATGTTTTGTAATTTTGTGCCTCTGTGCCTTTTTCATCAGTTCTGGTGCCGAAATCTTAGAAACTTGCCTAAAAAAGACCCAGAATCTATTCATCTAGTCAAGAGGAAGCTTTCTATGTATTTAAAATTAATTTTGAAAGACATGTTTGGTTTTCACAATTTTTGACTTAAGGGCCCAGGGTCAATTTTGGGTGACTTCAGCTTCGTATTAGAACTGCATCAATTTGTATTCCAATAGACTCTCTGGACCCAGTACAATGTATATCCACCCTTAGAATGTGTGTTTTCTCCCCCCCCCTTTTAAGTTCATATGTTTTGTAATTTTGTGCCTCTGTGACTTTTTCATCAGTTCTGGTGCCGAAATCTTAGAAACTTGCCTAAAAAAGACCCAGAATCTATTCATATAGTCAAGAGGAAACTTTCTATGTATTTAAAATTAATTTTGAAAGACATGTTTGGTTTTCACAATTTTTGACTTGAGGGCCCAGGGTCAATTTTGGGTGACTTCGGCTTTGGATTAGAACTGCATCAATTTGTATTCCAATAGACTCTCTGGACCCAGTACAATGTATATCCACCCTTATAATGTGTGTTTTCTTACCCCCCTTTTAAATTCATAGGTTTTGTAATTTTGTGCCTCTGTTCCTTTTTCATCAGTTCTTGTGCCGAAATCTTAGAAACTTGCCTAAAAAAGACCCAGAATCTATTCATCTAGTCAAGAGGAAGCTTTCTATGTATTTAAAATTAATTTTGAAAGACATGTTTGGTTTTCACAATTTTTGACTTAAGGGCCCAGGGGTCAATTTTGGGTGACTTCGGCTTCGTATTAGAACTGCATCAATTTGTATTCCAATAGACTCTCTGGACCAAGTACAATGTATATCCACCCTTAGAATGTGTGTTTTCTCCCCCCCTTTTAAATTCATATGTTTTGTAATTTTGTGCCTCTGTGACTTTTTCATCAGTTCTGGTGCCGAAATCTTAGAAGCTTGCCTAAAAAATACCCAGAATCTATTCATCTAGTCAAGAGGAAGCTTTCTATGTATTTAAAACTAATTTTGAAAGACATGTTTGGTTTTCACAATTTTTGACTTAAGGGCCCAGGGTCAATTTTGGGTGACTTTGGCTTCGGATTAGAACTGCATCAATTTGTATTCCAATAGACTCTCTGGACCCAGTACAATGTATATCCACCCCTAGTATGTGTGTTTTCTTCCCCCCATTTTAAATTCATATGTTTTGTAATTTAATGCCTCTGTGCCTTTTTCATCTGTTCTGGTGCCGAAATCTTAGAAACTTGCCTAAAAAAGACCCAGAATCTATTCATCTAGTCAAGAGGAAGCTTTCTATGTATTTAAAATTAATTTTGAAAGACATTTTTGGTTTTCACAATTTTGTACTTAAGGGCCCAGGGTCAATTTTGGGTGACTTCGGCTTTGGATTAGAACTGCATCAATTTGTATTCCAATAGACTCTCTGGACCCAGTACAATGTATATCCACCCTTAGAATGTGTGTTTTCTCCCCCCCCCTTTTAAATTCATATGTTTTGTAATGTTGTGCATCTGTGCCTTTTTCATCAGTTCTGGTGCCGAAATCTTAGAAACTTGCCTTAAAAAGACCCAGAATCTATTCATCTAGTCAAGAGGAAGCTTTCTATGTATTTAAAATTAATTTTGAAAGACATGTTTGGTTTTCACAATTTTTGACTTAAGGGCCCAGGGTCAATTTTGGGTGACTTCGGCTTCGTATTAGAACTGCATCAATTGTATTCCAATAGACTCTCTGGACCCAGTACAATGTATATCCACCCTTAGAATGTGTGTTTTCTCCCCCCCCCTTTTAAGTTCATATGTTTTGTAATTTTGTGCCTCTGTGACTTTTTCATCAGTTCTGGTACCGAAATCTTAGAAACTTGCCTAAAAAAGACCCAGAATCTATTCATCTAGTCAAGAGGAAACTTTCTATGTATTTAAAATTAATTTTGAAAGAGATGTTTGGTTTTCACAATTTTTGACTTGAGGGCGCAGGGTCAATTTTGGGTGTCTTCGGCTTCGGATTAGAACTGCATCAATTTGTATTCCAATAGACTCTCTGGACCCAGTACAATGTATATCCACCCTTATCATGTGTGTTTTCTTCCCCCCCTTTTAAATTCATAGGTTTTGTAATTTTGTGCCTCTGTGACTTTTTCATCAGTTCTGGTGCCGAAATCTTAGAAGCTTGCCTAAAAAATACCCAGAATCTATTCATCTAGTCAAGAGGAAGCTTTCTATGTATTTAAAATTAATTTTGAAAGACATGTTTGGTTTTCACAATTTTTGACTTAAGGGCCCAGGGTCAATTTTGGGTGACTTTGGCTTCGGATTAGAACTGCATCAATTTGTATTCCAATAGACTCCCTGGACCCAGTACAATGTATATCCACCCTTAGTATGTGTGTTTTCTTCCCCCCCTTTTAAATTCATATGTTTTGTAATTTTGTGCCTCTGTGCCTTTTTCATCAGTTCTTGTGCCGAAATCTTAGAAACTTGCCTAAAAAAGACCCAGAATCTATTCATCTAGTCAAGAGGAAGCTTTCTCTGTATTTAAAATTAATTTTGAAAGACATGTTTGGTTTTCACAATTTTTGACTTAAGGGCCCAGGGTCAATTTTGGGTGACTTCGGCTTCGTATTAGAACTGCATCAATTTGTATTCCAATAGACTCTCTGGACCAAGTACAATGTATATCCACCCTTAGAATGTGTGTTTTCTCCCCCCCCCTTTTAAATTCATATGTTTTGTAATTTTGTGCCTCTGTGCCTTTTTCATCAGTTCTGGTGCCGAAATCTTAGAAACTTGCCTAAAAAAGACCCAGAATCTATTCATCTAGTCAAGAGGAAGCTTTCTATGTATTTAAAATTAATTTTGAAAGACATGTTTGGTTTTCACAATTTTTGACTTAAGGGCCCAGGGTCAATTTTGGGTGACTTTGGCTTCGGATTAGAACTGCATCAATTTGTATTCCAATAGACTCTCTGGACCCAGTACAATGTATATCCACCCTTAGAATGTGTGTTTTCTCCCCCCTTTTTAAATTCATATGTTTTATAATTTTGTGCCTCTGTGCCTTTTTCATCAGTTCTGGTGCCGAAATCTTAGAAAATTGCCTAAAAAAGACCCAGAATCTATTCATCTAGTCAAGAGGAAGCTTTCTATGTATTTAAAATTAATTTTGAAAGACATGTTTGGTTTTCACAATTTTTGACTTAAGGGCCCAGGGTCAATTTTGGATGACTTCGGCTTCGGATTAGAACTGCATCAATTTGTATTTAAATAGACTCTCTGGACCCAGTACAATGTATATCCACCCTTAGAATGTGTGTTTTCCCCCCATCTAGTCAAGAGGAAGCTTTCTATGTATTTAAAATTAATTTTGAAAGACATTTTTGGTTTTCACAATTTTGTACTTAAGGGCCCAGGGTCAATTTTGGGTGACTTCGGCTTTGGATTAGAACTGCATCAATTTGTATTCCAATAGACTCTCTGGACCCAGTACAATGTATATCCACCCTTAGAATGTGTGTTTTCTCCCCCCCCCCTTTTAAATTCATATGTTTTGTAATGTTGTGCATCTGTGCCTTTTTCATCAGTTCTGGTGCCGAAATCTTAGAAACTTGCCTTAAAAAGACCCAGAATCTATTCATCTAGTCAAGAGGAAGCTTTCTATGTATTTAAAATTAATTTTGAAAGACATGTTTGGTTTTCACAATTTTTGACTTAAGGGCCTAGGGTCAATTTTGAGTGACTTCGGCTTCGTATTAGAACTGCATCAATTTGTATTCCAATAGACTCTCTGGACCCAGTACAATGTATATCCACCCTTATCATGTGTGTTTTCTTCCCCCCCTTTTAAGTTCATATGTTTTGTAATTTTGTGCCTCTGTGACTTTTTCATCAGTTCTGGTACCGAAATCTTAGAAACTTGCCTAAAAAAGACCCAGAATCTATTCATCTAGTCAAGAGGAAACTTTCTATGTATTTAAAATTAATTTTGAAGGAGATGTTTGGTTTTCACAATTTTTGACTTGAGGGCGCAGGGTCAATTTTGGGTGACTTTGGCTTCGGATTAGAACTGCATCAATTTGTATTCCAATAGACTCCCTGGACCCAGTACAATGTATATCCACCCTTAGTATGTGTGTTTTCTTCCCCCCCTTTTAAATTCATATGTTTTGTAATTTTGTGCCTCTGTGCCTTTTTCATCAGTTCTTGTGCCGAAATCTTAGAAACTTGCCTAAAAAAGACCCAGAATCTATTCATCTAGTCAAGAGGAAGCTTTCTATGTATTTAAAATTAATTTTGAAAGACATGTTTGGTTTTCACAATTTTTGACTTAAGGGCCCAGGGTCAATTTTGGGTGACTTCGGCTTCGTATTAGAACTGCATCAATTTGTATTCCAATAGACTCTCTGGACCAAGTACAATGTATATCCACCCTTAGAATGTGTGTTTTCTCCCCCCCCTTTTAAATTCATATGTTTTGTAATTTTGTGCCTCTGTGACTTTTTCATCAGTTCTGGTGCCGAAATCTTAGAAGCTTGCCTAAAAAATACCCAGAATCTATTCATCTAGTCAAGAGGAAGCTTTCTATGTATTTAAAATTAATTTTGAAAGACATGTTTGGTTTTCACAATTTTTGACTTAAGGGCCCCGGGCCAATTTTGGGTGACTTTGGCTTCGGATTAGAACTGCATCAATTTGTATTCCAATAGACTCTCTGGACCCAGTACAATGTATATCCACCCTTAGTATGTGTGTTTTCTTCCCCCCATTTTAAATTCATATGTTTTGTAATTTAATGCCTCTGTGCCTTTTTCATCAGTTCTGGTGCCGAAATCTTAGAAACTTGCCTAAAAAAGACCCAGAATCTATTCATCTAGTCAAGAGGAAGCTTTCTATGTATTTAAAATTAATTTTGAAAGACATGTTTGGTTTTCACAATTTTTGACTTAAGGGCCCAGGGTCAATTTTGGGTGACTTTGGCTTCGGATTAGAACTGCATCAATTTGTATTCCAATAGACTCTCTGGACCCAGTACAATGTATATCCACCCTTAGAATGTGTGTTTTCTCCCCCCCCCTTTTTTAATTCATTTGTTTTATAATTTTGTGCCTCTGTGCCTTTTTCATCAGTTCTGGTGCCGAAATCTTAGAAAATTGCCTAAAAAAGACCCAGAATCTATTCATCTAGTCAAGAGGAAGCTTTCTATGTATTTAAAATTAATTTTGAAAGACATGTTTGGTTTTCCCAATTTTTGACTTAAGGGCCCAGGGTCAATTTTGGATGACTTCGGCTTCGGATTAGAACTGCATCAATTTGTATTTAAATAGACTCTCTGGACCCAGTACAATGTATATCCACCCTTAGAATGTGTGTTTTCCCCCCATCTAGTCAAGAGGAAGCTTTCTATGTATTTAAAATTAATTTTGAAAGACATTTTTGGTTTTCACAATTTTTTACTTAAGGGCCCAGGGTCAATTTTGGGTGACTTCGGCTTTGGATTAGAACTGCATCAATTTGTATTCCAATAGACTCTCTGGACCCAGTACAATGTATATCCACCCTTAGAATGTGTGTTTTCTCCCCCCCCCTTTTAAATTCATATGTTTTGTAATGTTGTGCATCTGTGCCTTTTTCATCAGTTCTTGTGCCGAAATCTTAGAAAATTGCCTAAAAAAGACCCAGAATCTATTCATCTAGTCAAGAGGAAGCTTTCTATGTATTTAAAATTAATTTTGAAAGACATGTTTGGTTTTCCCAATTTTTGACTTAAGGGCCCAGGGTCAATTTTGGATGACTTCGGCTTCGGATTAGAACTGCATCAATTTGTATTTAAATAGACTCTCTGGACCCAGTACAATGTATATCCACCCTTAGAATGTGTGTTTTCCCCCCATCTAGTCAAGAGGAAGCTTTCTATGTATTTAAAATTAATTTTGAAAGACATTTTTGGTTTTCACAATTTTTTACTTAAGGGCCCAGGGTCAATTTTGGGTGACTTCGGCTTTGGATTAGAACTGCATCAATTTGTATTCCAATAGACTCTCTGGACCCAGTACAATGTATATCCACCCTTAGAATGTGTGTTTTCTCCCCCCCCCCCTTTTAAATTCATATGTTTTGTAATGTTGTGCATCTGTGCCTTTTTCATCAGTTCTGGTGCCGAAATCTTAGAAACTTGCCTAAAAAAGACCCAGAATCTATTCATCTAATCAAGAGGAAGCTTTCTATGTATTTAAAATTAATTTTGAAAGACATGTTTGGTTTTCACAATTTTTGACTTAAGGGCCCAGGGTCAATTTTGGGTGACTTTGGCTTCGGATTAGAACTGCATCAATTTGTATTCCAATTAACTCTCTGGACCCAGTACAATGTATATCCACCCTTAGAATGTGTGTTTTCTCCCCCCTTTTTAAATTCATATGTTTTATAATTTTGTGCATCTGTGCCTTTTTCATCAGTTCTTGTGCCGAAATCTTAGAAACTTGCCTAAAAAAGACCCAGAATCTATTCATCTAGTCAAGAGGAAGCTTTCTATGTATTTAAAATTAATTTTGAAAGACATGTTTGGTTTTCACAATTTTTGACTTGAGGGCGCAGGGTCAATTTTGGGTGACTTCGGCTTCGGATTAGAATTGCATCAATTTGTATTCCAATAGACTCTCTGGACCCAGTACAATGTATATCCACCCTTATAATGTGTGTTTTCTTCCCCCCCTTTTAAATTCATAGGTTTTGTAATTTTGTGCCTCTGTTCCTTTTTCATCAGTTCTTGTGCCGAAATCTTAGAAACTTGCCTAAAAAAGACCCAGAATCTATTCATCTAGTCAAGAGGAAGCTTTCTATGTATTTAAAATTAATTTTGAAAGACATGTTTGGTTTTCACAATTTTTGACTTAAGGGCCCAGGGTCAATTTTGGGTGACTTCGGCTTCGTATTAGAACTGATCAATTTGTATTCCAATAGACTCTCTGGACCAAGTACAATGTATATCCACCCTTAGAATGTGTGTTTTCTCCCCCCCCTTTTAAATTCATATGTTTTGTAATTTTGTGCCTCTGTGACTTTTTCATCAGTTCTGGTGCCGAAATCTTAGAAGCTTGCCTAAAAAATACCCAGAATCTATTCATCTAGTCAAGAGGAAGCTTTCTATGTATTTAAAATTAATTTTGAAAGACATGTTTGGTTTTCACAATTTTTGACTTAAGGGCCCAGGGTCAATTTTGGGTGACTTTGGCTTCGGATTAGAACTGCATCAATTTGTATTCCAATAGACTCCCTGGACCCAGTACAATGTATATCCACCCTTAGTATGTGTGTTTTCTTCCCCCCCTTTTAAATTCATATGTTTTGTAATTTTGTGCCTCTGTGCCTTTTTCATCAGTTCTGGTGCCGAAATCTTAGAAGCTTGCCTAAAAAAGACCCAGAATCTATTCATCTAGTCAAGAGGAAGCTTTCTATGTATTTAAAATTAATTTTGAAAGACATGTTTGGTTTTCACAATTTTTGACTTAAGGGCCCAGGGTCAATTTTGGGTGACTTTGGCTTCGGATTAGAACTGCATCAGTTTGTATTCCAATAGACTCTCTGGACCCAGTACAATGTATATCCACCCTTAGAATGTGTGTTTTCTCCCCCCTTTGTAAATTCATATGTTTTGTAATGTTGTGCATCTGTCCCTTTTTCATCAGTTCTTGTGCCGAAATCTTAGAAACTTGCCTAAAAAAGACCCAGAATCTATTCATCTAGTCAAGAGGAAGCTTTCTATGTATTTAAAATTAATTTTGAAAGACATGTTTGGTTTTCACAATTTTTGACTTAAGGGCCCAGGGTCAATTTTGGGTGACTTCGGCTTCGTATTAGAACTGCATCAATTTGTATTCCAATAGACTCTCTGGACCCAGTACAATGTATATCCACCCTTAGAATGTGTGTTTTCTCCCCCCCCCCCTTTTAAGTTCATATGTTTTGTAATTTTGTGCCTCTGTGACTTTTTCATCAGTTCTGGTGCCGAAATCTTAGAAACTTGCCTAAAAAAGACCCAGAATCTATTCATCTAGTCAAGAGGAAACTTTCTATGTATTTAAAATTAATTTTGAAAGACATGTTTGGTTTTCACAATTTTTGACTTGAGGGCCCAGGGTCAATTTTGGGTGACTTCGGCTTCGGATTAGAACTGCATCAATTTGTATTCCAATAGACTCTCTGGACCCAGTACAATGTATATCCAACCTTAGAATGTGTGTTTTCTTCCCCCCCTTTTAAATTCATAGGTTTTGTAATTTTGTGCCTCTGTTCCTTTTTCATCAGTTCTTGTGCCGAAATCTTAGAAACTTGCCTAAAAAAGACCCAGAATCTATTCATCTAGTCAAGAGGAAGCTTTCTATGTATTTAAAATTAATTTTGAAAGACATGTTTGGTTTTCACAATTTTTGACTTAAGGGCCCAGGGTCAATTTTGGGTGACTTCGGCTTCGTATTAGAACTACATCAATTTGTATTCCAATAGACTCTCTGGACCCAGTACAATGTATATCCACCCTTAGAATGTGTGTTTTCTCCCCCCCCCCCTTTTAAATTCATATGTTTTGTAATTTTGTGCCTCTGTGACTTCATCATCAGTTCTGGTGCCGAAATCTTAGAAACTTGCCTAAAAAATACCCAGAATCTATTCATCTAGTCAAGAGGAAGCTTTCCATGTATTTAAAATTAATTTTAAAAGACATGTTTGGTTTTCACAATTTTTGACTTAAGGGCCGAGGGTCAATTTTGGGTGACTTTGGCTTCGGATTAGAACTGCATCAATTTGTATTTAAATAGACTCTCTGGACCCAGTACAATGTATATCCACCCTTAGAATGTGTGTTTTCTCCCCCCCCCCCTTTTAAATTCATATGTTTTGTAATGTTGTGCATCTGTGCCTTTTTCATCAGTTCTTGTGCCGAAATCTTAGAAAATTGCCTAAAAAAGACCCAGAATCTATTCATCTAGTCAAGAGGAAGCTTTCTATGTATTTAAAATTAATTTTGAAAGACATGTTTGGTTTTCCCAATTTTTGACTTAAGGGCCCAGGGTCAATTTTGGATGACTTCGGCTTCGGATTAGAACTGCATCAATTTGTATTTAAATAGACTCTCTGGACCCAGTACAATGTATATCCACCCTTAGAATGTGTGTTTTCCCCCCATCTAGTCAAGAGGAAGCTTTCTATGTATTTAAAATTAATTTTGAAAGACATTTTTGGTTTTCACAATTTTTTACTTAAGGGCCCAGGGTCAATTTTGGGTGACTTCGGCTTTGGATTAGAACTGCATCAATTTGTATTCCAATAGACTCTCTGGACCCAGTACAATGTATATCCACCCTTAGAATGTGTGTTTTCTCCCCCCCCCCTTTTAAATTCATATGTTTTGTAATGTTGTGCATCTGTGCCTTTTTCATCAGTTCTGGTGCCGAAATCTTAGAAACTTGCCTAAAAAAGACCCAGAATCTATTCATCTAATCAAGAGGAAGCTTTCTATGTATTTAAAATTAATTTTGAAAGACATGTTTGGTTTTCACAATTTTTGACTTAAGGGCCCAGGGTCAATTTTGGGTGACTTTGGCTTCGGATTAGAACTGCATCAATTTGTATTCCAATAGACTCTCTGGACCCAGTACAATGTATATCCACCCTTAGAATGTGTGTTTTCTCCCCCCTTTTTAAATTCATATGTTTTATAATTTTGTGCATCTGTGCCTTTTTCATCAGTTCTTGTGCCGAAATCTTAGAAACTTGCCTAAAAAAGACCCAGAATCTATTCATCTAGTCAAGAGGAAGCTTTCTATGTATTTAAAATTAATTTTGAAAGACATGTTTGGTTTTCACAATTTTTGACTTGAGGGCGCAGGGTCAATTTTGGGTGACTTCGGCTTCGGATTAGAATTGCATCAATTTGTATTCCAATAGACTCTCTGGACCCAGTACAATGTATATCCACCCTTATAATGTGTGTTTTCTTCCCCCCCTTTTAAATTCATATGTTTTGTAATTTTGTGCCTCTGTGACTTTTTCATCAGTTCTGGTGCCGAAATCTTAGAAGCTTGCCTAAAAAATACCCAGAATCTATTCATCTAGTCAAGAGGAAGCTTTCTATGTATTTAAAATTAATTTTGAAAGACATGTTTGGTTTTCACAATTTTTGACTTAAGGGCCCAGGGTCAATTTTGGGTGACTTTGGCTTCGGATTAGAACTGCATCAATTTGTATTCCAATAGACTCCCTGGACCCAGTACAATGTATATCCACCCTTAGTATGTGTGTTTTCTTCCCCCCCTTTTAAATTCATATGTTTTGTAATTTTGTGCCTCTGTGCCTTTTTCATCAGTTCTGGTGCCGAAATCTTAGAAACTTGCCTAAAAAAGACCCAGAATCTATTCATCTAGTCAAGAGGAAGCTTTCTATGTATTTAAAATTAATTTTGAAAGACATGTTTGGTTTTCACAATTTTTGACTTAAGGGCCCAGGGTCAATTTTGGGTGACTTTGGCTTCGGATTAGAACTGCATCAGTTTGTATTCCAATAGACTCTCTGGACCCAGTACAATGTATATCCACCCTTAGAATGTGTGTTTTCTCCCCCCTTTTTAAATTCATATGTTTTGTAATGTTGTGCATCTGTGCCTTTTTCATCAGTTCTTGTGCCGAAATCTTAGAAACTTGCCTAAAAAAGACCCAGAATCTATTCATCTAGTCAAGAGGAAGCTTTCTATGTATTTAAAATTAATTTTGAAAGACATGTTTGGTTTTCACAATTTTTGACTTAAGGGCCCAGGGTCAATTTTGGGTGACTTCGGCTTCGTATTAGAACTGCATCAATTTGTATTCCAATAGACTCTCTGGACCCAGTACAATGTATATCCACCCTTAGAATGTGTGTTTTCTCCCCCCCCCCCTTTTAAGTTCATATGTTTTGTAATTTTGTGCCTCTGTGACTTTTTCATCAGTTCTGGTGCCGAAATCTTAGAAACTTGCCTAAAAAAGACCAAGAATCTATTCATCTAGTCAAGAGGAAACTTTCTATGTATTTTAAATTAATTTTGAAAGACATGTTTGGTTTTCACAATTTTTGACTTGAGGGCCCAGGGTCAATTTTGGGTGACTTCGGCTTCGGATTAGAACTGCATCAATTTGTATTCCAATAGACTCTCTGGACCCAGTACAATGTATATCCAACCTTAGAATGTGTGTTTTCTTCCCCCCCTTTTAAATTCATAGGTTTTGTAATTTTGTGCCTCTGTTCCTTTTTCATCAGTTCTTGTGCCGAAATCTTAGAAACTTGCCTAAAAAAGACCCAGAATCTATTCATCTAGTCAAGAGGAAGCTTTCTATGTATTTAAAATTAATTTTGAAAGACATGTTTGGTTTTCACAATTTTTGACTTAAGGGCCCAGGGTCAATTTTGGGTGACTTCGGCTTCGTATTAGAACTACATCAATTTGTATTCCAATAGACTCTCTGGACCCAGTACAATGTATATCCACCCTTAGAATGTGTGTTTTCTCCCCCCCCCCCTTTTAAATTCATATGTTTTGTAATTTTGTGCCTCTGTGACTTCATCATCAGTTCTGGTGCCGAAATCTTAGAAACTTGCCTAAAAAATACCCAGAATCTATTCATCTAGTCAAGAGGAAGCTTTCCATGTATTTAAAATTAATTTTAAAAGACATGTTTGGTTTTCACAATTTTTGACTTAAGGGCCCAGGGTCAATTTTGGGTGACTTTGGCTTCGGATTAGAACTGCATCAATTTGTATTTAAATAGACTCTCTGGACCCAGTACAATGTATATCCACCCTTAGAATGTGTGTTTCCCCCCCCCATCTAGTCAAGAGGAAGCTTTTTATGTTTTTAAAATTAATTTTGAAAGACATTTTTGGTTTTCACAATTTGTTACTTAAGGGCCCAGGGTCAATTTTGGGTGACTTCGGCTTTGGATTAGAACTGCATCAATTTGTATTCCAATAGACTCTCTGGACCCAGTACAATGTATATCCACCCTTAGAATGTGTGTTTTCTCCCCCCCCCCTTTTAAATTCATATGTTTTGTAATGTTGTGCCTCTGTGCCTTTTTCATCAGTTCTGGTGCCGAAATCTTAGAAACTTGCCTAAAAAAGACCCAGAATCTATTCATCTAGTCAAGAGGAAGCTTTCTATGTATTTGAAATTAATTTTGAAAGACATGTTTGGTTTTCACAATTTTTGACTTAAGGGCCCAGGGTCAATTTTGGGTGACTTCGGCTTTGGATTAGAACTGCATCAATTTGTATTCCAATAGACTCTCTGGACCCAGTACAATGTATATCCACCCTTAGAATGTGTGTTTTCTTCCCCCCCCCTTTTAAATTCATAGGTTTTGTAATGTTGTGCCTCTGTGCCTTTTTCATCAGTTCTGGTGCCGAAATCTTAGAAACTTGCCTAAAAAAGACCCAGAATCTATTCATCTAGTCAAGAGGAAGCTTTCTATGTATTTAAAATTAATTTTGAAAGACATGTTTGGTTTTCACAATTTTTGACTTAAGGGCCCAGGGTCAATTTTGGGTGACTTTGGCTTCGGATTAGAACTGCATCAGTTTGTATTCCAATAGACTCTCTGGACCCAGTACAATGTATATCCACCCTTAGAATGTGTGTTTTCTCCCCCCTTTTTAAATTCATATGTTTTGTAATTTTGTGCATCTGTGCCTTTTTCATCAGTTCTTGTGCCGAAATCTTAGAAACTTGCCTAAAAAATACCCAGAATCTATTCATCTAGTCAAGAGGAAGCTTTCTATGTATTTAAAATTAATTTTGAAAGACATGTTTGGTTTTCACAATTTTTGACTTAAGGGCCCAGGGTCAATTTTGGGTGACTTCGGCTTCGTATTAGAACTGCATCAATTTGTATTCCTATAGACTCTCTGGACCCAGTACAATGTATATCCACCCTTAGAATGTGTGTTTTCTCCCCCCCCCCCTTTTAAGTTCATATGTTTTGTAATTTTGTGCCTCTGTGACTTTTTCATCAGTTCTGGTGCCGAAATCTTAGAAACTTGCCTAAAAAAGACCCAGAATCTATTCATCTAGTCAAGAGGAAACTTTCTATGTATTTAAAATTAATTTTGAAAGACATGTTTGGTTTTCACAATTTTTGACTTGAGGGCCCAGGGTCAATTTTGGGTGACTTCGGCTTCGGATTAGAACTGCATCAATTTGTATTCCAATAGACTCTCTGGACCCAGTACAATGTATATCCAACCTTAGAATGTGTGTTTTCTTCCCCCCCTTTTAAATTCATAGGTTTTGTAATTTTGTGCCTCTGTTCCTTTTTCATCAGTTCTTGTGCCGAAATCTTAGAAACTTGCCTAAAAAAGACCCAGAATCTATTCATCTAGTCAAGAGGAAGCTTTCTATGTATTTAAAATTAATTTTGAAAGACATGTTTGGTTTTCACAATTTTTGACTTAAGGGCCCAGGGTCAATTTTGGGTGACTTCGGCTTCGTATTAGAACTACATCAATTTGTATTCCAATAGACTCTCTGGACCCAGTACAATGTATATCCACCCTTAGAATGTGTGTTTTCTCCCCCCCCCCTTTTAAATTCATATGTTTTGTAATTTTGTGCCTCTGTGACTTCATCATCAGTTCTGGTGCCGAAATCTTAGAAACTTGCCTAAAAAATACCCAGAATCTATTCATCTAGTCCAGAGGAAGCTTTCCATGTATTTAAAATTAATTTTAAAAGACATGTTTGGTTTTCACAATTTTTGACTTAAGGGCCCAGGGTCAATTTTGGGTGACTTTGGCTTCGGATTAGAACTGCATCAATTTGTATTTAAATAGACTCTCTGGACCCAGTACAATGTATATCCACCCTTAGAATGTGTGTTTCCCCCCCCCCCCCCATCTAGTGAAGAGGAAGCTTTTTATGTTTTTAAAATTAATTTTAAAAGACATTTTTGGTTTTCACAATTTGTTACTTAAGGGCCCAGGGTCAATTTTGGGTGACTTCGGCTTTGGATTAGAACTGCATCAATTTGTATTCCAATAGACTCTCTGGACCCAGTACAATGTATATCCACCCTTAGAATGTGTGTTTTCTCCCCCCCCCCTTTTAAATTCATATGTTTTGTAATGTTGTGCCTCTGTGCCTTTTTCATCAGTTCTGGTGCCGAAATCTTAGAAACTTGCCTAAAAAAGACCCAGAATCTATTCATCTAGTCAAGAGGAAGCTTTCTATGTATTTAAAATTAATTTTGAAAGACATGTTTGGTTTTCACAATTTTTGACTTAAGGGCCCAGGGTCAATTTTGGGTGACTTCGGCTTTGGATTAGAACTGCATCAATTTGTATTCCAATAGACTCTCTGGACCCAGTACAATGTATATCCACCCTTAGAATGTGTGTTTTCTTCCCCCCCCCCTTTTAAATTCATAGGTTTTGTAATGTTGTGCCTCTGTGCCTTTTTCATCAGTTCTGGTGCCGAAATCTTAGAAACTTGCCTAAAAAAGACCCAGAATCTATTCATCTAGTCAAGAGGAAGCTTTCTATGTATTTAAAATTAATTTTAAAAGACATGTTTGGTTTTCACAATTTTTGACTTAAGGGCCCAGGGTCAATTTTGGGTGACTTCGGCTTCAGATTAGAACTGCATCAATTTGTATTCCAATAGACTCTCTGGACCCGGTACAATATATATCCACCCTTAGAATGTGTGTTTTCTCCCCCCCCTTTTAAATTCATATGTTTTGTAATTTTGTGCCTCTGTTCCTTTTTCATCAGTTCTGGTGCCGAAATCTTAGAAACTTGTCTAAAAAAGACCCAGAATCTATTCATCTAGTCAAGAGGAAGCTTTCTATGTATTTAAAATTAATTTTGAAAGACATGTTTGGTTTTTACAATTTTTGACTTAAGGGCCCAGGGTCAATTTTGGGTGACTTCGGCTTCGTATTAGAACTGCATCAATTTGTATTCCAATAGACTCTCTGGACCCAGTACAATGTATATCCACCCTTAGAATGTGTGTTTTCTTCCCCCCCCCCCTTTTCAATTCATATGTTTTATAATTTTGTGCCTCTGTGACTTTTCCATCAGTTCTGGTGCCGAAATCTTAGAAACTTGCCTAAAAAAGACCCAGAATCTATTCATCTAGTCAAGAGGAAGCTTTCTATGTATTTACAATTAATTTTGAAAGACATGTTTGGTTTTCACAATTTTTGACTTAAGGGCCCAGGGGTCAATTTTGGGTGACTTCGGCTTCGTATTAGAACTGCATCAATTTGTATTCCAATAGACTCTCTGGACCCAGTACAATGTATATCCACCCTTAGAATGTGTGTTTCCTCCCCCCCCCTTTTAAGTTCATATGTTTTGTAATTTTGTGCCTCTGTGACTTTTTCATCAGTTCTGGTGCCGAAATCTTAGAAACTTGCCTAAAAAAGACCCAGAATCTATTCATCTAGTCAAGAGGAAACTTTCTATGTATTTAAAATTAATTTTGAAAGACATGTTTGGTTTTCACAATTTTTGACTTGAGGGCCCAGGGTCAATTTTGGGTGACTTCGGCTTCGGATTAGAACTGCATCAATTTGTATTCCAATAGACTCTCTGGACCCAGTACAATGTATATCCAACCTTAGAATGTGTGTTTTCTTCCCCCCCTTTTAAATTCATAGGTTTTGTAATTTTGTGCCTCTGTGACTTTTTCATTAGTTCTTGTGCCGAAATCTTAGAAACTTGCCTAAAAAATACCCAGAATCTATTCATCTAGTCAAGAGGAAGCTTTCCATGTATTTAAAATTAATTTTAAAAGACATGTTTGGTTTTCACAATTTTTGACTTAAGGGCCCAGGGTCAATTTTGGGTGACTTTGGCTTCGGATTAGAACTGCATCAATTTGTATTCCAATAGACTCTCTGGACCCAGTACAATGTATATCCACCCTTAGAATGTGTGTTTTCTCCCCCCCCTTTTAAATTCATATGTTTTGTAATTTTGTGCCTCTGTTCCTTTTTCATCAGTTCTGGTGCCGAAATCTTAGAAACTTGCCTAAAAAAGACCCAGAATCTATTCATCTAGTCAAGAGGAAGCTTTCTATGTATTTAAAATTAATTTTGAAAGACATGTTTGGTTTTTACAATTTTTGACTTAAGGGCCCAGGGTCAATTTTGGGTGACTTCGGCTTCGTATTAGAACTGCATCAATTTGTATTCCAATAGACTCTCTGGACCCAGTACAATGTATATCCACCCTTAGAATGTGTGTTTTCTCCCCCCCCTTTTAAATTCATATGTTTTGTAATTTTGTGCCTCTGTTCCTTTTTCATCAGTTCTGGTGCCGAAATCTTAGAAACTTGCCTAAAAAAGACCCAGAATCTATTCATCTAGTCAAGAGGAAGCTTTCTATGTATTTAAAATTAATTTTGAAAGACATGTTTGGTTTTTACAATTTTTGACTTAAGGGCCCAGGGTCAATTTTGGGTGACTTCGGCTTCGTATTAGAACTGCATCAATTTGTATTCCAATAGACTCTCTGGACCCAGTACAATGTATATCCACCCTTAGAATGTGTGTTTTCTTCCCCCCCCCCTTTTAAATTCATATGTTTTATAATTTTGTGCCTCTGTGACTTTTCCATCAGTTCTGGTGCCGAAATCTTAGAAACTTGCCTAAAAAAGACCCAGAATCTATTCATCTAGTCAAGAGGAAGCTTTCTATGTATTTAAAATTAATTTTGAAAGACATGTTTGGTTTTCACAATTTTAGACTTAAGGGCCCAGGGGTCAATTTTGGGTGACTTCGGCTTCGTATTAGAACTGCATCAATTTGTATTCCAATAGACTCTCTGGACCCAGTACAATGTATATCCACCCTTAGAATGTGTGTTTTCTCCCCCCCCCCCTTTTAAGTTCATATGTTTTGTAATTTTGTGCCTCTGTGACTTTTTCATCAGTTCTGGTGCCGAAATCTTAGAAACTTGCCTAAAAAAGACCTAGAATCTATTCATCTAGTCAAGAGGAAACTTTCTATGTATTTAAAATTAATTTTGAAAGACATGTTTGGTTTTCACAATTTTTGACTTGAGGGCCCAGGGTCAATTTTGGGTGACTTCAGCTTCGGATTAGAACTGCATCAATTTGTATTCCAATAGACTCTCTGGACCCAGTACAATGTATATCCAACCTTAGAATGTGTGTTTTCTTCCCCCCCTTTTAAATTCATAGGTTTTGTAATTTTGTGCCTCTGTTCCTTTTTCATCAGTTCTTGTGCCGAAATCTTAGAAACTTGCCTAAAAAAGACCAGAATCTATTCATCTAGTCAAGAGGAAGCTTTCTATGTATTTAAAATTAATTTTGAAAGACATGTTTGGTTTTCACAATTTTTGACTTAAGGGCCCAGGGTCAATTTTGGGTGACTTCGGCTTCGTATTAGAACTACATCAATTTGTATTCCAATAGACTCTCTGGACCCAGTACAATGTATATCCACCCTTAGAATGTGTGTTTTCTCCCCCCCCCCTTTTAAATTCATATGTCTTGTAATTTTGTGCCTCTGTGACTTCATCATCAGTTCTGGTGCCGAAATCTTAGAAACTTGCCTAAAAAATACCCAGAATCTATTCATCTAGTCAAGAGGAAGCTTTCCATGTATTTAAAATTAATTTTAAAAGACATGTTTGGTTTTCACAATTTTTGACTTAAGGGCCCAGGGTCAATTTTGGGTGACTTTGGCTTCGGATTAGAACTGCATCAATTTGTATTTAAATAGACTCTCTGGACCCAGTACAATGTATATCCACCCTTAGAATGTGTGTTTCCCCCCCCATCTAGTCAAGAGGAAGCTTTTTATGTTTTTAAAATTAATTTTGAAAGACATTTTTGGTTTTCACAATTTGTTACTTAAGGGCCCAGGGTCAATTTTGGGTGACTTCGGCTTTGGATTAGAACTGCATCAATTTGTATTCCAATAGACTATCTGGACCCAGTACAATGTATATCCACCCTTAGAATGTGTGTTTTCTCCCCCCCCCCTTTTAAATTCATATGTTTTGTAATTTTGTGCCTCTGTGCCTTTTTCATCAGTTCTGGTGCCGAAATCTTAGAAACTTGCCTAAAAAAGACCCAGAATCTATTCATCTAGTCAAGAGGAAGCTTTCTATGTATTTAAAATTAATTTTGAAAGACATGTTTGGTTTTTACAATTTTTGACTTAAGGGCCCAGGGTCAATTTTGGGTGACTTCGGCTTCGTATTAGAACTGCATCAATTTGTATTCCAATAGACTCTCTGGACCCAGTACAATGTATATCCACCCTTAGAATGTGTGTTTTCTTCCCCCCCCCTTTTAAATTCATATGTTTTATAATTTTGTGCCTCTGTGACTTTTCCATCAGTTCTGGTGCCGAAATCTTAGAAACTTGCCTAAATAAGACCCAGAATCTATTCATCTAGTCAAGAAGAAACTTTCTATGTATTTAAAATTAATTTTAAAAGACATGTTTGGTTTTCACAATTTTTGACTTAAGGGCCCAGGGTCAATTTTGGGTGACTTCGGCTTTGAATTAGAACTGCATCAATTTGTATTCCAATAGAATCTCTGGACCCAGTACAATGTATATCCACCCTTAGAATGTGTGTTTTCTTCCCCCCCCTTTTAAATTCATAGGTTTTGTAATTTTGTGCCTCTGTGCCTTTTTCATCAGTTCTTGTGCCGAAATCTTAGAAACTTGCCTAAAAAAGACCCAGAATCTATTCATCTAGTCAAGAGGAAGCTTTCTATGTATTTAAAATTAATTTTGAAAGACATGTTTGGTTTTCACAATTTTTGACTTAAGGGCCCAGGGTCAATTTTGGGTGACTTCGGCTTCGTATTAGAACTGCATCAATTTGTATTCCAATAGACTCTCTGGACCCAGTACAATGTATATCCAACCTTAGAATGTGTGTTTTCTCCGCCCCCCCTTTTAAGTTCATATGTTTTCTAATTTTGTGTCTCTGTGACTTTTTCATCAGTTCTGGTGCCGAAATCTTAGAAACTTGCCTAAAAAAGACCCAGAATCTATTCATCTAGTCAAGAGGAAACTTTCTATGTATTTAAAATTAATTTTGAAAGACATGTTTGGTTTTCACAATTTTTGACTTGAGGGCCCAGGGTCAATTTTGGGTGACTTCGGCTTCGGATTAGAACTGCATCAATTTGTATTCCAATAGACTCTCTGGACCCAGTACAATGTATATCCAACCTTAGAATGTGTGTTTCCTTCCCCCCCCTTTTAAATTCATAGGTTTTGTAATTTTGTGCCTCTGTGCCTTTTTCATCAGTTCTTGTGCCGAAATCTTAGAAACTTGCCTAAAAAAGACCCAGAATCTATTCATCTAGTCAAGAGGAAGCTTTCTATGTATTTAAAATTAATTTTGAAAGACATGTTTGGTTTTCACAATTTTTGACTTAAGGGCCCAGGGTCAATTTCGGGTGACTTCGGCTTCGTATTAGAACTGCATCAATTTGTATTCCAATAGACTCTCTGGACCCAGTACAATGTATATCCACCCTTAGAATGTGTCTTTTCTCCCCCCCCCCTTTTAAGTTCATATGTTTTGTAATTTTGTGCCTCTGTGACTTTTTCATCAGTTCTGGTGCCGAAATCTTAGAAACTTGCCTAAAAAAGACCCAGAATCTATTCATCTAGTCAAGAGGAAACTTTCTATGTATTTAAAATTAATTTTGAAAGACATGTTTGGTTTTCACAATTTTTGACTTGAGGGCCCAGGGTCAATTTTGGGTGACTTCAGCTTCGGATTAGAACTGCATCAATTTGTATTCCAATAGACTCTCTGGACCCAGTACAATGTATATCCACCCTTAGAATGTGTGTTTCCCCCCCCCATCTAGTCAAGAGGAAGCTTTTTATGTTTTTAAAATTAATTTTGAAAGACATTTTTGGTTTTCACAATTTGTTACTTAAGGGCCCAGGGTCAATTTTGGGTGACTTCGGCTTTGGATTAGAACTGCATCAATTTGTATTCCAATAGACTATCTGGACCCAGTACAATGTATATCCACCCTTAGAATGTGTGTTTTCTCCCCCCCCCCCTTTTAAATTCATATGTTTTGTAATTTTGTGCCTCTGTGCCTTTTTCATCAGTTCTGGTGCCGAAATCTTAGAAACTTGCCTAAAAAAGACCCAGAATCTATTCATCTAGTCAAGAGGAAGCTTTCTATGTATTTAAAATTAATTTTGAAAGACATGTTTGGTTTTTACAATTTTTGACTTAAGGGCCCAGGGTCAATTTTGGGTGACTTCGGCTTCGTATTAGAACTGCATCAATTTGTATTCCAATAGACTCTCTGGACCCAGTACAATGTATATCCACCCTTAGAATGTGTGTTTTCTTCCCCCCCCCTTTTAAATTCATATGTTTTATAATTTTGTGCCTCTGTGACTTTTCCATCAGTTCTGGTGCCGAAATCTTAGAAACTTGCCTAAATAAGACCCAGAATCTATTCATCTAGTCAAGAAGAAACTTTCTATGTATTTAAAATTAATTTTAAAAGACATGTTTGGTTTTCACAATTTTTGACTTAAGGGCCCAGGGTCAATTTTGGGTGACTTCGGCTTTGGATTAGAACTGCATCAATTTGTATTCCAATAGAATCTCTGGACCCAGTACAATGTATATCCACCCTTAGAATGTGTGTTTTCTTCCCCCCCCCTTTTAAATTCATAGGTTTTGTAATTTTGTGCCTCTGTGCCTTTTTCATCAGTTCTTGTGCCGAAATCTTAGAAACTTGCCTAAAAAAGACCCAGAATCTATTCATCTAGTCAAGAGGAAGCTTTCTATGTATTTAAAATTAATTTTGAAAGACATGTTTGGTTTTCACAATTTTTGACTTAAGGGCCCAGGGTCAATTTTGGGTGACTTCGGCTTCGTATTAGAACTGCATCAATTTGTATTCCAATAGACTCTCTGGACCCAGTACAATGTATATCCAACCTTAGAATGTGTGTTTTCTTCCCCCCCTTTTAAATTCATAGGTTTTGTAATTTTGTGCCTCTGTTCCTTTTTCATCAGTTCTTGTGCCGAAATCTTAGAAACTTGCCTAAAAAAGACCCAGAATCTATTCATCTAGTCAAGAGGAAGCTTTCTATGTATTTAAAATTAATTTTGAAAGACATGTTTGGTTTTCACAATTTTTGACTTAAGGGCCCAGGGTCAATTTTGGGTGACTTCGGCTTCGTATTAGAACTACATCAATTTGTATTCCAATAGACTCTCTGGACCCAGTACAATGTATATCCACCCTTAGAATGTGTGTTTTCTCCCCCCCCCTTTTAAATTCATATGTTTTGTAATTTTGTGCCTCTGTGACTTCATCATCAGTTCTGGTGCCGAAATCTTAGAAACTTGCCTAAAAAATACCCAGAATCTATTCATCTAGTCAAGAGGAAGCTTTCCATGTATTTAAAATTAATTTTAAAAGACATGTTTGGTTTTCACAATTTTTGACTTAAGGGCCCAGGGTCAATTTTGGGTGACTTTGGCTTTGGATTAGAACTGCATCAATTTGTATTTAAATAGACTCTCTGGACCCAGTACAATGTATATCCACCCTTAGAATGTGTGTTTCCCCCCCCCCCCATCTAGTCAAGAGGAAGCTTTTTATGTTTTTAAAATTAATTTTGAAAGACATTTTTGGTTTTCACAATTTGTTACTTAAGGGCCCAGGGTCAATTTTGGGTGACTTCGGCTTTGGATTAGAACTGCATCAATTTGTATTCCAATAGACTCTCTGGACCCAGTACAATGTATATCCACCCTTAGAATGTGTGTTTTCTCCCCCCCCCCTTTTAAATTCATATGTTTTGTAATGTTGTGCCTCTGTGCCTTTTTCATCAGTTCTGGTGCCGAAATCTTAGAAACTTGCCTAAAAAAGACCCAGAATCTATTCATCTAGTCAAGAGGAAGCTTTCTATGTATTTAAAATTAATTTTGAAAGACATGTTTGGTTTTCACAATTTTTGACTTAAGGGCCCTTGGTCAATTTTGGGTGACTTTGTCTTCGGATTAGAACTGCATCAATTTGTATTCCAATAGACTCTCTGGACCCAGTACAATGTATATCCACCCTTAGAATGTGTGTTTTCTCCCCCCCCCCCTTTTAAATTCATATGTTTTGTAATTTTGTGCCTTTGTGACTTCATCATCAGTTCTGGTGCCGAAATCTTAGAAACTTGCCTAAAAAATACCCAGAATCTATTCATCTAGTCGAGAGGAAGCTTTCCATGTATTTAAAATTAATTTTAAAAGACATGTTTGGTTTTCACAATTTTTGACTTAAGGGCCCAGGGTCAATTTTGGGTGACTTTGGCTTCGGATTAGAACTGCATCAATTTGTATTTAAATAGACTCTCTGGACCCAGTACAATGTATATCCACCCTTAGAATGTGTGTTTCCCCCCCCCATCTAGTCAAGAGGAAGCTTTCTATGTTTTTAAAATTAATTTTGAAAGACATTTTTGGTTTTCACAATTTTTTACTTAAGGGCCCAGGGTCAATTTTGGGTGACTTCGGCTTTGGATTAGAACTGCATCAATTTGTATTCCAATAGACTCTCTGGACCCAGTACAATGTATATCCACCCTTAGAATGTGTGTTTTCTCCCCCCCCCCCTTTTAAATTCATATGTTTTGTAATGTTGTGCCTCTGTGCCTTTTTCATCAGTTCTGGTGCCGAAATCTTAGAAACTTGCCTAAAAAAGACCCAGAATCTATTCATCTAGTCAAGAGGAAACTTTCTATGTATTTAAAATTAATTTTGAAAGACATGTTTGGTTTTCACAATTTTTGACTTAAGGGCCCTTGGTCAATTTTGGGTGACTTTGGCTTCGGATTAGAACTGCATCAATTTGTATTCCAATAGACTCTCTGGACCCAGTACAATGTATATCCACCCTTAGAATGTGTGTTTTCTTCCCCGCCCCTTTTAAATTCATAGGTTTTGTAATTTTGTGCCTCTGTTCCTTTTTCATCAGTTCTTGTGCCGAAATCTTAGAAACTTGCCTAAAAAAGACCCAGAATCTATTCATCTAGTCAAGAGGAAGCTTTCTATGTATTTAAAATTAATTTTGAAAGACATTTTTGGTTTTCACAATTTTTTACTTAAGGGCCCAGGGTCAATTTTGGGTGACTTCGGCTTCGTATTAGAACTGCATCAATTTGTATTCCAATAGACTCTCTGGACCCAGTACAATGTATATCCACCCTTAGAATGTGTGTTTTCTCCCCCCCCTTTTTTAATTCATTTGTTTTATAATTTTGTGCCTCTGTGCCTTTTTCATCAGTTCTGGTGCCGAAATCTTAGAAACTTGCCTAAAAAAGACCCAGAATCTATTCATCTAGTCAAGAGGAAGCTTTCTATGTATTTAAAATTAATTTTGAAAGACATGTTTGGTTTTCACAATTTTTGACTTTAAGGGCCCAGGGTCAATTTTGGGTGACTTCGGCTTTGGATTAGAACTGCATCAATTTGTATTCCAATAGACTCTCTGGACCCAGTACAATGTATATCCACCCTTAGAATGTGTGTTTTCTCCCCCCCCCCCTTTTAAATTCATATGTTTTGTAATGTTGTGCCTCTGTGCCTTTTTCATCAGTTCTGGTGCCGAAATCTTAGAAACTTGCCTAAAAAAGACCCAGAATCTATTCATCTAGTCAAGAGGAAACTTTCTATGTATTTAAAATTAATTTTGAAAGACATGTTTGGTTTTCACAATTTTTGACTTAAGGGCCCTTGGTCAATTTTGGGTGACTTTGGCTTCGGATTAGAACTGCATCAATTTGTATTCCAATAGACTCTCTGGACCCAGTACAATGTATATCCACCCTTAGAATGTGTGTTTTCTTCCCCGCCCCTTTTAAATTCATAGGTTTTGTAATTTTGTGCCTCTGTTCCTTTTTCATCAGTTCTTGTGCCGAAATCTTAGAAACTTGCCTAAAAAAGACCCAGAATCTATTCATCTAGTCAAGAGGAAGCTTTCTATGTATTTAAAATTAATTTTGAAAGACATTTTTGGTTTTCACAATTTTTTACTTAAGGGCCCAGGGTCAATTTTGGGTGACTTCGGCTTCGTATTAGAACTGCATCAATTTGTATTCCAATAGACTCTCTGGACCCAGTACAATGTATATCCACCCTTAGAATGTGTGTTTTCTCCCCCCCCTTTTTTAATTCATTTGTTTTATAATTTTGTGCCTCTGTGCCTTTTTCATCAGTTCTGGTGCCGAAATCTTAGAAACTTGCCTAAAAAAGACCCAGAATCTATTCATCTAGTCAAGAGGAAGCTTTCTATGTATTTAAAATTAATTTTGAAAGACATGTTTGGTTTTCACAATTTTTGACTTTAAGGGCCCAGGGTCAATTTTGGGTGACTTCGGCTTTGGATTAGAACTGCATCAATTTGTATTCCAATAGACTCTCTGGACCCAGTACAATGTATATCCACCCTTAGAATGTGTGTTTTCTCCCCCCCCCCTTTTAAGTTCATATGTTTTGTAATTTTGTGCCTCTGTGACTTTTTCATCAGTTCTGGTGCCGAAATCTTAGAAACTTGCCTAAAAAAGACCCAGAATCTATTCATCTAGTCAAGAGGAAACTTTCTATGTATTTAAAATTAATTTTGAAAGACATGTTTGGTTTTCACAATTTTTGACTTGAGGGCCCAGGGTCAATTTTGGGTGACTTCGGCTTCGGATTAGAACTGCATCAATTTGTATTCCAATAGACTCTCTGGACCCAGTACAATGTATATCCAACCTTAGAATGTGTGTTTTCTTCCCCCCCTTTTAAATTCATAGGTTTTGTAATTTTGTGCCTCTGTGACTTTTTCATCAGTTCTTGTGCCGAAATCTTAGAAACTTGCCTAAAAAATACCCAGAATCTATTCATCTAGTCAAGAGGAAGCTTTCCATGTATTTAAAATTAATTTTAAAAGACATGTTTGGTTTTCACAATTTTTGACTTAAGGGCCCAGGGTCAATTTTGGGTGACTTTGGCTTCGGATTAGAACTGCATCAATTTGTATTCCAATAGACTCTCTGGACCCAGTACAATGTATATCCACCCTTAGAATGTGTGTTTTCTCCCCCCCCTTTTAAATTCATATGTTTTGTAATTTTGTGCCTCTGTTCCTTTTTCATCAGTTCTGGTGCCGAAATCTTAGAAACTTGCCTAAAAAAGACCCAGAATCTATTCATCTAGTCAAGAGGAAGCTTTCTATGTATTTAAAATTAATTTTGAAAGACATGTTTGGTTTTTACAATTTTTGACTTAAGGGCCCAGGGTCAATTTTGGGTGACTTCGGCTTCGTATTAGAACTGCATCAATTTGTATTCCAATAGACTCTCTGGACCCAGTACAATGTATATCCACCCTTAGAATGTGTGTTTTCTTCCCCCCCCCTTTTAAATTCATATGTTTTATAATTTTGTGCCTCTGTGACTTCATCATCAGTTCTGGTGCCGAAATCTTAGAAACTTGCCTAAAAAATACCCAGAATCTATTCATCTAGTCAAGAGGAAGCTTTCCATGTATTTAAAATTAATTTTAAAAGACATGTTTGGTTTTCACAATTTTTGACTTAAGGGCCCAGGGTCAATTTTGGGTGACTTTGGCTTCGGATTAGAACTGCATCAATTTGTATTTAAATAGACTCTCTGGACCCAGTACAATGTATATCCACCCTTAGAATGTGTGTTTCCCCCCCCATCTAGTCAAGAGGAAGCTTTTTATGTTTTTAAAATTAATTTTGAAAGACATTTTTGGTTTTCACAATTTGTTACTTAAGGGCCCAGGGTCAATTTTGGGTGACTTCGGCTTTGGATTAGAACTGCATCAATTTGTATTCCAATAGACTATCTGGACCCAGTACAATGTATATCCACCCTTAGAATGTGTGTTTTCTCCCCCCCCCTTTTAAATTCATATGTTTTGTAATTTTGTGCCTCTGTGCCTTTTTCATCAGTTCTGGTGCCGAAATCTTAGAAACTTGCCTAAAAAAGACCCAGAATCTATTCATCTAGTCAAGAGGAAGCTTTCTATGTATTTAAAATTAATTTTGAAAGACATGTTTGGTTTTTACAATTTTTGACTTAAGGGCCCAGGGTCAATTTTGGGTGACTTCGGCTTCGTATTAGAACTGCATCAATTTGTATTCCAATAGAATCTCTGGACCCAGTACAATGTATATCCACCCTTAGAATGTGTGTTTTCTTCCCCCCCCCTTTTAAATTCATATGTTTTATAATTTTGTGCCTCTGTGACTTTTCCATCAGTTCTGGTGCCGAAATCTTAGAAACTTGCCTAAAAAAGACCCAGAATCTATTCATCTAGTCAAGAGGAAGCTTTCTATGTATTTAAAATTAATTTTGAAAGACATGTTTGGTTTTCACAATTTTTGACTTGAGGGCCCAGGGTCAATTTTGGGTGACTTCGGCTTCGTATTAGAACTGCATCAATTTGTATTCCAATAGACTCTCTGGACCCAGTACAATGTATATCCAACCTTAGAATGTGTGTTTTCTCCCCCCCCCCCTTTTAAGTTCATATGTTTTGTAATTTTGTGCCTCTGTGACTTTTTCATCAGTTCTGGTGCCGAAATCTTAGAAACTTGCCTAAAAAAGACCCAGAATCTATTCATCTAGTCAAGAGGAAGCTTTCTATGTATTTAAAATTAATTTTGAAAGACATGTTTGGTTTTCACAATTTTTGACTTAAGGGCCCAGGGTCAATTTTGGGTGATTTTGGCTTCGGATTAGAACTGCATCAATTTGTATTCCAATAGACTCTCTGGACCCAGTACAATGTATATCCACCCTTAGTATGTGTGTTTTCTTCCACCCCTTTTAAATTCATATGTTTTGTAATTTTGTGCCTCTGTGCCTTTTTCATCAGTTCTGGTGCCGAAATCTTAGAAACTTGCCTAAAAAAGACCCAGAATCTATTCATCTAGTCCAGAGGAAGCTTTCTATGTATTTAAAATTAATTTTGAAAGACATGTTTGGTTTTCACAATTTTTGACTTAAGGGCCCAGGGTCAATTTTGGGTGACTTTGGCTTCGGATTAGAACTGCATCAATTTGTATTCCAATAGACTCTCTGGACCCAGTACAATGTATATCCACCCTTAGAATGTGTGTTTTCTTTCCCCACCCCCCTTTTAAATTCATAAGTTTTATAATTTTGTGCCTTTGTGAATTTTTCATCAGTTCTGGTGCCGTTATCTTAGAAACTTGCATAAAAAAGACCCAGAATCTATTCATCTAGTCAAGAGGAAGCTTTCTTTGTATTTAAAATTAATTTTGAAAGACATGTTTGGTTTTTACAATTTTTGACTTAAGGGCCCAGGGTCAATTTTGGGTGACTTTGGCTTCGGATTAGAACTGCATCAATTTGTATTCCAATAGACTCTCTGGACCCAGTACAATGTATATCCACCCTTAGAATGTGTGTTTTCTTCCCCCCTTTTTAAATTCATTTGTTTTATAATTTTGTGCCTTTGTGCCTTTTTCATCAGTTCTGGTGCCGAAATCTTAGAAACTTGCCTAAAAAAGACCCAGAATCTATTCATCTAATCAAGAGGAAGCTCTCTATGTATTTAAAATTAATTTTGAAAGACATGTTTGGTTTTCACAATTTTTGACTTTAAGGGCCCAGGGTCAATTTTGGGTGACTTCGGCTTCGGATTAGAACTGCATCAATTTGTATTTAAATAGACTCTCTGGACCCAGTACAATGTATATCCACCCTTAGAATGTGTGTTTTCCCCCCATCTAGTCAAGAGGAAGCTTTCTATGTATTTAAAATTAATTTTGAAAGACATTTTTGGTTTTCACAATTTTTGACTTAAGGGCCCAGGGTCAATTTTGGGTGACTTCGGCTTTGGATTAGAACTGCATCAATTTGTATTCCAATAGACTCTCTGGACCCAGTACAATGTATATCCACCCTTAGAATGTGTGTTTTCTTCCCCCCCCCCTTTCAAATTCATATGTTTTGTAATTTTGTGCCTCTGTGCCTTTTTCATCAGTTCTGGTGCCGAAATCTTAGAAACTTGCCTAAAAAAGACCCAGAATCTATTCATCTAGTCAAGAGGAAGCTTTCTATGTATCTAAAATTAATTTTGAAAGACATGTTTGGTTTTCACAATTTTTGACTTAAGGGCCCAGGGTCAATTTTGGTTGACTTTGGCTTCGGATTAGAACTGCATCAATTTGTATTCCAATAGACTCTCTGGACCCAGTACAATGTATATCCACCCTTAGAATGTGTGTTTTCTCCCCCCCCCCTTTTAAATTCATATGTTTTGTAATTTTGTGCCTCTGTGCCTTTTTCATCAGTTCTGGTGCCGAAATCTTAGAAACTTGCCTAAAAAAGACCCAGAATCTATTCATCTAGTCAAGAGGAGACTTTCTATGTATTTAAAATTAATTTTGAAAGACATGTTTGGTTTTCACGATTTTTGACTTAAGGGCCCAGGGTCAATTTTGGGTGACTTTGGCTTCGGATTAGAACTGCATCAATTTGTATTCCAATAGACTCTCTGGACCCAGTACAATGTATATCCACCCTTAGAATGTGTGTTTTCTTCCCCCCCCCCCTTTTAAATTCATATGTTTCATAATTTTGTGCCTCTGTGAATTTTCATCAGTTCTGGTATCGAAATCTTAGAAACTTGCCTAAAAAAGACCCAGAATCTATTCATCTAGTCAAGAGGAAGCTTTCTATGTATTTAAAATTAATTTTGAAAGACATGTTTGGTTTTTACAATTTTTGACTTAAGGGCCCAGGGTCAATTTTGGGTAACTTTGGCTTCGGATTAGAACTGCATCAATTTGTATTCCAATAGACTCTCTGGACCCAGTACAATGTATATCCACCCTTAGTATGTGTGTTTTCTTCCCCCCCTTTTAAATTCATATGTTTTGTAATTTTGTGCCTCTGTGCCTTTTTCATCAGTTCTGGTGCCGAAATCTTAGAAACTTGCCTAAAAAAGACCCAGAATCTATTCATCTAGTCAAGAGGAAGCTTTCTATGTATTTAAAATTAATTTTGAAAGACATGTTTGCTTTTCACAATTTTTGACTTAAGGGCCCAGGGTCAATTTTGGGTGACTTTGGCTTCGGATTAGAACTGCATCAATTTGTATTCCAATAGACTCTCTGGACCCAGTACAATGTATATCCACCCTTAGTATGTGTGTTTTCTTCCCCCCCTTTTAAATTCATATGTTTTGTAATTTTGTGCCTCTGTGCCTTTTTCATCAGTTCTGGTGCCGAAATCTTAGAAACTTGCCTAAAAAAGACCAAGAATCTATTCATCTAGTAAAGAGGAAGCTTTCTATGTATTTAAAATTAATTTTGAAAGACATGTTTGGTTTTCACAATTTTTGACTTATGGGCCCAGGGTCAATTTTGGGTGACTTTGGCTTCGGATTAGAACTGCATCAATTTGTATTCCAATAGACTCTCTGGACCCAGTACAATGTATATCCACCCTTAGAATGTGTGTTTTCTCCCCTCCCCCTTTTAAATTCATAGGTTTCATAATTTTGTGCCTCTGTGACTTTTTCATCAGTTCTGGTGCCGAAATCTTAGAAACTTGCCTAAAAAAGACCCAGAATCTATTCATCTAGTCAAGAGGAAGCTTTCTATGTATTTAAAATTAATTTTGAAAGACATGTTTGGTTTTCACAATTTTTGACTTAAGGGCCCAGGGTCAATTTTGGGTGACTTCGGCTTCGTATTAGAACTGCATCAATTTGTATTCCAATAGACTCTCTGGACCCAGTACAATGTATATCCACCCTTAGAATGTGTGTTTTCTCCCCCCCCCTTTTAAATTCATATGTTTTGTAATTTTGTGCCTTTGTGACTTCATCATCAGTTCTTGTGCCGAAATCTTAGAAACTTGCCTAAAAAATACCCAGAATCTATTCATCTAGTCAAGAGGAAGCTTTCCATGTATTTAAAATTAATTTTGAAAGACATGTTTGGTTTTCACAATTTTTGACTTAAGGGCCCAGGGTCAATTTTGGGTGACTTTGGCTTCGGATTAGAACTGCATCAATTTGTATTTAAATAGACTCTCTGGACCCAGTACAATGTATATCCACCCTTAGAATGTGTGTTTCCCCCCCCCCCATCTAGTCAAGAGGAAGCTTTCTATGTTTTTAAAATTAATTTTGAAAGACATTTTTGGTTTTCACAATTTTTTACTAATGGGCCCAGGGTCAATTTTGGGTGACTTCGGCATTGGATTAGAACTGCATCAATTTGTATTCCAATAGACTCTCTGGACCCAGTACAATGTATATCCACCCTTAGAATGTGTGTTTTCTCCCCCCCCCTTTTAAATTCATATGTTTTGTAATGTTGTGCCTCTGTGCCTTTTTCATCAGTTCTGGTGCCGAAATCTTAGAAACTTGCCTAAAAAAGACCCAGAATCTATTCATCTAGTCAAGAGGAAACTTTCTATGTATTTAAAATTAATTTTGAAAGACATGTTTGGTTTTCACAATTTTTGACTTAAGGGCCCTTGGTCAATTTTGGGTGACTTTGGCTTCGGATTAGAACTGCATCAATTTGTATTCCAATAGACTCTCTGGACCCAGTACAATGTATATCCACCCTTAGAATGTGTGTTTTCTCCCCCCCCCTTTTTTAATTCATTTGTTTTATAATTTTGTGCCTCTGTGCCTTTTTCATCAGTTCTGGTGCCGAAATCTTAGAAACTTGCCTAAAAAAGACCCAGAATCTATTCATCTAGTCAAGAGGAAGCTTTCTATGTATTTAAAATTAATTTTGAAAGACATGTTTGGTTTTCACAATTTTTGACTTTAAGGGCCCAGGGTCAATTTTGGGTGACTTCGGCTTTGGATTAGAACTGCATCAATTTGTATTCCAATAGACTCTCTGGACCCAGTACAATGTATATCCACCCTTAGAATGTGTGTTTTCTCCCCCCCCCCCCTTTTAAATTCATATGTTTTGTAATGTTGTGCCTCTGTGCCTTTTTCATCAGTTCTGGTGCCGAAATCTTAGAAACTTGCCTAAAAAAGACCCAGAATCTATTCATCTAGTCAAGAGGAAACTTTCTATGTATTTAAAATTAATTTTGAAAGACATGTTTGGTTTTCACAATTTTTGACTTAAGGGCCCTTGGTCAATTTTGGGTGACTTTGGCTTCGGATTAGAACTGCATCAATTTGTATTCCAATAGACTCTCTGGACCCAGTACAATGTATATCCACCCTTAGAATGTGTGTTTTCTTCCCCGCCCCTTTTAAATTCATAGGTTTTGTAATTTTGTGCCTCTGTTCCTTTTTCATCAGTTCTTGTGCCGAAATCTTAGAAACTTGCCTAAAAAAGACCCAGAATCTATTCATCTAGTCAAGAGGAAGCTTTCTATGTATTTAAAATTAATTTTGAAAGACATTTTTGGTTTTCACAATTTTTTACTTAAGGGCCCAGGGTCAATTTTGGGTGACTTCGGCTTCGTATTAGAACTGCATCAATTTGTATTCCAATAGACTCTCTGGACCCAGTACAATGTATATCCACCCTTAGAATGTGTGTTTTCTCCCCCCCCTTTTTTAATTCATTTGTTTTATAATTTTGTGCCTCTGTGCCTTTTTCATCAGTTCTGGTGCCGAAATCTTAGAAACTTGCCTAAAAAAGACCCAGAATCTATTCATCTAGTCAAGAGGAAGCTTTCTATGTATTTAAAATTAATTTTGAAAGACATGTTTGGTTTTCACAATTTTTGACTTTAAGGGCCCAGGGTCAATTTTGGGTGACTTCGGCTTTGGATTAGAACTGCATCAATTTGTATTCCAATAGACTCTCTGGACCCAGTACAATGTATATCCACCCTTAGAATGTGTGTTTTCTCCCCCCCCCCTTTTAAGTTCATATGTTTTGTAATTTTGTGCCTCTGTGACTTTTTCATCAGTTCTGGTGCCGAAATCTTAGAAACTTGCCTAAAAAAGACCCAGAATCTATTCATCTAGTCAAGAGGAAACTTTCTATGTATTTAAAATTAATTTTGAAAGACATGTTTGGTTTTCACAATTTTTGACTTGAGGGCCCAGGGTCAATTTTGGGTGACTTCGGCTTCGGATTAGAACTGCATCAATTTGTATTCCAATAGACTCTCTGGACCCAGTACAATGTATATCCAACCTTAGAATGTGTGTTTTCTTCCCCCCCTTTTAAATTCATAGGTTTTGTAATTTTGTGCCTATGTGACTTTTTCATCAGTTCTTGTGCCGAAATCTTAGATACTTGCCTAAAAAATACCCAGAATCTATTCATCTAGTCAAGAGGAAGCTTTCCATGTATTTAAAATTAATTTTAAAAGACATGTTTGGTTTTCACAATTTTTGACTTAAGGGCCCAGGGTCAATTTTGGGTGACTTTGGCTTCGGATTAGAACTGCATCAATTTGTATTCCAATAGACTCTCTGGACCCAGTACAATGTATATCCACCCTTAGAATGTGTGTTTTCTCCCCCCCCTTTTAAATTCATATGTTTTGTAATTTTGTGCCTCTGTTCCTTTTTCATCAGTTCTGGTGCCGAAATCTTAGAAACTTGCCTAAAAAAGACCCAGAATCTATTCATCTAGTCAAGAGGAAGCTTTCTATGTATTTAAAATTAATTTTGAAAGACATGTTTGGTTTTTACAATTTTTGACTTAAGGGCCCAGGGTCAATTTTGGGTGACTTCGGCTTCGTATTAGAACTGCATCAATTTGTATTCCAATAGACTCTCTGGACCCAGTACAATGTATATCCACCCTTAGAATGTGTGTTTTCTCCCCCCCCCCTTTTAAGTTCATATGTTTTGTAATTTTGTGCCTCTGTTCCTTTTTCATCAGTTCTTGTGCCGAAATCTTAGAAACTTGCCTAAAAAAGACCCAGAATCTATTCATCTAGTCAAGAGGAAGCTTTCTATGTATTTAAAATTAATTTTGAAAGACATTTTTGGTTTTCACAATTTTTTACTTAAGGGCCCAGGGTCAATTTTGGGTGACTTCGGCTTCGTATTAGAACTGCATCAATTTGTATTACAATAGACTCTCTGGACCCAGTACAATGTATATCCACCCTTAGAATGTGTGTTTTCTCCCCCCCCTTTTTTAATTCATTTGTTTTATAATTTTGTGCCTCTGTGCCTTTTTCATCAGTTCTGGTGCCGAAATCTTAGAAACTTGCCTAAAAAAGACCCAGAATCTATTCATCTAGTCAAGAGGAAGCTTTCTATGTATTTAAAATTAATTTTGAAAGACATGTTTGGTTTTCACAATTTTTGACTTTAAGGGCCCAGGGTCAATTTTGGGTGACTTCGGCTTTGGATTAGAACTGCATCAATTTGTATTCCAATAGACTCTCTGGACCCAGTACAATGTATATCCACCCTTAGAATGTGTGTTTTCTCCCCCCCCCCTTTTAAGTTCATATGTTTTGTAATTTTGTGCCTCTGTGACTTTTTCATCAGTTCTGGTGCCGAAATCTTAGAAACTTGCCTAAAAAAGACCCAGAATCTATTCATCTAGTCAAGAGGAAACTTTCTATGTATTTAAAATTAATTTTGAAAGACATGTTTGGTTTTCACAATTTTTGACTTGAGGGCCCAGGGTCAATTTTGGGTGACTTCGGCTTCGGATTAGAACTGCATCAATTTGTATTCCAATAGACTCTCTGGACCCAGTACAATGTATATCCAACCTTAGAATGTGTGTTTTCTTCCCCCCCTTTTAAATTCATAGGTTTTGTAATTTTGTGCCTCTGTGACTTTTTCATCAGTTCTTGTGCCGAAATCTTAGATACTTGCCTAAAAAATACCCAGAATCTATTCATCTAGTCAAGAGGAAGCTTTCCATGTATTTAAAATTAATTTTAAAAGACATGTTTGGTTTTCACAATTTTTGACTTAAGGGCCCAGGGTCAATTTTGGGTGACTTTGGCTTCGGATTAGAACTGCATCAATTTGTATTCCAATAGACTCTCTGGACCCAGTACAATGTATATCCACCCTTAGAATGTGTGTTTTCTCCCCCCCCTTTTAAATTCATATGTTTTGTAATTTTGTGCCTCTGTTCCTTTTTCATCAGTTCTGGTGCCGAAATCTTAGAAACTTGCCTAAAAAAGACCCAGAATCTATTCATCTAGTCAAGAGGAAGCTTTCTATGTATTTAAAATTAATTTTGAAAGACATGTTTGGTTTTTACAATTTTTGACTTAAGGGCCCAGGGTCAATTTTGGGTGACTTCGGCTTCGTATTAGAACTGCATCAATTTGTATTCCAATAGACTCTCTGGACCCAGTACAATGTATATCCACCCTTAGAATGTGTGTTTTCTCCCCCCCCCCTTTTAAGTTCATATGTTTTGTAATTTTGTGCCTCTGTTCCTTTTTCATCAGTTCTTGTGCCGAAATCTTAGAAACTTGCCTAAAAAAGACCCAGAATCTATTCATCTAGTCAAGAGGAAGCTTTCTATGTATTTAAAATTAATTTTGAAAGACATTTTTGGTTTTCACAATTTTTTACTTAAGGGCCCAGGGTCAATTTTGGGTGACTTCGGCTTCGTATTAGAACTGCATCAATTTGTATTCCAATAGACTCTCTGGACCCAGTACAATGTATATCCACCCTTAGAATGTGTGTTTTCTCCCCCCCCTTTTTTAATTCATTTGTTTTATAATTTTGTGCCTCTGTGCCTTTTTCATCAGTTCTGGTGCCGAAATCTTAGAAACTTGCCTAAAAAAGACCCAGAATCTATTCATCTAGTCAAGAGGAAGCTTTCTATGTATTTAAAATTAATTTTGAAAGACATGTTTGGTTTTCACAATTTTTGACTTTAAGGGCCCAGGGTCAATTTTGGGTGACTTCGGCTTTGGATTAGAACTGCATCAATTTGTATTCCAATAGACTCTCTGGACCCAGTACAATGTATATCCACCCTTAGAATGTGTGTTTTCTCCCCCCCCCCTTTTAAGTTCATATGTTTTGTAATTTTGTGCCTCTGTGACTTTTTCATCAGTTCTGGTGCCGAAATCTTAGAAACTTGCCTAAAAAAGACCCAGAATCTATTCATCTAGTCAAGAGGAAACTTTCTATGTATTTAAAATTAATTTTGAAAGACATGTTTGGTTTTCACAATTTTTGACTTGAGGGCCCAGGGTCAATTTTGGGTGACTTCGGCTTCGGATTAGAACTGCATCAATTTGTATTCCAATAGACTCTCTGGACCCAGTACAATGTATATCCAACCTTAGAATGTGTGTTTTCTTCCCCCCCTTTTAAATTCATAGGTTTTGTAATTTTGTGCCTCTGTGACTTTTTCATCAGTTCTTGTGCCGAAATCTTAGATACTTGCCTAAAAAATACCCAGAATCTATTCATCTAGTCAAGAGGAAGCTTTCCATGTATTTAAAATTAATTTTAAAAGACATGTTTGGTTTTCACAATTTTTGACTTAAGGGCCCAGGGTCAATTTTGGGTGACTTTGGCTTCGGATTAGAACTGCATCAATTTGTATTCCAATAGACTCTCTGGACCCAGTACAATGTATATCCACCCTTAGAATGTGTGTTTTCTCCCCCCCCTTTTAAATTCATATGTTTTGTAATTTTGTGCCTCTGTTCCTTTTTCATCAGTTCTGGTGCCGAAATCTTAGAAACTTGCCTAAAAAAGACCCAGAATCTATTCATCTAGTCAAGAGGAAGCTTTCTATGTATTTAAAATTAATTTTGAAAGACATGTTTGGTTTTTACAATTTTTGACTTAAGGGCCCAGGGTCAATTTTGGGTGACTTCGGCTTCGTATTAGAACTGCATCAATTTGTATTCCAATAGACTCTCTGGACCCAGTACAATGTATATCCACCCTTAGAATGTGTGTTTTCTTCCCCCCCCCTTTTAAATTCATATGTTTTATAATTTTGTGCCTCTGTGACTTCATCATCAGTTCTGGTGCCGAAATCTTAGAAACTTGCCTAAAAAATACCCAGAATCTATTCATCTAGTCAAGAGGAAGCTTTCCATGTATTTAAAATTAATTTTAAAAGACATGTTTGGTTTTCACAATTTTTGACTTAAGGACCCAGGGTCAATTTTGGGTGACTTTGGCTTCGGATTAGAACTGCATCAATTTGTATTTAAATAGACTCTCTGGACCCAGTACAATGTATATCCACCCTTAGAATGTGTGTTTCCCCCCCCATCTAGTCAAGAGGAAGCTTTTTATGTTTTTAAAATTAATTTTGAAAGACATTTTTGGTTTTCACAATTTGTTACTTAAGGGCCCAGGGTCAATTTTGGGTGACTTCGGCTTTGGATTAGAACTGCATCAATTTGTATTCCAATAGACTATCTGGACCCAGTACAATGTATATCCACCCTTAGAATGTGTGTTTTCTCCCCCCCCCTTTTAAATTCATATGTTTTGTAATTTTGTGCCTCTGTGCCTTTTTCATCAGTTCTGGTGCCGAAATCTTAGAAACTTGCCTAAAAAAGACCCAGAATCTATTCATCTAGTCAAGAGGAAGCTTTCTATGTATTTAAAATTAATTTTGAAAGACATGTTTGGTTTTTACAATTTTTGACTTAAGGGCCCAGGGTCAATTTTGGGTGACTTCGGCTTCGTATTAGAACTGCATCAATTTGTATTCCAATAGAATCTCTGGACCCAGTACAATGTATATCCACCCTTAGAATGTGTGTTTTCTTCCCCCCCCCTTTTAAATTCATATGTTTTATAATTTTGTGCCTCTGTGACTTTTCCATCAGTTCTGGTGCCGAAATCTTAGAAACTTGCCTAAAAAAGACCCAGAATCTATTCATCTAGTCAAGAGGAAGCTTTCTATGTATTTAAAATTAATTTTGAAAGACATGTTTGGTTTTCACAATTTTTGACTTGAGGGCCCAGGGTCAATTTTGGGTGACTTCGGCTTCGTATTAGAACTGCATCAATTTGTATTCCAATAGACTCTCTGGACCCAGTACAATGTATATCCAACCTTAGAATGTGTGTTTTCTCCCCCCCCCCCTTTTAAGTTCATATGTTTTGTAATTTTGTGCCTCTGTGACTTTTTCATCAGTTCTGGTGCCGAAATCTTAGAAACTTGCCTAAAAAAGACCCAGAATCTATTCATCTAGTCAAGAGGAAACTTTCTATGTATTTAAAATTAATTTTGAAAGACATGTTTGGTTTTCACAATTTTTGACTTGAGGGCCCAGGGTCAATTTTGGGTGACTTCGGCTTCGGATTAGAACTGCATCAATTTGTATTCCAATAGACTCTCTGGACCCAGTACAATGTATATCCAACCTTAGAATGTGTGTTTTCTTCCCCCCCTTTTAAATTCATAGGTTTTGTAATTTTGTGCCTCTGTTCCTTTTTCATCAGTTCTTGTGCCGAAATCTTAGAAACTTGCCTAAAAAAGACCCAGAATCTATTCATCTAGTCAAGAGGAAGCTTTCTATGTATTTAAAATTAATTTTGAAAGACATGTTTGGTTTTCACAATTTTTTACTTAAGGGCCCAGGGTCAATTTTGGGTGACTTCGGCTTCGTATTAGAACTGCATCAATTTGTATTCCAATAGACTCTCTGGACCCAGTACAATGTATATCCACCCTTAGAATGTGTGTTTTCTTCCCCCCCCCTTTTAAATTCATGTTTCATAATTTTGTGCCTCTGTGACTTTTTCATCAGTTCTGGTGCCGAAATCTTAGAAACTTGCCTAAAAAAGACCCAGAATCTATTCATCTAGTCAAGAGGAAGCTTTCTATGTATTTAAAATTAATTTTGAAAGACATGTTTGGTTTTTACAATTTTTGACTTAAGGGCCCAGGGTCAATTTTGGGTGATTTTGGCTTCGGATTAGAACTGCATCAATTTGTATTCCAATAGACTCTCTGGACCCAGTACAATGTATATCCACCCTTAGTATGTGTGTTTTCTTCCACCCCTTTTAAATTCATATGTTTTGTAATTTTGTGCCTCTGTGCCTTTTTCATCAGTTCTGGTGCCGAAATCTTAGAAACTTGCCTAAAAAAGACCCAGAATCTATTCATCTAGTCCAGAGGAAGCTTTCTATGTATTTAAAATTAATTTTGAAAGACATGTTTGGTTTTCACAATTTTTGACTTAAGGGCCCAGGGTCAATTTTGGGTGACTTTGGCTTCGGATTAGAACTGCATCAATTTGTATTCCAATAGACTCTCTGGACCCAGTACAATGTATATCCACCCTTAGAATGTGTGTTTTCTTTCCCCCCCCCCCTTTTAAATTCATAAGTTTTATAATTTTGTGCCTTTGTGAATTTTTCATCAGTTCTGGTGCCGTTATCTTAGAAACTTGCATAAAAAAGACCCAGAATCTATTCATCTAGTCAAGAGGAAGCTTTCTTTGTATTTAAAATTAATTTTGAAAGACATGTTTGGTTTTTACAATTTTTGACTTAAGGGCCCAGGGTCAATTTTGGGTGACTTTGGCTTCGGATTAGAACTGCATCAATTTGTATTCCAATAGACTCTCTGGACCCAGTACAATGTATATCCACCCTTAGAATGTGTGTTTTCTTCCCCCCTTTTTAAATTCATTTGTTTTATAATTTTGTGCCTTTGTGCCTTTTTCATCAGTTCTGGTGCCGAAATCTTAGAAACTTGCCTAAAAAAGACCCAGAATCTATTCATCTAATCAAGAGGAAGCTCTCTATGTATTTAAAATTAATTTTGAAAGACATGTTTGGTTTTCACAATTTTTGACTTTAAGGGCCCAGGGTCAATTTTGGGTGACTTCGGCTTCGGATTAGAACTGCATCAATTTGTATTTAAATAGACTCTCTGGACCCAGTACAATGTATATCCACCCTTAGAATGTGTGTTTTCCCCCCATCTAGTCAAGAGGAAGCTTTCTATGTATTTAAAATTAATTTTGAAAGACATTTTTGGTTTTCACAATTTTTGACTTAAGGGCCCAGGGTCAATTTTGGGTGACTTCGGCTTTGGATTAGAACTGCATCAATTTGTATTCCAATAGACTCTCTGGACCCAGTACAATGTATATCCACCCTTAGAATGTGTGTTTTCTTCCCCCCCCCCTTTCAAATTCATATGTTTTGTAATTTTGTGCCTCTGTGCCTTTTTCATCAGTTCTGGTGCCGAAATCTTAGAAACTTGCCTAAAAAAGACCCAGAATCTATTCATCTAGTCAAGAGGAAGCTTTCTATGTATCTAAAATTAATTTTGAAAGACATGTTTGGTTTTCACAATTTTTGACTTAAGGGCCCAGGGTCAATTTTGGTTGACTTTGGCTTCGGATTAGAACTGCATCAATTTGTATTCCAATAGACTCTCTGGACCCAGTACAATGTATATCCACCCTTAGAATGTGTGTTTTCTCCCCCCCCCCCTTTTAAATTCATATGTTTTGTAATTTTGTGCCTCTGTGCCTTTTTCATCAGTTCTGGTGCCGAAATCTTAGAAACTTGCCTAAAAAAGACCCAGAATCTATTCATCTAGTCAAGAGGAGACTTTCTATGTATTTAAAATTAATTTTGAAAGACATGTTTGGTTTTCACGATTTTTGACTTAAGGGCCCAGGGTCAATTTTGGGTGACTTTGGCTTCGGATTAGAACTGCATCAATTTGTATTCCAATAGACTCTCTGGACCCAGTACAATGTATATCCACCCTTAGAATGTGTGTTTTCTTCCCCCCCCCCTTTTAAATTCATATGTTTCATAATTTTGTGCCTCTGTGAATTTTCATCAGTTCTGGTATCGAAATCTTAGAAACTTGCCTGAAAAAGACCCAGAATCTATTCATCTAGTCAAGAGGAAGCTTTCTATGTATTTAAAATTAATTTTGAAAGACATGTTTGGTTTTTACAATTTTTGACTTAAGGGCCCAGGGTCAATTTTGGGTAACTTTGGCTTCGGATTAGAACTGCATCAATTTGTATTCCAATAGACTCTCTGGACCCAGTACAATGTATATCCACCCTTAGTATGTGTGTTTTCTTCCCCCCCTTTTAAATTCATATGTTTTGTAATTTTGTGCCTCTGTGCCTTTTTCATCAGTTCTGGTGCCGAAATCTTAGAAACTTGCCTAAAAAAGACCCAGAATCTATTCATCTAGTCAAGAGGAAGCTTTCTATGTATTTAAAATTAATTTTGAAAGACATGTTTGCTTTTCACAATTTTTGACTTAAGGGCCCAGGGTCAATTTTGGGTGACTTTGGCTTCGGATTAGAACTGCATCAATTTGTATTCCAATAGACTCTCTGGACCCAGTACAATGTATATCCACCCTTAGTATGTGTGTTTTCTTCCCCCCCTTTTAAATTCATATGTTTTGTAATTTTGTGCCTCTGTGCCTTTTTCATCAGTTCTGGTGCCGAAATCTTAGAAACTTGCCTAAAAAAGACCAAGAATCTATTCATCTAGTCAAGAGGAAGCTTTCTATGTATTTAAAATTAATTTTGAAAGACATGTTTGGTTTTCACAATTTTTGACTTATGGGCCCAGGGTCAATTTTGGGTGACTTTGGCTTCGGATTAGAACTGCATCAATTTGTATTCCAATAGACTCTCTGGACCCAGTACAATGTATATCCACCCTTAGAATGTGTGTTTTCTCCCCTCCCCCTTTTAAATTCATAGGTTTCATAATTTTGTGCCTCTGTGACTTTTTCATCAGTTCTGGTGCCGAAATCTTAGAAACTTGCCTAAAAAAGACCCAGAATCTATTCATCTAGTCAAGAGGAAGCTTTCTATGTATTTATAATTAATTTTGAAAGACATGTTTGGTTTTCACAATTTTTGACTTAAGGGCCCAGGGTCAATTTTGGGTGACTTCGGCTTCGTATTAGAACTGCATCAATTTGTATTCCAATAGACTCTCTGGACCCAGTACAATGTATATCCACCCTTAGAATGTGTGTTTTCTTTCCCCCCCCCCTTTTAAATTCATAAGTTTTATAATTTTGTGCCTTTGTGAATTTTTCATCAGTTCTGGTGCCGAAATCTTAGAAACTTGCCTAAAAAAGACCCAGAATCTATTCATCTAGTCAAGAGGAAGCTTTCTATGTATTTATAATTAATTTTGAAAGACATGTTTGGTTTTCACAATTTTTGACTTAAGGGCCCAGGGTCAATTTTGGGTGACTTCGGCTTTGGATTAGAACTGCATCAATTTGTATTCCAATAGACTCTCTGGACCCAGTACAATGTATATCCACCCTTAGAATGTGTGTTTTCTTTCCCCCCCCCCCCTTTTAAATTCATAAGTTTTATAATTTTGTGCCTTTGTGAATTTTTCATCAGTTCTGGTGCCGTTATCTTAGAAACTTGCATAAAAAAGACCCAGAATCTATTCATCTAGTCAAGAGGAAGCTTTCTTTGTATTTAAAATTAATTTTGAAAGACATGTTTGGTTTTTACAATTTTTGACTTAAGGGCCCAGGGTCAATTTTGGGTGACTTTGGCTTCGGATTAGAACTGCATCAATTTGTATTCCAATAGACTCTCTGGACCCAGTACAATGTATATCCACCCTTAGAATGTGTGTTTTCTTCCCCCCTTTTTAAATTCATTTGTTTTATAATTTTGTGCCTTTGTGCCTTTTTCATCAGTTCTGGTGCCGAAATCTTAGAAACTTGCCTAAAAAAGACCCAGAATCTATTCATCTAATCAAGAGGAAGCTCTCTATGTATTTAAAATTAATTTTGAAAGACATGTTTGGTTTTCACAATTTTTGACTTTAAGGGCCCAGGGTCAATTTTGGGTGACTTCGGCTTCGGATTAGAACTGCATCAATTTGTATTTAAATAGACTCTCTGGACCCAGTACAATGTATATCCACCCTTAGAATGTGTGTTTTCCCCCCATCTAGTCAAGAGGAAGCTTTCTATGTATTTAAAATTAATTTTGAAAGACATTTTTGGTTTTCACAATTTTTGACTTAAGGGCCCAGGGTCAATTTTGGGTGACTTCGGCTTTGGATTAGAACTGCATCAATTTGTATTCCAATAGACTCTCTGGACCCAGTACAATGTATATCCACCCTTAGAATGTGTGTTTTCTTCCCCCCCCCCCTTTCAAATTCATATGTTTTGTAATTTTGTGCCTCTGTGCCTTTTTCATCAGTTCTGGTGCCGAAATCTTAGAAACTTGCCTAAAAAAGACCCAGAATCTATTCATCTAGTCAAGAGGAAGCTTTCTATGTATCTAAAATTAATTTTGAAAGACATGTTTGGTTTTCACAATTTTTGACTTAAGGGCCCAGGGTCAATTTTGGTTGACTTTGGCTTCGGATTAGAACTGCATCAATTTGTATTCCAATAGACTCTCTGGACCCAGTACAATGTATATCCACCCTTAGAATGTGTGTTTTCTCCCCCCCCCCCCTTTTAAATTCATATGTTTTGTAATTTTGTGCCTCTGTGCCTTTTTCATCAGTTCTGGTGCCGAAATCTTAGAAACTTGCCTAAAAAAGACCCAGAATCTATTCATCTAGTCAAGAGGAGACTTTCTATGTATTTAAAATTAATTTTGAAAGACATGTTTGGTTTTCACGATTTTTGACTTAAGGGCCCAGGGTCAATTTTGGGTGACTTTGGCTTCGGATTAGAACTGCATCAATTTGTATTCCAATAGACTCTCTGGACCCAGTACAATGTATATCCACCCTTAGAATGTGTGTTTTCTTCCCCCCCCCCCTTTTAAATTCATATGTTTTGTAATTTTGTGCCTCTGTGCCTTTTTCATCAGTTCTGGTGCCGAAATCTTAGAAACTTGCCTAAAAAAGACCCAGAATCTATTCATCTAGTCAAGAGGAAGCTTTCTATGTATTTAAAATTAATTTTGAAAGACATGTTTGGTTTTCACAATTTTTGACTTAAGGGCCCAGGGTCAATTTTGGGTGACTTCAGCTTCGTATTAGAACTGCATCAATTTGTATTCCAATAGACTCTCTGGACCCAGTACAATGTATATCCACCCTTAGAATGTGTGTTTTCTCCCCCCCCCCTTTTAAGTTCATATGTTTTGTAATTTTGTGCCTCTGTGACTTTTTCATCAGTTCTGGTGCCGAAATCTTAGAAACTTGCCTAAAAAAGACCCAGAATCTATTCATATAGTCAAGAGGAAACTTTCTATGTATTTAAAATTAATTTTGAAAGACATGTTTGGTTTTCACAATTTTTGACTTGAGGGCCCAGGGTCAATTTTGGGTGACTTCGGCTTTGGATTAGAACTGCATCAATTTGTATTCCAATAGACTCTCTGGACCCAGTACAATGTATATCCACCCTTATAATGTGTGTTTTCTTACCCCCCTTTTAAATTCATAGGTTTTGTAATTTTGTGCCTCTGTTCCTTTTTCATCAGTTCTTGTGCCGAAATCTTAGAAACTTGCCTAAAAAAGACCCAGAATCTATTCATCTAGTCAAGAGGAAGCTTTCTATGTATTTAAAATTAATTTTGAAAGACATGTTTGGTTTTCACAATTTTTGACTTAAGGGCCCAGGGGTCAATTTTGGGTGACTTCGGCTTCGTATTAGAACTGCATCAATTTGTATTCCAATAGACTCTCTGGACCAAGTACAATGTATATCCACCCTTAGAATGTGTGTTTTCTCCCCCCCCTTTTAAATTCATATGTTTTGTAATTTTGTGCCTCTGTGACTTTTTCATCAGTTCTGGTGCCGAAATCTTAGAAGCTTGCCTAAAAAATACCCAGAATCTATTCATCTAGTCAAGAGGAAGCTTTCTATGTATTTAAAACTAATTTTGAAAGACATGTTTGGTTTTCACAATTTTTGACTTAAGGGCCCAGGGTCAATTTTGGGTGACTTTGGCTTCGGATTAGAACTGCATCAATTTGTATTCCAATAGACTCTCTGGACCCAGTACAATGTATATCCACCCCTAGTATGTGTGTTTTCTTCCCCCCATTTTAAATTCATATGTTTTGTAATTTAATGCCTCTGTGCCTTTTTCATCTGTTCTGGTGCCGAAATCTTAGAAACTTGCCTAAAAAAGACCCAGAATCTATTCATCTAGTCAAGAGGAAGCTTTCTATGTATTTAAAATTAATTTTGAAAGACATTTTTGGTTTTCACAATTTTGTACTTAAGGGCCCAGGGTCAATTTTGGGTGACTTCGGCTTTGGATTAGAACTGCATCAATTTGTATTCCAATAGACTCTCTGGACCCAGTACAATGTATATCCACCCTTAGAATGTGTGTTTTCTCCCCCCCCCCTTTTAAATTCATATGTTTTGTAATGTTGTGCATCTGTGCCTTTTTCATCAGTTCTGGTGCCGAAATCTTAGAAACTTGCCTTAAAAAGACCCAGAATCTATTCATCTAGTCAAGAGGAAGCTTTCTATGTATTTAAAATTAATTTTGAAAGACATGTTTGGTTTTCACAATTTTTGACTTAAGGGCCCAGGGTCAATTTTGGGTGACTTCGGCTTCGTATTAGAACTGCATCAATTGTATTCCAATAGACTCTCTGGACCCAGTACAATGTATATCCACCCTTAGAATGTGTGTTTTCTCCCCCCCCCTTTTAAGTTCATATGTTTTGTAATTTTGTGCCTCTGTGACTTTTTCATCAGTTCTGGTACCGAAATCTTAGAAACTTGCCTAAAAAAGACCCAGAATCTATTCATCTAGTCAAGAGGAAACTTTCTATGTATTTAAAATTAATTTTGAAAGAGATGTTTGGTTTTCACAATTTTTGACTTGAGGGCGCAGGGTCAATTTTGGGTGTCTTCGGCTTCGGATTAGAACTGCATCAATTTGTATTCCAATAGACTCTCTGGACCCAGTACAATGTATATCCACCCTTATCATGTGTGTTTTCTTCCCCCCCTTTTAAATTCATAGGTTTTGTAATTTTGTGCCTCTGTGACTTTTTCATCAGTTCTGGTGCCGAAATCTTAGAAGCTTGCCTAAAAAATACCCAGAATCTATTCATCTAGTCAAGAGGAAGCTTTCTATGTATTTAAAATTAATTTTGAAAGACATGTTTGGTTTTCACAATTTTTGACTTAAGGGCCCAGGGTCAATTTTGGGTGACTTTGGCTTCGGATTAGAACTGCATCAATTTGTATTCCAATAGACTCCCTGGACCCAGTACAATGTATATCCACCCTTAGTATGTGTGTTTTCTTCCCCCCCTTTTAAATTCATATGTTTTGTAATTTTGTGCCTCTGTGCCTTTTTCATCAGTTCTTGTGCCGAAATCTTAGAAACTTGCCTAAAAAAGACCCAGAATCTATTCATCTAGTCAAGAGGAAGCTTTCTCTGTATTTAAAATTAATTTTGAAAGACATGTTTGGTTTTCACAATTTTTGACTTAAGGGCCCAGGGTCAATTTTGGGTGACTTCGGCTTCGTATTAGAACTGCATCAATTTGTATTCCAATAGACTCTCTGGACCAAGTACAATGTATATCCACCCTTAGAATGTGTGTTTTCTCCCCCCCCCTTTTAAATTCATATGTTTTGTAATTTTGTGCCTCTGTGCCTTTTTCATCAGTTCTGGTGCCGAAATCTTAGAAACTTGCCTAAAAAAGACCCAGAATCTATTCATCTAGTCAAGAGGAAGCTTTCTATGTATTTAAAATTAATTTTGAAAGACATGTTTGGTTTTCACAATTTTTGACTTAAGGGCCCAGGGTCAATTTTGGGTGACTTTGGCTTCGGATTAGAACTGCATCAATTTGTATTCCAATAGACTCTCTGGACCCAGTACAATGTATATCCACCCTTAGAATGTGTGTTTTCTCCCCCCTTTTTAAATTCATATGTTTTATAATTTTGTGCCTCTGTGCCTTTTTCATCAGTTCTGGTGCCGAAATCTTAGAAAATTGCCTAAAAAAGACCCAGAATCTATTCATCTAGTCAAGAGGAAGCTTTCTATGTATTTAAAATTAATTTTGAAAGACATGTTTGGTTTTCACAATTTTTGACTTAAGGGCCCAGGGTCAATTTTGGATGACTTCGGCTTCGGATTAGAACTGCATCAATTTGTATTTAAATAGACTCTCTGGACCCAGTACAATGTATATCCACCCTTAGAATGTGTGTTTTCCCCCCATCTAGTCAAGAGGAAGCTTTCTATGTATTTAAAATTAATTTTGAAAGACATTTTTGGTTTTCACAATTTTGTACTTAAGGGCCCAGGGTCAATTTTGGGTGACTTCGGCTTTGGATTAGAACTGCATCAATTTGTATTCCAATAGACTCTCTGGACCCAGTACAATGTATATCCACCCTTAGAATGTGTGTTTTCTCCCCCCCCCCTTTTAAATTCATATGTTTTGTAATGTTGTGCATCTGTGCCTTTTTCATCAGTTCTGGTGCCGAAATCTTAGAAACTTGCCTTAAAAAGACCCAGAATCTATTCATCTAGTCAAGAGGAAGCTTTCTATGTATTTAAAATTAATTTTGAAAGACATGTTTGGTTTTCACAATTTTTGACTTAAGGGCCTAGGGTCAATTTTGAGTGACTTCGGCTTCGTATTAGAACTGCATCAATTTGTATTCCAATAGACTCTCTGGACCCAGTACAATGTATATCCACCCTTATCATGTGTGTTTTCTTCCCCCCCTTTTAAGTTCATATGTTTTGTAATTTTGTGCCTCTGTGACTTTTTCATCAGTTCTGGTACCGAAATCTTAGAAACTTGCCTAAAAAAGACCCAGAATCTATTCATCTAGTCAAGAGGAAACTTTCTATGTATTTAAAATTAATTTTGAAGGAGATGTTTGGTTTTCACAATTTTTGACTTGAGGGCGCAGGGTCAATTTTGGGTGACTTTGGCTTCGGATTAGAACTGCATCAATTTGTATTCCAATAGACTCCCTGGACCCAGTACAATGTATATCCACCCTTAGTATGTGTGTTTTCTTCCCCCCCTTTTAAATTCATATGTTTTGTAATTTTGTGCCTCTGTGCCTTTTTCATCAGTTCTTGTGCCGAAATCTTAGAAACTTGCCTAAAAAAGACCCAGAATCTATTCATCTAGTCAAGAGGAAGCTTTCTATGTATTTAAAATTAATTTTGAAAGACATGTTTGGTTTTCACAATTTTTGACTTAAGGGCCCAGGGTCAATTTTGGGTGACTTCGGCTTCGTATTAGAACTGCATCAATTTGTATTCCAATAGACTCTCTGGACCAAGTACAATGTATATCCACCCTTAGAATGTGTGTTTTCTCCCCCCCCTTTTAAATTCATATGTTTTGTAATTTTGTGCCTCTGTGACTTTTTCATCAGTTCTGGTGCCGAAATCTTAGAAGCTTGCCTAAAAAATACCCAGAATCTATTCATCTAGTCAAGAGGAAGCTTTCTATGTATTTAAAATTAATTTTGAAAGACATGTTTGGTTTTCACAATTTTTGACTTAAGGGCCCCGGGCCAATTTTGGGTGACTTTGGCTTCGGATTAGAACTGCATCAATTTGTATTCCAATAGACTCTCTGGACCCAGTACAATGTATATCCACCCTTAGTATGTGTGTTTTCTTCCCCCCATTTTAAATTCATATGTTTTGTAATTTAATGCCTCTGTGCCTTTTTCATCAGTTCTGGTGCCGAAATCTTAGAAACTTGCCTAAAAAAGACCCAGAATCTATTCATCTAGTCAAGAGGAAGCTTTCTATGTATTTAAAATTAATTTTGAAAGACATGTTTGGTTTTCACAATTTTTGACTTAAGGGCCCAGGGTCAATTTTGGGTGACTTTGGCTTCGGATTAGAACTGCATCAATTTGTATTCCAATAGACTCTCTGGACCCAGTACAATGTATATCCACCCTTAGAATGTGTGTTTTCTCCCCCCCCCCCTTTTTTAATTCATTTGTTTTATAATTTTGTGCCTCTGTGCCTTTTTCATCAGTTCTGGTGCCGAAATCTTAGAAAATTGCCTAAAAAAGACCCAGAATCTATTCATCTAGTCAAGAGGAAGCTTTCTATGTATTTAAAATTAATTTTGAAAGACATGTTTGGTTTTCCCAATTTTTGACTTAAGGGCCCAGGGTCAATTTTGGATGACTTCGGCTTCGGATTAGAACTGCATCAATTTGTATTTAAATAGACTCTCTGGACCCAGTACAATGTATATCCACCCTTAGAATGTGTGTTTTCCCCCCATCTAGTCAAGAGGAAGCTTTCTATGTATTTAAAATTAATTTTGAAAGACATTTTTGGTTTTCACAATTTTTTACTTAAGGGCCCAGGGTCAATTTTGGGTGACTTCGGCTTTGGATTAGAACTGCATCAATTTGTATTCCAATAGACTCTCTGGACCCAGTACAATGTATATCCACCCTTAGAATGTGTGTTTTCTCCCCCCCCCCTTTTAAATTCATATGTTTTGTAATGTTGTGCATCTGTGCCTTTTTCATCAGTTCTTGTGCCGAAATCTTAGAAAATTGCCTAAAAAAGACCCAGAATCTATTCATCTAGTCAAGAGGAAGCTTTCTATGTATTTAAAATTAATTTTGAAAGACATGTTTGGTTTTCCCAATTTTTGACTTAAGGGCCCAGGGTCAATTTTGGATGACTTCGGCTTCGGATTAGAACTGCATCAATTTGTATTTAAATAGACTCTCTGGACCCAGTACAATGTATATCCACCCTTAGAATGTGTGTTTTCCCCCCATCTAGTCAAGAGGAAGCTTTCTATGTATTTAAAATTAATTTTGAAAGACATTTTTGGTTTTCACAATTTTTTACTTAAGGGCCCAGGGTCAATTTTGGGTGACTTCGGCTTTGGATTAGAACTGCATCAATTTGTATTCCAATAGACTCTCTGGACCCAGTACAATGTATATCCACCCTTAGAATGTGTGTTTTCTCCCCCCCCCCCTTTTAAATTCATATGTTTTGTAATGTTGTGCATCTGTGCCTTTTTCATCAGTTCTGGTGCCGAAATCTTAGAAACTTGCCTAAAAAAGACCCAGAATCTATTCATCTAATCAAGAGGAAGCTTTCTATGTATTTGAAATTAATTTTGAAAGACATGTTTGGTTTTCACAATTTTTGACTTAAGGGCCCAGGGTCAATTTTGGGTGACTTTGGCTTCGGATTAGAACTGCATCAATTTGTATTCCAATTAACTCTCTGGACCCAGTACAATGTATATCCACCCTTAGAATGTGTGTTTTCTCCCCCCTTTTTAAATTCATATGTTTTATAATTTTGTGCATCTGTGCCTTTTTCATCAGTTCTTGTGCCGAAATCTTAGAAACTTGCCTAAAAAAGACCCAGAATCTATTCATCTAGTCAAGAGGAAGCTTTCTATGTATTTAAAATTAATTTTGAAAGACATGTTTGGTTTTCACAATTTTTGACTTGAGGGCGCAGGGTCAATTTTGGGTGACTTCGGCTTCGGATTAGAATTGCATCAATTTGTATTCCAATAGACTCTCTGGACCCAGTACAATGTATATCCACCCTTATAATGTGTGTTTTCTTCCCCCCCTTTTAAATTCATAGGTTTTGTAATTTTGTGCCTCTGTTCCTTTTTCATCAGTTCTTGTGCCGAAATCTTAGAAACTTGCCTAAAAAAGACCCAGAATCTATTCATCTAGTCAAGAGGAAGCTTTCTATGTATTTAAAATTAATTTTGAAAGACATGTTTGGTTTTCACAATTTTTGACTTAAGGGCCCAGGGTCAATTTTGGGTGACTTCGGCTTCGTATTAGAACTGATCAATTTGTATTCCAATAGACTCTCTGGACCAAGTACAATGTATATCCACCCTTAGAATGTGTGTTTTCTCCCCCCCCTTTTAAATTCATATGTTTTGTAATTTTGTGCCTCTGTGACTTTTTCATCAGTTCTGGTGCCGAAATCTTAGAAGCTTGCCTAAAAAATACCCAGAATCTATTCATCTAGTCAAGAGGAAGCTTTCTATGTATTTAAAATTAATTTTGAAAGACATGTTTGGTTTTCACAATTTTTGACTTAAGGGCCCAGGGTCAATTTTGGGTGACTTTGGCTTCGGATTAGAACTGCATCAATTTGTATTCCAATAGACTCCCTGGACCCAGTACAATGTATATCCACCCTTAGTATGTGTGTTTTCTTCCCCCCCTTTTAAATTCATATGTTTTGTAATTTTGTGCCTCTGTGCCTTTTTCATCAGTTCTGGTGCCGAAATCTTAGAAGCTTGCCTAAAAAAGACCCAGAATCTATTCATCTAGTCAAGAGGAAGCTTTCTATGTATTTAAAATTAATTTTGAAAGACATGTTTGGTTTTCACAATTTTTGACTTAAGGGCCCAGGGTCAATTTTGGGTGACTTTGGCTTCGGATTAGAACTGCATCAGTTTGTATTCCAATAGACTCTCTGGACCCAGTACAATGTATATCCACCCTTAGAATGTGTGTTTTCTCCCCCCTTTGTAAATTCATATGTTTTGTAATGTTGTGCATCTGTCCCTTTTTCATCAGTTCTTGTGCCGAAATCTTAGAAACTTGCCTAAAAAAGACCCAGAATCTATTCATCTAGTCAAGAGGAAGCTTTCTATGTATTTAAAATTAATTTTGAAAGACATGTTTGGTTTTCACAATTTTTGACTTAAGGGCCCAGGGTCAATTTTGGGTGACTTCGGCTTCGTATTAGAACTGCATCAATTTGTATTCCAATAGACTCTCTGGACCCAGTACAATGTATATCCACCCTTAGAATGTGTGTTTTCTCCCCCCCCCCCCTTTTAAGTTCATATGTTTTGTAATTTTGTGCCTCTGTGACTTTTTCATCAGTTCTGGTGCCGAAATCTTAGAAACTTGCCTAAAAAAGACCCAGAATCTATTCATCTAGTCAAGAGGAAACTTTCTATGTATTTAAAATTAATTTTGAAAGACATGTTTGGTTTTCACAATTTTTGACTTGAGGGCCCAGGGTCAATTTTGGGTGACTTCGGCTTCGGATTAGAACTGCATCAATTTGTATTCCAATAGACTCTCTGGACCCAGTACAATGTATATCCAACCTTAGAATGTGTGTTTTCTTCCCCCCCTTTTAAATTCATAGGTTTTGTAATTTTGTGCCTCTGTTCCTTTTTCATCAGTTCTTGTGCCGAAATCTTAGAAACTTGCCTAAAAAAGACCCAGAATCTATTCATCTAGTCAAGAGGAAGCTTTCTATGTATTTAAAATTAATTTTGAAAGACATGTTTGGTTTTCACAATTTTTGACTTAAGGGCCCAGGGTCAATTTTGGGTGACTTCGGCTTCGTATTAGAACTACATCAATTTGTATTCCAATAGACTCTCTGGACCCAGTACAATGTATATCCACCCTTAGAATGTGTGTTTTCTCCCCCCCCCCTTTTAAATTCATATGTTTTGTAATTTTGTGCCTCTGTGACTTCATCATCAGTTCTGGTGCCGAAATCTTAGAAACTTGCCTAAAAAATACCCAGAATCTATTCATCTAGTCAAGAGGAAGCTTTCCATGTATTTAAAATTAATTTTAAAAGACATGTTTGGTTTTCACAATTTTTGACTTAAGGGCCGAGGGTCAATTTTGGGTGACTTTGGCTTCGGATTAGAACTGCATCAATTTGTATTTAAATAGACTCTCTGGACCCAGTACAATGTATATCCACCCTTAGAATGTGTGTTTTCTCCCCCCCCCCCCTTTTAAATTCATATGTTTTGTAATGTTGTGCATCTGTGCCTTTTTCATCAGTTCTTGTGCCGAAATCTTAGAAAATTGCCTAAAAAAGACCCAGAATCTATTCATCTAGTCAAGAGGAAGCTTTCTATGTATTTAAAATTAATTTTGAAAGACATGTTTGGTTTTCCCAATTTTTGACTTAAGGGCCCAGGGTCAATTTTGGATGACTTCGGCTTCGGATTAGAACTGCATCAATTTGTATTTAAATAGACTCTCTGGACCCAGTACAATGTATATCCACCCTTAGAATGTGTGTTTTCCCCCCATCTAGTCAAGAGGAAGCTTTCTATGTATTTAAAATTAATTTTGAAAGACATTTTTGGTTTTCACAATTTTTTACTTAAGGGCCCAGGGTCAATTTTGGGTGACTTCGGCTTTGGATTAGAACTGCATCAATTTGTATTCCAATAGACTCTCTGGACCCAGTACAATGTATATCCACCCTTAGAATGTGTGTTTTCTCCCCCCCCCTTTTAAATTCATATGTTTTGTAATGTTGTGCATCTGTGCCTTTTTCATCAGTTCTGGTGCCGAAATCTTAGAAACTTGCCTAAAAAAGACCCAGAATCTATTCATCTAATCAAGAGGAAGCTTTCTATGTATTTAAAATTAATTTTGAAAGACATGTTTGGTTTTCACAATTTTTGACTTAAGGGCCCAGGGTCAATTTTGGGTGACTTTGGCTTCGGATTAGAACTGCATCAATTTGTATTCCAATAGACTCTCTGGACCCAGTACAATGTATATCCACCCTTAGAATGTGTGTTTTCTCCCCCCTTTTTAAATTCATATGTTTTATAATTTTGTGCATCTGTGCCTTTTTCATCAGTTCTTGTGCCGAAATCTTAGAAACTTGCCTAAAAAAGACCCAGAATCTATTCATCTAGTCAAGAGGAAGCTTTCTATGTATTTAAAATTAATTTTGAAAGACATGTTTGGTTTTCACAATTTTTGACTTGAGGGCGCAGGGTCAATTTTGGGTGACTTCGGCTTCGGATTAGAATTGCATCAATTTGTATTCCAATAGACTCTCTGGACCCAGTACAATGTATATCCACCCTTATAATGTGTGTTTTCTTCCCCCCCTTTTAAATTCATATGTTTTGTAATTTTGTGCCTCTGTGACTTTTTCATCAGTTCTGGTGCCGAAATCTTAGAAGCTTGCCTAAAAAATACCCAGAATCTATTCATCTAGTCAAGAGGAAGCTTTCTATGTATTTAAAATTAATTTTGAAAGACATGTTTGGTTTTCACAATTTTTGACTTAAGGGCCCAGGGTCAATTTTGGGTGACTTTGGCTTCGGATTAGAACTGCATCAATTTGTATTCCAATAGACTCCCTGGACCCAGTACAATGTATATCCACCCTTAGTATGTGTGTTTTCTTCCCCCCCTTTTAAATTCATATGTTTTGTAATTTTGTGCCTCTGTGCCTTTTTCATCAGTTCTGGTGCCGAAATCTTAGAAACTTGCCTAAAAAAGACCCAGAATCTATTCATCTAGTCAAGAGGAAGCTTTCTATGTATTTAAAATTAATTTTGAAAGACATGTTTGGTTTTCACAATTTTTGACTTAAGGGCCCAGGGTCAATTTTGGGTGACTTTGGCTTCGGATTAGAACTGCATCAGTTTGTATTCCAATAGACTCTCTGGACCCAGTACAATGTATATCCACCCTTAGAATGTGTGTTTTCTCCCCCCTTTTTAAATTCATATGTTTTGTAATGTTGTGCATCTGTGCCTTTTTCATCAGTTCTTGTGCCGAAATCTTAGAAACTTGCCTAAAAAAGACCCAGAATCTATTCATCTAGTCAAGAGGAAGCTTTCTATGTATTTAAAATTAATTTTGAAAGACATGTTTGGTTTTCACAATTTTTGACTTAAGGGCCCAGGGTCAATTTTGGGTGACTTCGGCTTCGTATTAGAACTGCATCAATTTGTATTCCAATAGACTCTCTGGACCCAGTACAATGTATATCCACCCTTAGAATGTGTGTTTTCTCCCCCCCCCCTTTTAAGTTCATATGTTTTGTAATGTTGTGCCTCTGTGCCTTTTTCATCAGTTCTGGTGCCGAAATCTTAGAAACTTGCCTAAAAAAGACCCAGAATCTATTCATCTAGTCAAGAGGAAGCTTTCTATGTATTTAAAATTAATTTTGAAAGACATGTTTGGTTTTCACAATTTTTGACTTAAGGGCCCAGGGTCAATTTTGGGTGACTTTGGCTTCGGATTAGAACTGCATCAGTTTGTATTCCAATAGACTCTCTGGACCCAGTACAATGTATATCCAACCTTAGAATGTGTGTTTTCTTCCCCCCCTTTTAAATTCATAGGTTTTGTAATTTTGTGCCTCTGTTCCTTTTTCATCAGTTCTTGTGCCGAAATCTTAGAAACTTGCCTAAAAAAGACCCAGAATCTATTCATCTAGTCAAGAGGAAGCTTTCTATGTATTTAAAATTAATTTTGAAAGACATGTTTGGTTTTCACAATTTTTGACTTAAGGGCCCAGGGTCAATTTTGGGTGACTTCGGCTTCGTATTAGAACTACATCAATTTGTATTCCAATAGACTCTCTGGACCCAGTACAATGTATATCCACCCTTAGAATGTGTGTTTTCTCCCCCCCCCCCTTTTAAATTCATATGTTTTGTAATTTTGTGCCTCTGTGACTTCATCATCAGTTCTGGTGCCGAAATCTTAGAAACTTGCCTAAAAAATACCCAGAATCTATTCATCTAGTCAAGAGGAAGCTTTCCATGTATTTAAAATTAATTTTAAAAGACATGTTTGGTTTTCACAATTTTTGACTTAAGGGCCCAGGGTCAATTTTGGGTGACTTTGGCTTCGGATTAGAACTGCATCAATTTGTATTTAAATAGACTCTCTGGACCCAGTACAATGTATATCCACCCTTAGAATGTGTGTTTCCCCCCCCCATCTAGTCAAGAGGAAGCTTTTTATGTTTTTAAAATTAATTTTGAAAGACATTTTTGGTTTTCACAATTTGTTACTTAAGGGCCCAGGGTCAATTTTGGGTGACTTCGGCTTTGGATTAGAACTGCATCAATTTGTATTCCAATAGACTCTCTGGACCCAGTACAATGTATATCCACCCTTAGAATGTGTGTTTTCTCCCCCCCCCCTTTTAAATTCATATGTTTTGTAATGTTGTGCCTCTGTGCCTTTTTCATCAGTTCTGGTGCCGAAATCTTAGAAACTTGCCTAAAAAAGACCCAGAATCTATTCATCTAGTCAAGAGGAAGCTTTCTATGTATTTGAAATTAATTTTGAAAGACATGTTTGGTTTTCACAATTTTTGACTTAAGGGCCCAGGGTCAATTTTGGGTGACTTCGGCTTTGGATTAGAACTGCATCAATTTGTATTCCAATAGACTCTCTGGACCCAGTACAATGTATATCCACCCTTAGAATGTGTGTTTTCTTCCCCCCCCCTTTTAAATTCATAGGTTTTGTAATGTTGTGCCTCTGTGCCTTTTTCATCAGTTCTGGTGCCGAAATCTTAGAAACTTGCCTAAAAAAGACCCAGAATCTATTCATCTAGTCAAGAGGAAGCTTTCTATGTATTTAAAATTAATTTTGAAAGACATGTTTGGTTTTCACAATTTTTGACTTAAGGGCCCAGGGTCAATTTTGGGTGACTTTGGCTTCGGATTAGAACTGCATCAGTTTGTATTCCAATAGACTCTCTGGACCCAGTACAATGTATATCCACCCTTAGAATGTGTGTTTTCTCCCCCCTTTTTAAATTCATATGTTTTGTAATTTTGTGCATCTGTGCCTTTTTCATCAGTTCTTGTGCCGAAATCTTAGAAACTTGCCTAAAAAATACCCAGAATCTATTCATCTAGTCAAGAGGAAGCTTTCTATGTATTTAAAATTAATTTTGAAAGACATGTTTGGTTTTCACAATTTTTGACTTAAGGGCCCAGGGTCAATTTTGGGTGACTTCGGCTTCGTATTAGAACTGCATCAATTTGTATTCCTATAGACTCTCTGGACCCAGTACAATGTATATCCACCCTTAGAATGTGTGTTTTCTCCCCCCCCCCCTTTTAAGTTCATATGTTTTGTAATTTTGTGCCTCTGTGACTTTTTCATCAGTTCTGGTGCCGAAATCTTAGAAACTTGCCTAAAAAAGACCCAGAATCTATTCATCTAGTCAAGAGGAAACTTTCTATGTATTTAAAATTAATTTTGAAAGACATGTTTGGTTTTCACAATTTTTGACTTGAGGGCCCAGGGTCAATTTTGGGTGACTTCGGCTTCGGATTAGAACTGCATCAATTTGTATTCCAATAGACTCTCTGGACCCAGTACAATGTATATCCAACCTTAGAATGTGTGTTTTCTTCCCCCCCTTTTAAATTCATAGGTTTTGTAATTTTGTGCCTCTGTTCCTTTTTCATCAGTTCTTGTGCCGAAATCTTAGAAACTTGCCTAAAAAAGACCCAGAATCTATTCATCTAGTCAAGAGGAAGCTTTCTATGTATTTAAAATTAATTTTGAAAGACATGTTTGGTTTTCACAATTTTTGACTTAAGGGCCCAGGGTCAATTTTGGGTGACTTTGGCTTCGGATTAGAACTGCATCAGTTTGTATTCCAATAGACTCTCTGGACCCAGTACAATGTATATCCACCCTTAGAATGTGTGTTTTCTCCCCCCTTTTTAAATTCATATGTTTTGTAATGTTGTGCATCTGTGCCTTTTTCATCAGTTCTTGTGCCGAAATCTTAGAAACTTGCCTAAAAAAGACCCAGAATCTATTCATCTAGTCAAGAGGAAGCTTTCTATGTATTTAAAATTAATTTTGAAAGACATGTTTGGTTTTCACAATTTTTGACTTAAGGGCCCAGGGTCAATTTTGGGTGACTTCGGCTTCGTATTAGAACTGCATCAATTTGTATTCCAATAGACTCTCTGGACCCAGTACAATGTATATCCACCCTTAGAATGTGTGTTTTCTCCCCCCCCCCTTTTAAGTTCATATGTTTTGTAATTTTGTGCCTCTGTGACTTTTTCATCAGTTCTGGTGCCGAAATCTTAGAAACTTGCCTAAAAAAGACCAAGAATCTATTCATCTAGTCAAGAGGAAACTTTCTATGTATTTTAAATTAATTTTGAAAGACATGTTTGGTTTTCACAATTTTTGACTTGAGGGCCCAGGGTCAATTTTGGGTGACTTCGGCTTCGGATTAGAACTGCATCAATTTGTATTCCAATAGACTCTCTGGACCCAGTACAATGTATATCCAACCTTAGAATGTGTGTTTTCTTCCCCCCCTTTTAAATTCATAGGTTTTGTAATTTTGTGCCTCTGTTCCTTTTTCATCAGTTCTTGTGCCGAAATCTTAGAAACTTGCCTAAAAAAGACCCAGAATCTATTCATCTAGTCAAGAGGAAGCTTTCTATGTATTTAAAATTAATTTTGAAAGACATGTTTGGTTTTCACAATTTTTGACTTAAGGGCCCAGGGTCAATTTTGGGTGACTTCGGCTTCGTATTAGAACTACATCAATTTGTATTCCAATAGACTCTCTGGACCCAGTACAATGTATATCCACCCTTAGAATGTGTGTTTTCTCCCCCCCCCCCTTTTAAATTCATATGTTTTGTAATTTTGTGCCTCTGTGACTTCATCATCAGTTCTGGTGCCGAAATCTTAGAAACTTGCCTAAAAAATACCCAGAATCTATTCATCTAGTCAAGAGGAAGCTTTCCATGTATTTAAAATTAATTTTAAAAGACATGTTTGGTTTTCACAATTTTTGACTTAAGGGCCCAGGGTCAATTTTGGGTGACTTTGGCTTCGGATTAGAACTGCATCAATTTGTATTTAAATAGACTCTCTGGACCCAGTACAATGTATATCCACCCTTAGAATGTGTGTTTCCCCCCCCCATCTAGTCAAGAGGAAGCTTTTTATGTTTTTAAAATTAATTTTGAAAGACATTTTTGGTTTTCACAATTTGTTACTTAAGGGCCCAGGGTCAATTTTGGGTGACTTCGGCTTTGGATTAGAACTGCATCAATTTGTATTCCAATAGACTCTCTGGACCCAGTACAATGTATATCCACCCTTAGAATGTGTGTTTTCTCCCCCCCCCCCTTTTAAATTCATATGTTTTGTAATGTTGTGCCTCTGTGCCTTTTTCATCAGTTCTGGTGCCGAAATCTTAGAAACTTGCCTAAAAAAGACCCAGAATCTATTCATCTAGTCAAGAGGAAGCTTTCTATGTATTTGAAATTAATTTTGAAAGACATGTTTGGTTTTCACAATTTTTGACTTAAGGGCCCAGGGTCAATTTTGGGTGACTTCGGCTTTGGATTAGAACTGCATCAATTTGTATTCCAATAGACTCTCTGGACCCAGTACAATGTATATCCACCCTTAGAATGTGTGTTTTCTTCCCCCCCCCTTTTAAATTCATAGGTTTTGTAATGTTGTGCCTCTGTGCCTTTTTCATCAGTTCTGGTGCCGAAATCTTAGAAACTTGCCTAAAAAAGACCCAGAATCTATTCATCTAGTCAAGAGGAAGCTTTCTATGTATTTAAAATTAATTTTAAAAGACATGTTTGGTTTTCACAATTTTTGACTTAAGGGCCCAGGGTCAATTTTGGGTGACTTCGGCTTCAGATTAGAACTGCATCAATTTGTATTCCAATAGACTCTCTGGACCCGGTACAATATATATCCACCCTTAGAATGTGTGTTTTCTCCCCCCCCTTTTAAATTCATATGTTTTGTAATTTTGTGCCTCTGTTCCTTTTTCATCAGTTCTGGTGCCGAAATCTTAGAAACTTGTCTAAAAAAGACCCAGAATCTATTCATCTAGTCAAGAGGAAGCTTTCTATGTATTTAAAATTAATTTTGAAAGACATGTTTGGTTTTTACAATTTTTGACTTAAGGGCCCAGGGTCAATTTTGGGTGACTTCGGCTTCGTATTAGAACTGCATCAATTTGTATTCCAATAGACTCTCTGGACCCAGTACAATGTATATCCACCCTTAGAATGTGTGTTTTCTTCCCCCCCCCCTTTTCAATTCATATGTTTTATAATTTTGTGCCTCTGTGACTTTTCCATCAGTTCTGGTGCCGAAATCTTAGAAACTTGCCTAAAAAAGACCCAGAATCTATTCATCTAGTCAAGAGGAAGCTTTCTATGTATTTACAATTAATTTTGAAAGACATGTTTGGTTTTCACAATTTTTGACTTAAGGGCCCAGGGGTCAATTTTGGGTGACTTCGGCTTCGTATTAGAACTGCATCAATTTGTATTCCAATAGACTCTCTGGACCCAGTACAATGTATATCCACCCTTAGAATGTGTGTTTCCTCCCCCCCCCTTTTAAGTTCATATGTTTTGTAATTTTGTGCCTCTGAGACTTTTTCATCAGTTCTGGTGCCGAAATCTTAGAAACTTGCCTAAAAAAGACCCAGAATCTATTCATCTAGTCAAGAGGAAACTTTCTATGTATTTAAAATTAATTTTGAAAGACATGTTTGGTTTTCACAATTTTTGACTTGAGGGCCCAGGGTCAATTTTGGGTGACTTCGGCTTCGGATTAGAACTGCATCAATTTGTATTCCAATAGACTCTCTGGACCCAGTACAATGTATATCCAACCTTAGAATGTGTGTTTTCTTCCCCCCCTTTTAAATTCATAGGTTTTGTAATTTTGTGCCTCTGTGACTTTTTCATTAGTTCTTGTGCCGAAATCTTAGAAACTTGCCTAAAAAATACCCAGAATCTATTCATCTAGTCAAGAGGAAGCTTTCCATGTATTTAAAATTAATTTTAAAAGACATGTTTGGTTTTCACAATTTTTGACTTAAGGGCCCAGGGTCAATTTTGGGTGACTTTGGCTTCGGATTAGAACTGCATCAATTTGTATTCCAATAGACTCTCTGGACCCAGTACAATGTATATCCACCCTTAGAATGTGTGTTTTCTCCCCCCCCTTTTAAATTCATATGTTTTGTAATTTTGTGCCTCTGTTCCTTTTTCATCAGTTCTGGTGCCGAAATCTTAGAAACTTGCCTAAAAAAGACCCAGAATCTATTCATCTAGTCAAGAGGAAGCTTTCTATGTATTTAAAATTAATTTTGAAAGACATGTTTGGTTTTTACAATTTTTGACTTAAGGGCCCAGGGTCAATTTTGGGTGACTTCGGCTTCGTATTAGAACTGCATCAATTTGTATTCCAATAGACTCTCTGGACCCAGTACAATGTATATCCACCCTTAGAATGTGTGTTTTCTTCCCCCCCCCCTTTTAAATTCATATGTTTTATAATTTTGTGCCTCTGTGACTTTTCCATCAGTTCTGGTGCCGAAATCTTAGAAACTTGCCTAAAAAAGACCCAGAATCTATTCATCTAGTCAAGAGGAAGCTTTCTATGTATTTAAAATTAATTTTGAAAGACATGTTTGGTTTTCACAATTTTAGACTTAAGGGCCCAGGGGTCAATTTTGGGTGACTTCGGCTTCGTATTAGAACTGCATCAATTTGTATTCCAATAGACTCTCTGGACCCAGTACAATGTATATCCACCCTTAGAATGTGTGTTTTCTCCCCCCCCCCCTTTTAAGTTCATATGTTTTGTAATTTTGTGCCTCTGTGACTTTTTCATCAGTTCTGGTGCCGAAATCTTAGAAACTTGCCTAAAAAAGACCTAGAATCTATTCATCTAGTCAAGAGGAAACTTTCTATGTATTTAAAATTAATTTTGAAAGACATGTTTGGTTTTCACAATTTTTGACTTGAGGGCCCAGGGTCAATTTTGGGTGACTTCAGCTTCGGATTAGAACTGCATCAATTTGTATTCCAATAGACTCTCTGGACCCAGTACAATGTATATCCAACCTTAGAATGTGTGTTTTCTTCCCCCCCTTTTAAATTCATAGGTTTTGTAATTTTGTGCCTCTGTTCCTTTTTCATCAGTTCTTGTGCCGAAATCTTAGAAACTTGCCTAAAAAAGACCAGAATCTATTCATCTAGTCAAGAGGAAGCTTTCTATGTATTTAAAATTAATTTTGAAAGACATGTTTGGTTTTCACAATTTTTGACTTAAGGGCCCAGGGTCAATTTTGGGTGACTTCGGCTTCGTATTAGAACTACATCAATTTGTATTCCAATAGACTCTCTGGACCCAGTACAATGTATATCCACCCTTAGAATGTGTGTTTTCTCCCCCCCCCTTTTAAATTCATATGTCTTGTAATTTTGTGCCTCTGTGACTTCATCATCAGTTCTGGTGCCGAAATCTTAGAAACTTGCCTAAAAAATACCCAGAATCTATTCATCTAGTCAAGAGGAAGCTTTCCATGTATTTAAAATTAATTTTAAAAGACATGTTTGGTTTTCACAATTTTTGACTTAAGGGCCCAGGGTCAATTTTGGGTGACTTTGGCTTCGGATTAGAACTGCATCAATTTGTATTTAAATAGACTCTCTGGACCCAGTACAATGTATATCCACCCTTAGAATGTGTGTTTCCCCCCCCATCTAGTCAAGAGGAAGCTTTTTATGTTTTTAAAATTAATTTTGAAAGACATTTTTGGTTTTCACAATTTGTTACTTAAGGGCCCAGGGTCAATTTTGGGTGACTTCGGCTTTGGATTAGAACTGCATCAATTTGTATTCCAATAGACTATCTGGACCCAGTACAATGTATATCCACCCTTAGAATGTGTGTTTTCTCCCCCCCCCCTTTTAAATTCATATGTTTTGTAATTTTGTGCCTCTGTGCCTTTTTCATCAGTTCTGGTGCCGAAATCTTAGAAACTTGCCTAAAAAAGACCCAGAATCTATTCATCTAGTCAAGAGGAAGCTTTCTATGTATTTAAAATTAATTTTGAAAGACATGTTTGGTTTTTACAATTTTTGACTTAAGGGCCCAGGGTCAATTTTGGGTGACTTCGGCTTCGTATTAGAACTGCATCAATTTGTATTCCAATAGACTCTCTGGACCCAGTACAATGTATATCCACCCTTAGAATGTGTGTTTTCTTCCCCCCCCCTTTTAAATTCATATGTTTTATAATTTTGTGCCTCTGTGACTTTTCCATCAGTTCTGGTGCCGAAATCTTAGAAACTTGCCTAAATAAGACCCAGAATCTATTCATCTAGTCAAGAAGAAACTTTCTATGTATTTAAAATTAATTTTAAAAGACATGTTTGGTTTTCACAATTTTTGACTTAAGGGCCCAGGGTCAATTTTGGGTGACTTCGGCTTTGAATTAGAACTGCATCAATTTGTATTCCAATAGAATCTCTGGACCCAGTACAATGTATATCCACCCTTAGAATGTGTGTTTTCTTCCCCCCCCTTTTAAATTCATAGGTTTTGTAATTTTGTGCCTCTGTGCCTTTTTCATCAGTTCTTGTGCCGAAATCTTAGAAACTTGCCTAAAAAAGACCCAGAATCTATTCATCTAGTCAAGAGGAAGCTTTCTATGTATTTAAAATTAATTTTGAAAGACATGTTTGGTTTTCACAATTTTTGACTTAAGGGCCCAGGGTCAATTTTGGGTGACTTCGGCTTCGTATTAGAACTGCATCAATTTGTATTCCAATAGACTCTCTGGACCCAGTACAATGTATATCCAACCTTAGAATGTGTGTTTTCTCCGCCCCCCCTTTTAAGTTCATATGTTTTCTAATTTTGTGTCTCTGTGACTTTTTCATCAGTTCTGGTGCCGAAATCTTAGAAACTTGCCTAAAAAAGACCCAGAATCTATTCATCTAGTCAAGAGGAAACTTTCTATGTATTTAAAATTAATTTTGAAAGACATGTTTGGTTTTCACAATTTTTGACTTGAGGGCCCAGGGTCAATTTTGGGTGACTTCGGCTTCGGATTAGAACTGCATCAATTTGTATTCCAATAGACTCTCTGGACCCAGTACAATGTATATCCAACCTTAGAATGTGTGTTTCCTTCCCCCCCCTTTTAAATTCATAGGTTTTGTAATTTTGTGCCTCTGTGCCTTTTTCATCAGTTCTTGTGCCGAAATCTTAGAAACTTGCCTAAAAAAGACCCAGAATCTATTCATCTAGTCAAGAGGAAGCTTTCTATGTATTTAAAATTAATTTTGAAAGACATGTTTGGTTTTCACAATTTTTGACTTAAGGGCCCAGGGTCAATTTCGGGTGACTTCGGCTTCGTATTAGAACTGCATCAATTTGTATTCCAATAGACTCTCTGGACCCAGTACAATGTATATCCACCCTTAGAATGTGTCTTTTCTCCCCCCCCCCTTTTAAGTTCATATGTTTTGTAATTTTGTGCCTCTGTGACTTTTTCATCAGTTCTGGTGCCGAAATCTTAGAAACTTGCCTAAAAAAGACCCAGAATCTATTCATCTAGTCAAGAGGAAACTTTCTATGTATTTAAAATTAATTTTGAAAGACATGTTTGGTTTTCACAATTTTTGACTTGAGGGCCCAGGGTCAATTTTGGGTGACTTCAGCTTCGGATTAGAACTGCATCAATTTGTATTCCAATAGACTCTCTGGACCCAGTACAATGTATATCCACCCTTAGAATGTGTGTTTCCCCCCCCCATCTAGTCAAGAGGAAGCTTTTTATGTTTTTAAAATTAATTTTGAAAGACATTTTTGGTTTTCACAATTTGTTACTTAAGGGCCCAGGGTCAATTTTGGGTGACTTCGGCTTTGGATTAGAACTGCATCAATTTGTATTCCAATAGACTATCTGGACCCAGTACAATGTATATCCACCCTTAGAATGTGTGTTTTCTCCCCCCCCCCCTTTTAAATTCATATGTTTTGTAATTTTGTGCCTCTGTGCCTTTTTCATCAGTTCTGGTGCCGAAATCTTAGAAACTTGCCTAAAAAAGACCCAGAATCTATTCATCTAGTCAAGAGGAAGCTTTCTATGTATTTAAAATTAATTTTGAAAGACATGTTTGGTTTTTACAATTTTTGACTTAAGGGCCCAGGGTCAATTTTGGGTGACTTCGGCTTCGTATTAGAACTGCATCAATTTGTATTCCAATAGACTCTCTGGACCCAGTACAATGTATATCCACCCTTAGAATGTGTGTTTTCTTCCCCCCCCCTTTTAAATTCATATGTTTTATAATTTTGTGCCTCTGTGACTTTTCCATCAGTTCTGGTGCCGAAATCTTAGAAACTTGCCTAAATAAGACCCAGAATCTATTCATCTAGTCAAGAAGAAACTTTCTATGTATTTAAAATTAATTTTAAAAGACATGTTTGGTTTTCACAATTTTTGACTTAAGGGCCCAGGGTCAATTTTGGGTGACTTCGGCTTTGGATTAGAACTGCATCAATTTGTATTCCAATAGAATCTCTGGACCCAGTACAATGTATATCCACCCTTAGAATGTGTGTTTTCTTCCCCCCCCCTTTTAAATTCATAGGTTTTGTAATTTTGTGCCTCTGTGCCTTTTTCATCAGTTCTTGTGCCGAAATCTTAGAAACTTGCCTAAAAAAGACCCAGAATCTATTCATCTAGTCAAGAGGAAGCTTTCTATGTATTTAAAATTAATTTTGAAAGACATGTTTGGTTTTCACAATTTTTGACTTAAGGGCCCAGGGTCAATTTTGGGTGACTTCGGCTTCGTATTAGAACTGCATCAATTTGTATTCCAATAGACTCTCTGGACCCAGTACAATGTATATCCAACCTTAGAATGTGTGTTTTCTTCCCCCCCTTTTAAATTCATAGGTTTTGTAATTTTGTGCCTCTGTTCCTTTTTCATCAGTTCTTGTGCCGAAATCTTAGAAACTTGCCTAAAAAAGACCCAGAATCTATTCATCTAGTCAAGAGGAAGCTTTCTATGTATTTAAAATTAATTTTGAAAGACATGTTTGGTTTTCACAATTTTTGACTTAAGGGCCCAGGGTCAATTTTGGGTGACTTCGGCTTCGTATTAGAACTACATCAATTTGTATTCCAATAGACTCTCTGGACCCAGTACAATGTATATCCACCCTTAGAATGTGTGTTTTCTCCCCCCCCCTTTTAAATTCATATGTTTTGTAATTTTGTGCCTCTGTGACTTCATCATCAGTTCTGGTGCCGAAATCTTAGAAACTTGCCTAAAAAATACCCAGAATCTATTCATCTAGTCAAGAGGAAGCTTTCCATGTATTTAAAATTAATTTTAAAAGACATGTTTGGTTTTCACAATTTTTGACTTAAGGGCCCAGGGTCAATTTTGGGTGACTTTGGCTTTGGATTAGAACTGCATCAATTTGTATTTAAATAGACTCTCTGGACCCAGTACAATGTATATCCACCCTTAGAATGTGTGTTTCCCCCCCCCCCCATCTAGTCAAGAGGAAGCTTTTTATGTTTTTAAAATTAATTTTGAAAGACATTTTTGGTTTTCACAATTTGTTACTTAAGGGCCCAGGGTCAATTTTGGGTGACTTCGGCTTTGGATTAGAACTGCATCAATTTGTATTCCAATAGACTCTCTGGACCCAGTACAATGTATATCCACCCTTAGAATGTGTGTTTTCTCCCCCCCCCCTTTTAAATTCATATGTTTTGTAATGTTGTGCCTCTGTGCCTTTTTCATCAGTTCTGGTGCCGAAATCTTAGAAACTTGCCTAAAAAAGACCCAGAATCTATTCATCTAGTCAAGAGGAAGCTTTCTATGTATTTAAAATTAATTTTGAAAGACATGTTTGGTTTTCACAATTTTTGACTTAAGGGCCCTTGGTCAATTTTGGGTGACTTTGTCTTCGGATTAGAACTGCATCAATTTGTATTCCAATAGACTCTCTGGACCCAGTACAATGTATATCCACCCTTAGAATGTGTGTTTTCTCCCCCCCCCCCTTTTAAATTCATATGTTTTGTAATTTTGTGCCTTTGTGACTTCATCATCAGTTCTGGTGCCGAAATCTTAGAAACTTGCCTAAAAAATACCCAGAATCTATTCATCTAGTCGAGAGGAAGCTTTCCATGTATTTAAAATTAATTTTAAAAGACATGTTTGGTTTTCACAATTTTTGACTTAAGGGCCCAGGGTCAATTTTGGGTGACTTTGGCTTCGGATTAGAACTGCATCAATTTGTATTTAAATAGACTCTCTGGACCCAGTACAATGTATATCCACCCTTAGAATGTGTGTTTCCCCCCCCCATCTAGTCAAGAGGAAGCTTTCTATGTTTTTAAAATTAATTTTGAAAGACATTTTTGGTTTTCACAATTTTTTACTTAAGGGCCCAGGGTCAATTTTGGGTGACTTCGGCTTTGGATTAGAACTGCATCAATTTGTATTCCAATAGACTCTCTGGACCCAGTACAATGTATATCCACCCTTAGAATGTGTGTTTTCTCCCCCCCCCCCTTTTAAATTCATATGTTTTGTAATGTTGTGCCTCTGTGCCTTTTTCATCAGTTCTGGTGCCGAAATCTTAGAAACTTGCCTAAAAAAGACCCAGAATCTATTCATCTAGTCAAGAGGAAACTTTCTATGTATTTAAAATTAATTTTGAAAGACATGTTTGGTTTTCACAATTTTTGACTTAAGGGCCCTTGGTCAATTTTGGGTGACTTTGGCTTCGGATTAGAACTGCATCAATTTGTATTCCAATAGACTCTCTGGACCCAGTACAATGTATATCCACCCTTAGAATGTGTGTTTTCTTCCCCGCCCCTTTTAAATTCATAGGTTTTGTAATTTTGTGCCTCTGTTCCTTTTTCATCAGTTCTTGTGCCGAAATCTTAGAAACTTGCCTAAAAAAGACCCAGAATCTATTCATCTAGTCAAGAGGAAGCTTTCTATGTATTTAAAATTAATTTTGAAAGACATTTTTGGTTTTCACAATTTTTTACTTAAGGGCCCAGGGTCAATTTTGGGTGACTTCGGCTTCGTATTAGAACTGCATCAATTTGTATTCCAATAGACTCTCTGGACCCAGTACAATGTATATCCACCCTTAGAATGTGTGTTTTCTCCCCCCCCTTTTTTAATTCATTTGTTTTATAATTTTGTGCCTCTGTGCCTTTTTCATCAGTTCTGGTGCCGAAATCTTAGAAACTTGCCTAAAAAAGACCCAGAATCTATTCATCTAGTCAAGAGGAAGCTTTCTATGTATTTAAAATTAATTTTGAAAGACATGTTTGGTTTTCACAATTTTTGACTTTAAGGGCCCAGGGTCAATTTTGGGTGACTTCGGCTTTGGATTAGAACTGCATCAATTTGTATTCCAATAGACTCTCTGGACCCAGTACAATGTATATCCACCCTTAGAATGTGTGTTTTCTCCCCCCCCCCTTTTAAATTCATATGTTTTGTAATGTTGTGCCTCTGTGCCTTTTTCATCAGTTCTGGTGCCGAAATCTTAGAAACTTGCCTAAAAAAGACCCAGAATCTATTCATCTAGTCAAGAGGAAACTTTCTATGTATTTAAAATTAATTTTGAAAGACATGTTTGGTTTTCACAATTTTTGACTTAAGGGCCCTTGGTCAATTTTGGGTGACTTTGGCTTCGGATTAGAACTGCATCAATTTGTATTCCAATAGACTCTCTGGACCCAGTACAATGTATATCCACCCTTAGAATGTGTGTTTTCTTCCCCGCCCCTTTTAAATTCATAGGTTTTGTAATTTTGTGCCTCTGTTCCTTTTTCATCAGTTCTTGTGCCGAAATCTTAGAAACTTGCCTAAAAAAGACCCAGAATCTATTCATCTAGTCAAGAGGAAGCTTTCTATGTATTTAAAATTAATTTTGAAAGACATTTTTGGTTTTCACAATTTTTTACTTAAGGGCCCAGGGTCAATTTTGGGTGACTTCGGCTTCGTATTAGAACTGCATCAATTTGTATTCCAATAGACTCTCTGGACCCAGTACAATGTATATCCACCCTTAGAATGTGTGTTTTCTCCCCCCCCCCTTTTTTAATTCATTTGTTTTATAATTTTGTGCCTCTGTGCCTTTTTCATCAGTTCTGGTGCCGAAATCTTAGAAACTTGCCTAAAAAAGACCCAGAATCTATTCATCTAGTCAAGAGGAAGCTTTCTATGTATTTAAAATTAATTTTGAAAGACATGTTTGGTTTTCACAATTTTTGACTTTAAGGGCCCAGGGTCAATTTTGGGTGACTTCGGCTTTGGATTAGAACTGCATCAATTTGTATTCCAATAGACTCTCTGGACCCAGTACAATGTATATCCACCCTTAGAATGTGTGTTTTCTCCCCCCCCCCTTTTAAGTTCATATGTTTTGTAATTTTGTGCCTCTGTGACTTTTTCATCAGTTCTGGTGCCGAAATCTTAGAAACTTGCCTAAAAAAGACCCAGAATCTATTCATCTAGTCAAGAGGAAACTTTCTATGTATTTAAAATTAATTTTGAAAGACATGTTTGGTTTTCACAATTTTTGACTTGAGGGCCCAGGGTCAATTTTGGGTGACTTCGGCTTCGGATTAGAACTGCATCAATTTGTATTCCAATAGACTCTCTGGACCCAGTACAATGTATATCCAACCTTAGAATGTGTGTTTTCTTCCCCCCCTTTTAAATTCATAGGTTTTGTAATTTTGTGCCTCTGTGACTTTTTCATCAGTTCTTGTGCCGAAATCTTAGAAACTTGCCTAAAAAATACCCAGAATCTATTCATCTAGTCAAGAGGAAGCTTTCCATGTATTTAAAATTAATTTTAAAAGACATGTTTGGTTTTCACAATTTTTGACTTAAGGGCCCAGGGTCAATTTTGGGTGACTTTGGCTTCGGATTAGAACTGCATCAATTTGTATTCCAATAGACTCTCTGGACCCAGTACAATGTATATCCACCCTTAGAATGTGTGTTTTCTCCCCCCCCTTTTAAATTCATATGTTTTGTAATTTTGTGCCTCTGTTCCTTTTTCATCAGTTCTGGTGCCGAAATCTTAGAAACTTGCCTAAAAAAGACCCAGAATCTATTCATCTAGTCAAGAGGAAGCTTTCTATGTATTTAAAATTAATTTTGAAAGACATGTTTGGTTTTTACAATTTTTGACTTAAGGGCCCAGGGTCAATTTTGGGTGACTTCGGCTTCGTATTAGAACTGCATCAATTTGTATTCCAATAGACTCTCTGGACCCAGTACAATGTATATCCACCCTTAGAATGTGTGTTTTCTTCCCCCCCCCTTTTAAATTCATATGTTTTATAATTTTGTGCCTCTGTGACTTCATCATCAGTTCTGGTGCCGAAATCTTAGAAACTTGCCTAAAAAATACCCAGAATCTATTCATCTAGTCAAGAGGAAGCTTTCCATGTATTTAAAATTAATTTTAAAAGACATGTTTGGTTTTCACAATTTTTGACTTAAGGGCCCAGGGTCAATTTTGGGTGACTTTGGCTTCGGATTAGAACTGCATCAATTTGTATTCCAATAGACTCTCTGGACCCAGTACAATGTATATCCACCCTTAGAATGTGTGTTTCCCCCCCCATCTAGTCAAGAGGAAGCTTTTTATGTTTTTAAAATTAATTTTGAAAGACATTTTTGGTTTTCACAATTTGTTACTTAAGGGCCCAGGGTCAATTTTGGGTGACTTCGGCTTTGGATTAGAACTGCATCAATTTGTATTCCAATAGACTATCTGGACCCAGTACAATGTATATCCACCCTTAGAATGTGTGTTTTCTCCCCCCCCCCTTTTAAATTCATATGTTTTGTAATTTTGTGCCTCTGTGCCTTTTTCATCAGTTCTGGTGCCGAAATCTTAGAAACTTGCCTAAAAAAGACCCAGAATCTATTCATCTAGTCAAGAGGAAGCTTTCTATGTATTTAAAATTAATTTTGAAAGACATGTTTGGTTTTTACAATTTTTGACTTAAGGGCCCAGGGTCAATTTTGGGTGACTTCGGCTTCGTATTAGAACTGCATCAATTTGTATTCCAATAGACTCTCTGGACCCAGTACAATGTATATCCACCCTTAGAATGTGTGTTTTCTTCCCCCCCCCTTTTAAATTCATATGTTTTATAATTTTGTGCCTCTGTGACTTTTCCATCAGTTCTGGTGCCGAAATCTTAGAAACTTGCCTAAATAAGACCCAGAATCTATTCATCTAGTCAAGAAGAAACTTTCTATGTATTTAAAATTAATTTTAAAAGACATGTTTGGTTTTCACAATTTTTGACTTAAGGGCCCAGGGTCAATTTTGGGTGACTTCGGCTTTGGATTAGAACTGCATCAATTTGTATTCCAATAGAATCTCTGGACCCAGTACAATGTATATCCACCCTTAGAATGTGTGTTTTCTTCCCCCCCCCTTTTAAATTCATAGGTTTTGTAATTTTGTGCCTCTGTGCCTTTTTCATCAGTTCTTGTGCCGAAATCTTAGAAACTTGCCTAAAAAAGACCCAGAATCTATTCATCTAGTCAAGAGGAAGCTTTCTATGTATTTAAAATTAATTTTGAAAGACATGTTTGGTTTTCACAATTTTTGACTTAAGGGCCCAGGGTCAATTTTGGGTGACTTCGGCTTCGTATTAGAACTGCATCAATTTGTATTCCAATAGACTCTCTGGACCCAGTACAATGTATATCCAACCTTAGAATGTGTGTTTTCTTCCCCCCCTTTTAAATTCATAGGTTTTGTAATTTTGTGCCTCTGTTCCTTTTTCATCAGTTCTTGTGCCGAAATCTTAGAAACTTGCCTAAAAAAGACCCAGAATCTATTCATCTAGTCAAGAGGAAGCTTTCTATGTATTTAAAATTAATTTTGAAAGACATGTTTGGTTTTCACAATTTTTGACTTAAGGGCCCAGGGTCAATTTTGGGTGACTTCGGCTTCGTATTAGAACTACATCAATTTGTATTCCAATAGACTCTCTGGACCCAGTACAATGTATATCCACCCTTAGAATGTGTGTTTTCTCCCCCCCCCTTTTAAATTCATATGTTTTGTAATTTTGTGCCTCTGTGACTTCATCATCAGTTCTGGTGCCGAAATCTTAGAAACTTGCCTAAAAAATACCCAGAATCTATTCATCTAGTCAAGAGGAAGCTTTCCATGTATTTAAAATTAATTTTAAAAGACATGTTTGGTTTTCACAATTTTTGACTTAAGGGCCCAGGGTCAATTTTGGGTGACTTTGGCTTTGGATTAGAACTGCATCAATTTGTATTTAAATAGACTCTCTGGACCCAGTACAATGTATATCCACCCTTAGAATGTGTGTTTCCCCCCCCCCCCCATCTAGTCAAGAGGAAGCTTTTTATGTTTTTAAAATTAATTTTGAAAGACATTTTTGGTTTTCACAATTTGTTACTTAAGGGCCCAGGGTCAATTTTGGGTGACTTCGGCTTTGGATTAGAACTGCATCAATTTGTATTCCAATAGACTCTCTGGACCCAGTACAATGTATATCCACCCTTAGAATGTGTGTTTTCTCCCCCCCCCCTTTTAAATTCATATGTTTTGTAATGTTGTGCCTCTGTGCCTTTTTCATCAGTTCTGGTGCCGAAATCTTAGAAACTTGCCTAAAAAAGACCCAGAATCTATTCATCTAGTCAAGAGGAAGCTTTCTATGTATTTAAAATTAATTTTGAAAGACATGTTTGGTTTTCACAATTTTTGACTTAAGGGCCCTTGGTCAATTTTGGGTGACTTTGTCTTCGGATTAGAACTGCATCAATTTGTATTCCAATAGACTCTCTGGACCCAGTACAATGTATATCCACCCTTAGAATGTGTGTTTTCTCCCCCCCCCCTTTTAAATTCATATGTTTTGTAATTTTGTGCCTTTGTGACTTCATCATCAGTTCTGGTGCCGAAATCTTAGAAACTTGCCTAAAAAATACCCAGAATCTATTCATCTAGTCGAGAGGAAGCTTTCCATGTATTTAAAATTAATTTTAAAAGACATGTTTGGTTTTCACAATTTTTGACTTAAGGGCCCAGGGTCAATTTTGGGTGACTTTGGCTTCGGATTAGAACTGCATCAATTTGTATTTAAATAGACTCTCTGGACCCAGTACAATGTATATCCACCCTTAGAATGTGTGTTTCCCCCCCCCATCTAGTCAAGAGGAAGCTTTCTATGTTTTTAAAATTAATTTTGAAAGACATTTTTGGTTTTCACAATTTTTTACTTAAGGGCCCAGGGTCAATTTTGGGTGACTTCGGCTTTGGATTAGAACTGCATCAATTTGTATTCCAATAGACTCTCTGGACCCAGTACAATGTATATCCACCCTTAGAATGTGTGTTTTCTCCCCCCCCCCCCCCTTTTAAATTCATATGTTTTGTAATGTTGTGCCTCTGTGCCTTTTTCATCAGTTCTGGTGCCGAAATCTTAGAAACTTGCCTAAAAAAGACCCAGAATCTATTCATCTAGTCAAGAGGAAACTTTCTATGTATTTAAAATTAATTTTGAAAGACATGTTTGGTTTTCACAATTTTTGACTTAAGGGCCCTTGGTCAATTTTGGGTGACTTTGGCTTCGGATTAGAACTGCATCAATTTGTATTCCAATAGACTCTCTGGACCCAGTACAATGTATATCCACCCTTAGAATGTGTGTTTTCTTCCCCGCCCCTTTTAAATTCATAGGTTTTGTAATTTTGTGCCTCTGTTCCTTTTTCATCAGTTCTTGTGCCGAAATCTTAGAAACTTGCCTAAAAAAGACCCAGAATCTATTCATCTAGTCAAGAGGAAGCTTTCTATGTATTTAAAATTAATTTTGAAAGACATTTTTGGTTTTCACAATTTTTTACTTAAGGGCCCAGGGTCAATTTTGGGTGACTTCGGCTTCGTATTAGAACTGCATCAATTTGTATTCCAATAGACTCTCTGGACCCAGTACAATGTATATCCACCCTTAGAATGTGTGTTTTCTCCCCCCCCTTTTTTAATTCATTTGTTTTATAATTTTGTGCCTCTGTGCCTTTTTCATCAGTTCTGGTGCCGAAATCTTAGAAACTTGCCTAAAAAAGACCCAGAATCTATTCATCTAGTCAAGAGGAAGCTTTCTATGTTTTTAAAATTAATTTTGAAAGACATTTTTGGTTTTCACAATTTTTTACTTAAGGGCCCAGGGTCAATTTTGGGTGACTTCGGCTTTGGATTAGAACTGCATCAATTTGTATTCCAATAGACTCTCTGGACCCAGTACAATGTATATCCACCCTTAGAATGTGTGTTTTCTCCCCCCCCCCCTTTTAAATTCATATGTTTTGTAATGTTGTGCCTCTGTGCCTTTTTCATCAGTTCTGGTGCCGAAATCTTAGAAACTTGCCTAAAAAAGACCCAGAATCTATTCATCTAGTCAAGAGGAAACTTTCTATGTATTTAAAATTAATTTTGAAAGACATGTTTGGTTTTCACAATTTTTGACTTAAGGGCCCTTGGTCAATTTTGGGTGACTTTGGCTTCGGATTAGAACTGCATCAATTTGTATTCCAATAGACTCTCTGGACCCAGTACAATGTATATCCACCCTTAGAATGTGTGTTTTCTTCCCCGCCCCTTTTAAATTCATAGGTTTTGTAATTTTGTGCCTCTGTTCCTTTTTCATCAGTTCTTGTGCCGAAATCTTAGAAACTTGCCTAAAAAAGACCCAGAATCTATTCATCTAGTCAAGAGGAAGCTTTCTATGTATTTAAAATTAATTTTGAAAGACATTTTTGGTTTTCACAATTTTTTACTTAAGGGCCCAGGGTCAATTTTGGGTGACTTCGGCTTCGTATTAGAACTGCATCAATTTGTATTCCAATAGACTCTCTGGACCCAGTACAATGTATATCCACCCTTAGAATGTGTGTTTTCTCCCCCCCCTTTTTTAATTCATTTGTTTTATAATTTTGTGCCTCTGTGCCTTTTTCATCAGTTCTGGTGCCGAAATCTTAGAAACTTGCCTAAAAAAGACCCAGAATCTATTCATCTAGTCAAGAGGAAGCTTTCTATGTATTTAAAATTAATTTTGAAAGACATGTTTGGTTTTCACAATTTTTGACTTTAAGGGCCCAGGGTCAATTTTGGGTGACTTCGGCTTTGGATTAGAACTGCATCAATTTGTATTCCAATAGACTCTCTGGACCCAGTACAATGTATATCCACCCTTAGAATGTGTGTTTTCTCCCCCCCCCCTTTTAAGTTCATATGTTTTGTAATTTTGTGCCTCTGTGACTTTTTCATCAGTTCTGGTGCCGAAATCTTAGAAACTTGCCTAAAAAAGACCCAGAATCTATTCATCTAGTCAAGAGGAAACTTTCTATGTATTTAAAATTAATTTTGAAAGACATGTTTGGTTTTCACAATTTTTGACTTGAGGGCCCAGGGTCAATTTTGGGTGACTTCGGCTTCGGATTAGAACTGCATCAATTTGTATTCCAATAGACTCTCTGGACCCAGTACAATGTATATCCAACCTTAGAATGTGTGTTTTCTTCCCCCCCTTTTAAATTCATAGGTTTTGTAATTTTGTGCCTATGTGACTTTTTCATCAGTTCTTGTGCCGAAATCTTAGATACTTGCCTAAAAAATACCCAGAATCTATTCATCTAGTCAAGAGGAAGCTTTCCATGTATTTAAAATTAATTTTAAAAGACATGTTTGGTTTTCACAATTTTTGACTTAAGGGCCCAGGGTCAATTTTGGGTGACTTTGGCTTCGGATTAGAACTGCATCAATTTGTATTCCAATAGACTCTCTGGACCCAGTACAATGTATATCCACCCTTAGAATGTGTGTTTTCTCCCCCCCCTTTTAAATTCATATGTTTTGTAATTTTGTGCCTCTGTTCCTTTTTCATCAGTTCTGGTGCCGAAATCTTAGAAACTTGCCTAAAAAAGACCCAGAATCTATTCATCTAGTCAAGAGGAAGCTTTCTATGTATTTAAAATTAATTTTGAAAGACATGTTTGGTTTTTACAATTTTTGACTTAAGGGCCCAGGGTCAATTTTGGGTGACTTCGGCTTCGTATTAGAACTGCATCAATTTGTATTCCAATAGACTCTCTGGACCCAGTACAATGTATATCCACCCTTAGAATGTGTGTTTTCTCCCCCCCCCCTTTTAAGTTCATATGTTTTGTAATTTTGTGCCTCTGTTCCTTTTTCATCAGTTCTTGTGCCGAAATCTTAGAAACTTGCCTAAAAAAGACCCAGAATCTATTCATCTAGTCAAGAGGAAGCTTTCTATGTATTTAAAATTAATTTTGAAAGACATTTTTGGTTTTCACAATTTTTTACTTAAGGGCCCAGGGTCAATTTTGGGTGACTTCGGCTTCGTATTAGAACTGCATCAATTTGTATTACAATAGACTCTCTGGACCCAGTACAATGTATATCCACCCTTAGAATGTGTGTTTTCTCCCCCCCCTTTTTTAATTCATTTGTTTTATAATTTTGTGCCTCTGTGCCTTTTTCATCAGTTCTGGTGCCGAAATCTTAGAAACTTGCCTAAAAAAGACCCAGAATCTATTCATCTAGTCAAGAGGAAGCTTTCTATGTATTTAAAATTAATTTTGAAAGACATGTTTGGTTTTCACAATTTTTGACTTTAAGGGCCCAGGGTCAATTTTGGGTGACTTCGGCTTTGGATTAGAACTGCATCAATTTGTATTCCAATAGACTCTCTGGACCCAGTACAATGTATATCCACCCTTAGAATGTGTGTTTTCTCCCCCCCCCCTTTTAAGTTCATATGTTTTGTAATTTTGTGCCTCTGTGACTTTTTCATCAGTTCTGGTGCCGAAATCTTAGAAACTTGCCTAAAAAAGACCCAGAATCTATTCATCTAGTCAAGAGGAAACTTTCTATGTATTTAAAATTAATTTTGAAAGACATGTTTGGTTTTCACAATTTTTGACTTGAGGGCCCAGGGTCAATTTTGGGTGACTTCGGCTTCGGATTAGAACTGCATCAATTTGTATTCCAATAGACTCTCTGGACCCAGTACAATGTATATCCAACCTTAGAATGTGTGTTTTCTTCCCCCCCTTTTAAATTCATAGGTTTTGTAATTTTGTGCCTCTGTGACTTTTTCATCAGTTCTTGTGCCGAAATCTTAGATACTTGCCTAAAAAATACCCAGAATCTATTCATCTAGTCAAGAGGAAGCTTTCCATGTATTTAAAATTAATTTTAAAAGACATGTTTGGTTTTCACAATTTTTGACTTAAGGGCCCAGGGTCAATTTTGGGTGACTTTGGCTTCGGATTAGAACTGCATCAATTTGTATTCCAATAGACTCTCTGGACCCAGTACAATGTATATCCACCCTTAGAATGTGTGTTTTCTCCCCCCCCTTTTAAATTCATATGTTTTGTAATTTTGTGCCTCTGTTCCTTTTTCATCAGTTCTGGTGCCGAAATCTTAGAAACTTGCCTAAAAAAGACCCAGAATCTATTCATCTAGTCAAGAGGAAGCTTTCTATGTATTTAAAATTAATTTTGAAAGACATGTTTGGTTTTTACAATTTTTGACTTAAGGGCCCAGGGTCAATTTTGGGTGACTTCGGCTTCGTATTAGAACTGCATCAATTTGTATTCCAATAGACTCTCTGGACCCAGTACAATGTATATCCACCCTTAGAATGTGTGTTTTCTCCCCCCCCCCTTTTAAGTTCATATGTTTTGTAATTTTGTGCCTCTGTTCCTTTTTCATCAGTTCTTGTGCCGAAATCTTAGAAACTTGCCTAAAAAAGACCCAGAATCTATTCATCTAGTCAAGAGGAAGCTTTCTATGTATTTAAAATTAATTTTGAAAGACATTTTTGGTTTTCACAATTTTTTACTTAAGGGCCCAGGGTCAATTTTGGGTGACTTCGGCTTCGTATTAGAACTGCATCAATTTGTATTCCAATAGACTCTCTGGACCCAGTACAATGTATATCCACCCTTAGAATGTGTGTTTTCTCCCCCCCCTTTTTTAATTCATTTGTTTTATAATTTTGTGCCTCTGTGCCTTTTTCATCAGTTCTGGTGCCGAAATCTTAGAAACTTGCCTAAAAAAGACCCAGAATCTATTCATCTAGTCAAGAGGAAGCTTTCTATGTATTTAAAATTAATTTTGAAAGACATGTTTGGTTTTCACAATTTTTGACTTTAAGGGCCCAGGGTCAATTTTGGGTGACTTCGGCTTTGGATTAGAACTGCATCAATTTGTATTCCAATAGACTCTCTGGACCCAGTACAATGTATATCCACCCTTAGAATGTGTGTTTTCTCCCCCCCCCCTTTTAAGTTCATATGTTTTGTAATTTTGTGCCTCTGTGACTTTTTCATCAGTTCTGGTGCCGAAATCTTAGAAACTTGCCTAAAAAAGACCCAGAATCTATTCATCTAGTCAAGAGGAAACTTTCTATGTATTTAAAATTAATTTTGAAAGACATGTTTGGTTTTCACAATTTTTGACTTGAGGGCCCAGGGTCAATTTTGGGTGACTTCGGCTTCGGATTAGAACTGCATCAATTTGTATTCCAATAGACTCTCTGGACCCAGTACAATGTATATCCAACCTTAGAATGTGTGTTTTCTTCCCCCCCTTTTAAATTCATAGGTTTTGTAATTTTGTGCCTCTGTGACTTTTTCATCAGTTCTTGTGCCGAAATCTTAGATACTTGCCTAAAAAATACCCAGAATCTATTCATCTAGTCAAGAGGAAGCTTTCCATGTATTTAAAATTAATTTTAAAAGACATGTTTGGTTTTCACAATTTTTGACTTAAGGGCCCAGGGTCAATTTTGGGTGACTTTGGCTTCGGATTAGAACTGCATCAATTTGTATTCCAATAGACTCTCTGGACCCAGTACAATGTATATCCACCCTTAGAATGTGTGTTTTCTCCCCCCCCTTTTAAATTCATATGTTTTGTAATTTTGTGCCTCTGTTCCTTTTTCATCAGTTCTGGTGCCGAAATCTTAGAAACTTGCCTAAAAAAGACCCAGAATCTATTCATCTAGTCAAGAGGAAGCTTTCTATGTATTTAAAATTAATTTTGAAAGACATGTTTGGTTTTTACAATTTTTGACTTAAGGGCCCAGGGTCAATTTTGGGTGACTTCGGCTTCGTATTAGAACTGCATCAATTTGTATTCCAATAGACTCTCTGGACCCAGTACAATGTATATCCACCCTTAGAATGTGTGTTTTCTTCCCCCCCCCTTTTAAATTCATATGTTTTATAATTTTGTGCCTCTGTGACTTCATCATCAGTTCTGGTGCCGAAATCTTAGAAACTTGCCTAAAAAATACCCAGAATCTATTCATCTAGTCAAGAGGAAGCTTTCCATGTATTTAAAATTAATTTTAAAAGACATGTTTGGTTTTCACAATTTTTGACTTAAGGACCCAGGGTCAATTTTGGGTGACTTTGGCTTCGGATTAGAACTGCATCAATTTGTATTTAAATAGACTCTCTGGACCCAGTACAATGTATATCCACCCTTAGAATGTGTGTTTCCCCCCCCATCTAGTCAAGAGGAAGCTTTTTATGTTTTTAAAATTAATTTTGAAAGACATTTTTGGTTTTCACAATTTGTTACTTAAGGGCCCAGGGTCAATTTTGGGTGACTTCGGCTTTGGATTAGAACTGCATCAATTTGTATTCCAATAGACTATCTGGACCCAGTACAATGTATATCCACCCTTAGAATGTGTGTTTTCTCCCCCCCCCTTTTAAATTCATATGTTTTGTAATTTTGTGCCTCTGTGCCTTTTTCATCAGTTCTGGTGCCGAAATCTTAGAAACTTGCCTAAAAAAGACCCAGAATCTATTCATCTAGTCAAGAGGAAGCTTTCTATGTATTTAAAATTAATTTTGAAAGACATGTTTGGTTTTTACAATTTTTGACTTAAGGGCCCAGGGTCAATTTTGGGTGACTTCGGCTTCGTATTAGAACTGCATCAATTTGTATTCCAATAGAATCTCTGGACCCAGTACAATGTATATCCACCCTTAGAATGTGTGTTTTCTTCCCCCCCCCTTTTAAATTCATATGTTTTATAATTTTGTGCCTCTGTGACTTTTCCATCAGTTCTGGTGCCGAAATCTTAGAAACTTGCCTAAAAAAGACCCAGAATCTATTCATCTAGTCAAGAGGAAGCTTTCTATGTATTTAAAATTAATTTTGAAAGACATGTTTGGTTTTCACAATTTTTGACTTGAGGGCCCAGGGTCAATTTTGGGTGACTTCGGCTTCGTATTAGAACTGCATCAATTTGTATTCCAATAGACTCTCTGGACCCAGTACAATGTATATCCAACCTTAGAATGTGTGTTTTCTCCCCCCCCCCCTTTTAAGTTCATATGTTTTGTAATTTTGTGCCTCTGTGACTTTTTCATCAGTTCTGGTGCCGAAATCTTAGAAACTTGCCTAAAAAAGACCCAGAATCTATTCATCTAGTCAAGAGGAAACTTTCTATGTATTTAAAATTAATTTTGAAAGACATGTTTGGTTTTCACAATTTTTGACTTGAGGGCCCAGGGTCAATTTTGGGTGACTTCGGCTTCGGATTAGAACTGCATCAATTTGTATTCCAATAGACTCTCTGGACCCAGTACAATGTATATCCAACCTTAGAATGTGTGTTTTCTTCCCCCCCTTTTAAATTCATAGGTTTTGTAATTTTGTGCCTCTGTTCCTTTTTCATCAGTTCTTGTGCCGAAATCTTAGAAACTTGCCTAAAAAAGACCCAGAATCTATTCATCTAGTCAAGAGGAAGCTTTCTATGTATTTAAAATTAATTTTGAAAGACATGTTTGGTTTTCACAATTTTTTACTTAAGGGCCCAGGGTCAATTTTGGGTGACTTCGGCTTCGTATTAGAACTGCATCAATTTGTATTCCAATAGACTCTCTGGACCCAGTACAATGTATATCCACCCTTAGAATGTGTGTTTTCTTCCCCCCCCCTTTTAAATTCATGTTTCATAATTTTGTGCCTCTGTGACTTTTTCATCAGTTCTGGTGCCGAAATCTTAGAAACTTGCCTAAAAAAGACCCAGAATCTATTCATCTAGTCAAGAGGAAGCTTTCTATGTATTTAAAATTAATTTTGAAAGACATGTTTGGTTTTTACAATTTTTGACTTAAGGGCCCAGGGTCAATTTTGGGTGATTTTGGCTTCGGATTAGAACTGCATCAATTTGTATTCCAATAGACTCTCTGGACCCAGTACAATGTATATCCACCCTTAGTATGTGTGTTTTCTTCCACCCCTTTTAAATTCATATGTTTTGTAATTTTGTGCCTCTGTGCCTTTTTCATCAGTTCTGGTGCCGAAATCTTAGAAACTTGCCTAAAAAAGACCCAGAATCTATTCATCTAGTCCAGAGGAAGCTTTCTATGTATTTAAAATTAATTTTGAAAGACATGTTTGGTTTTCACAATTTTTGACTTAAGGGCCCAGGGTCAATTTTGGGTGACTTTGGCTTCGGATTAGAACTGCATCAATTTGTATTCCAATAGACTCTCTGGACCCAGTACAATGTATATCCACCCTTAGAATGTGTGTTTTCTTTCCCCCCCCCCCTTTTAAATTCATAAGTTTTATAATTTTGTGCCTTTGTGAATTTTTCATCAGTTCTGGTGCCGTTATCTTAGAAACTTGCATAAAAAAGACCCAGAATCTATTCATCTAGTCAAGAGGAAGCTTTCTTTGTATTTAAAATTAATTTTGAAAGACATGTTTGGTTTTTACAATTTTTGACTTAAGGGCCCAGGGTCAATTTTGGGTGACTTTGGCTTCGGATTAGAACTGCATCAATTTGTATTCCAATAGACTCTCTGGACCCAGTACAATGTATATCCACCCTTAGAATGTGTGTTTTCTTCCCCCCTTTTTAAATTCATTTGTTTTATAATTTTGTGCCTTTGTGCCTTTTTCATCAGTTCTGGTGCCGAAATCTTAGAAACTTGCCTAAAAAAGACCCAGAATCTATTCATCTAATCAAGAGGAAGCTCTCTATGTATTTAAAATTAATTTTGAAAGACATGTTTGGTTTTCACAATTTTTGACTTTAAGGGCCCAGGGTCAATTTTGGGTGACTTCGGCTTCGGATTAGAACTGCATCAATTTGTATTTAAATAGACTCTCTGGACCCAGTACAATGTATATCCACCCTTAGAATGTGTGTTTTCCCCCCATCTAGTCAAGAGGAAGCTTTCTATGTATTTAAAATTAATTTTGAAAGACATTTTTGGTTTTCACAATTTTTGACTTAAGGGCCCAGGGTCAATTTTGGGTGACTTCGGCTTTGGATTAGAACTGCATCAATTTGTATTCCAATAGACTCTCTGGACCCAGTACAATGTATATCCACCCTTAGAATGTGTGTTTTCTTCCCCCCCCCCTTTCAAATTCATATGTTTTGTAATTTTGTGCCTCTGTGCCTTTTTCATCAGTTCTGGTGCCGAAATCTTAGAAACTTGCCTAAAAAAGACCCAGAATCTATTCATCTAGTCAAGAGGAAGCTTTCTATGTATCTAAAATTAATTTTGAAAGACATGTTTGGTTTTCACAATTTTTGACTTAAGGGCCCAGGGTCAATTTTGGTTGACTTTGGCTTCGGATTAGAACTGCATCAATTTGTATTCCAATAGACTCTCTGGACCCAGTACAATGTATATCCACCCTTAGAATGTGTGTTTTCTCCCCCCCCCCCTTTTAAATTCATATGTTTTGTAATTTTGTGCCTCTGTGCCTTTTTCATCAGTTCTGGTGCCGAAATCTTAGAAACTTGCCTAAAAAAGACCCAGAATCTATTCATCTAGTCAAGAGGAGACTTTCTATGTATTTAAAATTAATTTTGAAAGACATGTTTGGTTTTCACGATTTTTGACTTAAGGGCCCAGGGTCAATTTTGGGTGACTTTGGCTTCGGATTAGAACTGCATCAATTTGTATTCCAATAGACTCTCTGGACCCAGTACAATGTATATCCACCCTTAGAATGTGTGTTTTCTTCCCCCCCCCCTTTTAAATTCATATGTTTCATAATTTTGTGCCTCTGTGAATTTTCATCAGTTCTGGTATCGAAATCTTAGAAACTTGCCTGAAAAAGACCCAGAATCTATTCATCTAGTCAAGAGGAAGCTTTCTATGTATTTAAAATTAATTTTGAAAGACATGTTTGGTTTTTACAATTTTTGACTTAAGGGCCCAGGGTCAATTTTGGGTAACTTTGGCTTCGGATTAGAACTGCATCAATTTGTATTCCAATAGACTCTCTGGACCCAGTACAATGTATATCCACCCTTAGTATGTGTGTTTTCTTCCCCCCCTTTTAAATTCATATGTTTTGTAATTTTGTGCCTCTGTGCCTTTTTCATCAGTTCTGGTGCCGAAATCTTAGAAACTTGCCTAAAAAAGACCCAGAATCTATTCATCTAGTCAAGAGGAAGCTTTCTATGTATTTAAAATTAATTTTGAAAGACATGTTTGCTTTTCACAATTTTTGACTTAAGGGCCCAGGGTCAATTTTGGGTGACTTTGGCTTCGGATTAGAACTGCATCAATTTGTATTCCAATAGACTCTCTGGACCCAGTACAATGTATATCCACCCTTAGTATGTGTGTTTTCTTCCCCCCCTTTTAAATTCATATGTTTTGTAATTTTGTGCCTCTGTGCCTTTTTCATCAGTTCTGGTGCCGAAATCTTAGAAACTTGCCTAAAAAAGACCAAGAATCTATTCATCTAGTCAAGAGGAAGCTTTCTATGTATTTAAAATTAATTTTGAAAGACATGTTTGGTTTTCACAATTTTTGACTTATGGGCCCAGGGTCAATTTTGGGTGACTTTGGCTTCGGATTAGAACTGCATCAATTTGTATTCCAATAGACTCTCTGGACCCAGTACAATGTATATCCACCCTTAGAATGTGTGTTTTCTCCCCTCCCCCTTTTAAATTCATAGGTTTCATAATTTTGTGCCTCTGTGACTTTTTCATCAGTTCTGGTGCCGAAATCTTAGAAACTTGCCTAAAAAAGACCCAGAATCTATTCATCTAGTCAAGAGGAAGCTTTCTATGTATTTATAATTAATTTTGAAAGACATGTTTGGTTTTCACAATTTTTGACTTAAGGGCCCAGGGTCAATTTTGGGTGACTTCGGCTTCGTATTAGAACTGCATCAATTTGTATTCCAATAGACTCTCTGGACCCAGTACAATGTATATCCACCCTTAGAATGTGTGTTTTCTTTCCCCCCCCCCTTTTAAATTCATAAGTTTTATAATTTTGTGCCTTTGTGAATTTTTCATCAGTTCTGGTGCCGAAATCTTAGAAACTTGCCTAAAAAAGACCCAGAATCTATTCATCTAGTCAAGAGGAAGCTTTCTATGTATTTATAATTAATTTTGAAAGACATGTTTGGTTTTCACAATTTTTGACTTAAGGGCCCAGGGTCAATTTTGGGTGACTTCGGCTTTGGATTAGAACTGCATCAATTTGTATTCCAATAGACTCTCTGGACCCAGTACAATGTATATCCACCCTTAGAATGTGTGTTTTCTTTCCCCCCCCCCCCTTTTAAATTCATAAGTTTTATAATTTTGTGCCTTTGTGAATTTTTCATCAGTTCTGGTGCCGTTATCTTAGAAACTTGCATAAAAAAGACCCAGAATCTATTCATCTAGTCAAGAGGAAGCTTTCTTTGTATTTAAAATTAATTTTGAAAGACATGTTTGGTTTTTACAATTTTTGACTTAAGGGCCCAGGGTCAATTTTGGGTGACTTTGGCTTCGGATTAGAACTGCATCAATTTGTATTCCAATAGACTCTCTGGACCCAGTACAATGTATATCCACCCTTAGAATGTGTGTTTTCTTCCCCCCTTTTTAAATTCATTTGTTTTATAATTTTGTGCCTTTGTGCCTTTTTCATCAGTTCTGGTGCCGAAATCTTAGAAACTTGCCTAAAAAAGACCCAGAATCTATTCATCTAATCAAGAGGAAGCTCTCTATGTATTTAAAATTAATTTTGAAAGACATGTTTGGTTTTCACAATTTTTGACTTTAAGGGCCCAGGGTCAATTTTGGGTGACTTCGGCTTCGGATTAGAACTGCATCAATTTGTATTTAAATAGACTCTCTGGACCCAGTACAATGTATATCCACCCTTAGAATGTGTGTTTTCCCCCCATCTAGTCAAGAGGAAGCTTTCTATGTATTTAAAATTAATTTTGAAAGACATTTTTGGTTTTCACAATTTTTGACTTAAGGGCCCAGGGTCAATTTTGGGTGACTTCGGCTTTGGATTAGAACTGCATCAATTTGTATTCCAATAGACTCTCTGGACCCAGTACAATGTATATCCACCCTTAGAATGTGTGTTTTCTTCCCCCCCCCCCTTTCAAATTCATATGTTTTGTAATTTTGTGCCTCTGTGCCTTTTTCATCAGTTCTGGTGCCGAAATCTTAGAAACTTGCCTAAAAAAGACCCAGAATCTATTCATCTAGTCAAGAGGAAGCTTTCTATGTATCTAAAATTAATTTTGAAAGACATGTTTGGTTTTCACAATTTTTGACTTAAGGGCCCAGGGTCAATTTTGGTTGACTTTGGCTTCGGATTAGAACTGCATCAATTTGTATTCCAATAGACTCTCTGGACCCAGTACAATGTATATCCACCCTTAGAATGTGTGTTTTCTCCCCCCCCCCCCTTTTAAATTCATATGTTTTGTAATTTTGTGCCTCTGTGCCTTTTTCATCAGTTCTGGTGCCGAAATCTTAGAAACTTGCCTAAAAAAGACCCAGAATCTATTCATCTAGTCAAGAGGAGACTTTCTATGTATTTAAAATTAATTTTGAAAGACATGTTTGGTTTTCACGATTTTTGACTTAAGGGCCCAGGGTCAATTTTGGGTGACTTTGGCTTCGGATTAGAACTGCATCAATTTGTATTCCAATAGACTCTCTGGACCCAGTACAATGTATATCCACCCTTAGAATGTGTGTTTTCTTCCCCCCCCCCCTTTTAAATTCATATGTTTTGTAATTTTGTGCCTCTGTGCCTTTTTCATCAGTTCTGGTGCCGAAATCTTAGAAACTTGCCTAAAAAAGACCCAGAATCTATTCATCTAGTCAAGAGGAAGCTTTCTATGTATTTAAAATTAATTTTGAAAGACATGTTTGGTTTTCACAATTTTTGACTTAAGGGCCCAGGGTCAATTTTGGGTGACTTCAGCTTCGTATTAGAACTGCATCAATTTGTATTCCAATAGACTCTCTGGACCCAGTACAATGTATATCCACCCTTAGAATGTGTGTTTTCTCCCCCCCCCCTTTTAAGTTCATATGTTTTGTAATTTTGTGCCTCTGTGACTTTTTCATCAGTTCTGGTGCCGAAATCTTAGAAACTTGCCTAAAAAAGACCCAGAATCTATTCATATAGTCAAGAGGAAACTTTCTATGTATTTAAAATTAATTTTGAAAGACATGTTTGGTTTTCACAATTTTTGACTTGAGGGCCCAGGGTCAATTTTGGGTGACTTCGGCTTTGGATTAGAACTGCATCAATTTGTATTCCAATAGACTCTCTGGACCCAGTACAATGTATATCCACCCTTATAATGTGTGTTTTCTTACCCCCCTTTTAAATTCATAGGTTTTGTAATTTTGTGCCTCTGTTCCTTTTTCATCAGTTCTTGTGCCGAAATCTTAGAAACTTGCCTAAAAAAGACCCAGAATCTATTCATCTAGTCAAGAGGAAGCTTTCTATGTATTTAAAATTAATTTTGAAAGACATGTTTGGTTTTCACAATTTTTGACTTAAGGGCCCAGGGGTCAATTTTGGGTGACTTCGGCTTCGTATTAGAACTGCATCAATTTGTATTCCAATAGACTCTCTGGACCAAGTACAATGTATATCCACCCTTAGAATGTGTGTTTTCTCCCCCCCCTTTTAAATTCATATGTTTTGTAATTTTGTGCCTCTGTGACTTTTTCATCAGTTCTGGTGCCGAAATCTTAGAAGCTTGCCTAAAAAATACCCAGAATCTATTCATCTAGTCAAGAGGAAGCTTTCTATGTATTTAAAACTAATTTTGAAAGACATGTTTGGTTTTCACAATTTTTGACTTAAGGGCCCAGGGTCAATTTTGGGTGACTTTGGCTTCGGATTAGAACTGCATCAATTTGTATTCCAATAGACTCTCTGGACCCAGTACAATGTATATCCACCCCTAGTATGTGTGTTTTCTTCCCCCCATTTTAAATTCATATGTTTTGTAATTTAATGCCTCTGTGCCTTTTTCATCTGTTCTGGTGCCGAAATCTTAGAAACTTGCCTAAAAAAGACCCAGAATCTATTCATCTAGTCAAGAGGAAGCTTTCTATGTATTTAAAATTAATTTTGAAAGACATTTTTGGTTTTCACAATTTTGTACTTAAGGGCCCAGGGTCAATTTTGGGTGACTTCGGCTTTGGATTAGAACTGCATCAATTTGTATTCCAATAGACTCTCTGGACCCAGTACAATGTATATCCACCCTTAGAATGTGTGTTTTCTCCCCCCCCCCTTTTAAATTCATATGTTTTGTAATGTTGTGCATCTGTGCCTTTTTCATCAGTTCTGGTGCCGAAATCTTAGAAACTTGCCTTAAAAAGACCCAGAATCTATTCATCTAGTCAAGAGGAAGCTTTCTATGTATTTAAAATTAATTTTGAAAGACATGTTTGGTTTTCACAATTTTTGACTTAAGGGCCCAGGGTCAATTTTGGGTGACTTCGGCTTCGTATTAGAACTGCATCAATTGTATTCCAATAGACTCTCTGGACCCAGTACAATGTATATCCACCCTTAGAATGTGTGTTTTCTCCCCCCCCCTTTTAAGTTCATATGTTTTGTAATTTTGTGCCTCTGTGACTTTTTCATCAGTTCTGGTACCGAAATCTTAGAAACTTGCCTAAAAAAGACCCAGAATCTATTCATCTAGTCAAGAGGAAACTTTCTATGTATTTAAAATTAATTTTGAAAGAGATGTTTGGTTTTCACAATTTTTGACTTGAGGGCGCAGGGTCAATTTTGGGTGTCTTCGGCTTCGGATTAGAACTGCATCAATTTGTATTCCAATAGACTCTCTGGACCCAGTACAATGTATATCCACCCTTATCATGTGTGTTTTCTTCCCCCCCTTTTAAATTCATAGGTTTTGTAATTTTGTGCCTCTGTGACTTTTTCATCAGTTCTGGTGCCGAAATCTTAGAAGCTTGCCTAAAAAATACCCAGAATCTATTCATCTAGTCAAGAGGAAGCTTTCTATGTATTTAAAATTAATTTTGAAAGACATGTTTGGTTTTCACAATTTTTGACTTAAGGGCCCAGGGTCAATTTTGGGTGACTTTGGCTTCGGATTAGAACTGCATCAATTTGTATTCCAATAGACTCCCTGGACCCAGTACAATGTATATCCACCCTTAGTATGTGTGTTTTCTTCCCCCCCTTTTAAATTCATATGTTTTGTAATTTTGTGCCTCTGTGCCTTTTTCATCAGTTCTTGTGCCGAAATCTTAGAAACTTGCCTAAAAAAGACCCAGAATCTATTCATCTAGTCAAGAGGAAGCTTTCTCTGTATTTAAAATTAATTTTGAAAGACATGTTTGGTTTTCACAATTTTTGACTTAAGGGCCCAGGGTCAATTTTGGGTGACTTCGGCTTCGTATTAGAACTGCATCAATTTGTATTCCAATAGACTCTCTGGACCAAGTACAATGTATATCCACCCTTAGAATGTGTGTTTTCTCCCCCCCCCTTTTAAATTCATATGTTTTGTAATTTTGTGCCTCTGTGCCTTTTTCATCAGTTCTGGTGCCGAAATCTTAGAAACTTGCCTAAAAAAGACCCAGAATCTATTCATCTAGTCAAGAGGAAGCTTTCTATGTATTTAAAATTAATTTTGAAAGACATGTTTGGTTTTCACAATTTTTGACTTAAGGGCCCAGGGTCAATTTTGGGTGACTTTGGCTTCGGATTAGAACTGCATCAATTTGTATTCCAATAGACTCTCTGGACCCAGTACAATGTATATCCACCCTTAGAATGTGTGTTTTCTCCCCCCTTTTTAAATTCATATGTTTTATAATTTTGTGCCTCTGTGCCTTTTTCATCAGTTCTGGTGCCGAAATCTTAGAAAATTGCCTAAAAAAGACCCAGAATCTATTCATCTAGTCAAGAGGAAGCTTTCTATGTATTTAAAATTAATTTTGAAAGACATGTTTGGTTTTCACAATTTTTGACTTAAGGGCCCAGGGTCAATTTTGGATGACTTCGGCTTCGGATTAGAACTGCATCAATTTGTATTTAAATAGACTCTCTGGACCCAGTACAATGTATATCCACCCTTAGAATGTGTGTTTTCCCCCCATCTAGTCAAGAGGAAGCTTTCTATGTATTTAAAATTAATTTTGAAAGACATTTTTGGTTTTCACAATTTTGTACTTAAGGGCCCAGGGTCAATTTTGGGTGACTTCGGCTTTGGATTAGAACTGCATCAATTTGTATTCCAATAGACTCTCTGGACCCAGTACAATGTATATCCACCCTTAGAATGTGTGTTTTCTCCCCCCCCCCTTTTAAATTCATATGTTTTGTAATGTTGTGCATCTGTGCCTTTTTCATCAGTTCTGGTGCCGAAATCTTAGAAACTTGCCTTAAAAAGACCCAGAATCTATTCATCTAGTCAAGAGGAAGCTTTCTATGTATTTAAAATTAATTTTGAAAGACATGTTTGGTTTTCACAATTTTTGACTTAAGGGCCTAGGGTCAATTTTGAGTGACTTCGGCTTCGTATTAGAACTGCATCAATTTGTATTCCAATAGACTCTCTGGACCCAGTACAATGTATATCCACCCTTATCATGTGTGTTTTCTTCCCCCCCTTTTAAGTTCATATGTTTTGTAATTTTGTGCCTCTGTGACTTTTTCATCAGTTCTGGTACCGAAATCTTAGAAACTTGCCTAAAAAAGACCCAGAATCTATTCATCTAGTCAAGAGGAAACTTTCTATGTATTTAAAATTAATTTTGAAGGAGATGTTTGGTTTTCACAATTTTTGACTTGAGGGCGCAGGGTCAATTTTGGGTGACTTTGGCTTCGGATTAGAACTGCATCAATTTGTATTCCAATAGACTCCCTGGACCCAGTACAATGTATATCCACCCTTAGTATGTGTGTTTTCTTCCCCCCCTTTTAAATTCATATGTTTTGTAATTTTGTGCCTCTGTGCCTTTTTCATCAGTTCTTGTGCCGAAATCTTAGAAACTTGCCTAAAAAAGACCCAGAATCTATTCATCTAGTCAAGAGGAAGCTTTCTATGTATTTAAAATTAATTTTGAAAGACATGTTTGGTTTTCACAATTTTTGACTTAAGGGCCCAGGGTCAATTTTGGGTGACTTCGGCTTCGTATTAGAACTGCATCAATTTGTATTCCAATAGACTCTCTGGACCAAGTACAATGTATATCCACCCTTAGAATGTGTGTTTTCTCCCCCCCCTTTTAAATTCATATGTTTTGTAATTTTGTGCCTCTGTGACTTTTTCATCAGTTCTGGTGCCGAAATCTTAGAAGCTTGCCTAAAAAATACCCAGAATCTATTCATCTAGTCAAGAGGAAGCTTTCTATGTATTTAAAATTAATTTTGAAAGACATGTTTGGTTTTCACAATTTTTGACTTAAGGGCCCCGGGCCAATTTTGGGTGACTTTGGCTTCGGATTAGAACTGCATCAATTTGTATTCCAATAGACTCTCTGGACCCAGTACAATGTATATCCACCCTTAGTATGTGTGTTTTCTTCCCCCCATTTTAAATTCATATGTTTTGTAATTTAATGCCTCTGTGCCTTTTTCATCAGTTCTGGTGCCGAAATCTTAGAAACTTGCCTAAAAAAGACCCAGAATCTATTCATCTAGTCAAGAGGAAGCTTTCTATGTATTTAAAATTAATTTTGAAAGACATGTTTGGTTTTCACAATTTTTGACTTAAGGGCCCAGGGTCAATTTTGGGTGACTTTGGCTTCGGATTAGAACTGCATCAATTTGTATTCCAATAGACTCTCTGGACCCAGTACAATGTATATCCACCCTTAGAATGTGTGTTTTCTCCCCCCCCCTTTTTTAATTCATTTGTTTTATAATTTTGTGCCTCTGTGCCTTTTTCATCAGTTCTGGTGCCGAAATCTTAGAAAATTGCCTAAAAAAGACCCAGAATCTATTCATCTAGTCAAGAGGAAGCTTTCTATGTATTTAAAATTAATTTTGAAAGACATGTTTGGTTTTCCCAATTTTTGACTTAAGGGCCCAGGGTCAATTTTGGATGACTTCGGCTTCGGATTAGAACTGCATCAATTTGTATTTAAATAGACTCTCTGGACCCAGTACAATGTATATCCACCCTTAGAATGTGTGTTTTCCCCCCATCTAGTCAAGAGGAAGCTTTCTATGTATTTAAAATTAATTTTGAAAGACATTTTTGGTTTTCACAATTTTTTACTTAAGGGCCCAGGGTCAATTTTGGGTGACTTCGGCTTTGGATTAGAACTGCATCAATTTGTATTCCAATAGACTCTCTGGACCCAGTACAATGTATATCCACCCTTAGAATGTGTGTTTTCTCCCCCCCCCTTTTAAATTCATATGTTTTGTAATGTTGTGCATCTGTGCCTTTTTCATCAGTTCTTGTGCCGAAATCTTAGAAAATTGCCTAAAAAAGACCCAGAATCTATTCATCTAGTCAAGAGGAAGCTTTCTATGTATTTAAAATTAATTTTGAAAGACATGTTTGGTTTTCCCAATTTTTGACTTAAGGGCCCAGGGTCAATTTTGGATGACTTCGGCTTCGGATTAGAACTGCATCAATTTGTATTTAAATAGACTCTCTGGACCCAGTACAATGTATATCCACCCTTAGAATGTGTGTTTTCCCCCCATCTAGTCAAGAGGAAGCTTTCTATGTATTTAAAATTAATTTTGAAAGACATTTTTGGTTTTCACAATTTTTTACTTAAGGGCCCAGGGTCAATTTTGGGTGACTTCGGCTTTGGATTAGAACTGCATCAATTTGTATTCCAATAGACTCTCTGGACCCAGTACAATGTATATCCACCCTTAGAATGTGTGTTTTCTCCCCCCCCCCCTTTTAAATTCATATGTTTTGTAATGTTGTGCATCTGTGCCTTTTTCATCAGTTCTGGTGCCGAAATCTTAGAAACTTGCCTAAAAAAGACCCAGAATCTATTCATCTAATCAAGAGGAAGCTTTCTATGTATTTAAAATTAATTTTGAAAGACATGTTTGGTTTTCACAATTTTTGACTTAAGGGCCCAGGGTCAATTTTGGGTGACTTTGGCTTCGGATTAGAACTGCATCAATTTGTATTCCAATTAACTCTCTGGACCCAGTACAATGTATATCCACCCTTAGAATGTGTGTTTTCTCCCCCCTTTTTAAATTCATATGTTTTATAATTTTGTGCATCTGTGCCTTTTTCATCAGTTCTTGTGCCGAAATCTTAGAAACTTGCCTAAAAAAGACCCAGAATCTATTCATCTAGTCAAGAGGAAGCTTTCTATGTATTTAAAATTAATTTTGAAAGACATGTTTGGTTTTCACAATTTTTGACTTGAGGGCGCAGGGTCAATTTTGGGTGACTTCGGCTTCGGATTAGAATTGCATCAATTTGTATTCCAATAGACTCTCTGGACCCAGTACAATGTATATCCACCCTTATAATGTGTGTTTTCTTCCCCCCCTTTTAAATTCATAGGTTTTGTAATTTTGTGCCTCTGTTCCTTTTTCATCAGTTCTTGTGCCGAAATCTTAGAAACTTGCCTAAAAAAGACCCAGAATCTATTCATCTAGTCAAGAGGAAGCTTTCTATGTATTTAAAATTAATTTTGAAAGACATGTTTGGTTTTCACAATTTTTGACTTAAGGGCCCAGGGTCAATTTTGGGTGACTTCGGCTTCGTATTAGAACTGATCAATTTGTATTCCAATAGACTCTCTGGACCAAGTACAATGTATATCCACCCTTAGAATGTGTGTTTTCTCCCCCCCCTTTTAAATTCATATGTTTTGTAATTTTGTGCCTCTGTGACTTTTTCATCAGTTCTGGTGCCGAAATCTTAGAAGCTTGCCTAAAAAATACCCAGAATCTATTCATCTAGTCAAGAGGAAGCTTTCTATGTATTTAAAATTAATTTTGAAAGACATGTTTGGTTTTCACAATTTTTGACTTAAGGGCCCAGGGTCAATTTTGGGTGACTTTGGCTTCGGATTAGAACTGCATCAATTTGTATTCCAATAGACTCCCTGGACCCAGTACAATGTATATCCACCCTTAGTATGTGTGTTTTCTTCCCCCCCTTTTAAATTCATATGTTTTGTAATTTTGTGCCTCTGTGCCTTTTTCATCAGTTCTGGTGCCGAAATCTTAGAAGCTTGCCTAAAAAAGACCCAGAATCTATTCATCTAGTCAAGAGGAAGCTTTCTATGTATTTAAAATTAATTTTGAAAGACATGTTTGGTTTTCACAATTTTTGACTTAAGGGCCCAGGGTCAATTTTGGGTGACTTTGGCTTCGGATTAGAACTGCATCAGTTTGTATTCCAATAGACTCTCTGGACCCAGTACAATGTATATCCACCCTTAGAATGTGTGTTTTCTCCCCCCTTTGTAAATTCATATGTTTTGTAATGTTGTGCATCTGTCCCTTTTTCATCAGTTCTTGTGCCGAAATCTTAGAAACTTGCCTAAAAAAGACCCAGAATCTATTCATCTAGTCAAGAGGAAGCTTTCTATGTATTTAAAATTAATTTTGAAAGACATGTTTGGTTTTCACAATTTTTGACTTAAGGGCCCAGGGTCAATTTTGGGTGACTTCGGCTTCGTATTAGAACTGCATCAATTTGTATTCCAATAGACTCTCTGGACCCAGTACAATGTATATCCACCCTTAGAATGTGTGTTTTCTCCCCCCCCCCCCTTTTAAGTTCATATGTTTTGTAATTTTGTGCCTCTGTGACTTTTTCATCAGTTCTGGTGCCGAAATCTTAGAAACTTGCCTAAAAAAGACCCAGAATCTATTCATCTAGTCAAGAGGAAACTTTCTATGTATTTAAAATTAATTTTGAAAGACATGTTTGGTTTTCACAATTTTTGACTTGAGGGCCCAGGGTCAATTTTGGGTGACTTCGGCTTCGGATTAGAACTGCATCAATTTGTATTCCAATAGACTCTCTGGACCCAGTACAATGTATATCCAACCTTAGAATGTGTGTTTTCTTCCCCCCCTTTTAAATTCATAGGTTTTGTAATTTTGTGCCTCTGTTCCTTTTTCATCAGTTCTTGTGCCGAAATCTTAGAAACTTGCCTAAAAAAGACCCAGAATCTATTCATCTAGTCAAGAGGAAGCTTTCTATGTATTTAAAATTAATTTTGAAAGACATGTTTGGTTTTCACAATTTTTGACTTAAGGGCCCAGGGTCAATTTTGGGTGACTTCGGCTTCGTATTAGAACTACATCAATTTGTATTCCAATAGACTCTCTGGACCCAGTACAATGTATATCCACCCTTAGAATGTGTGTTTTCTCCCCCCCCCCCTTTTAAATTCATATGTTTTGTAATTTTGTGCCTCTGTGACTTCATCATCAGTTCTGGTGCCGAAATCTTAGAAACTTGCCTAAAAAATACCCAGAATCTATTCATCTAGTCAAGAGGAAGCTTTCCATGTATTTAAAATTAATTTTAAAAGACATGTTTGGTTTTCACAATTTTTGACTTAAGGGCCGAGGGTCAATTTTGGGTGACTTTGGCTTCGGATTAGAACTGCATCAATTTGTATTTAAATAGACTCTCTGGACCCAGTACAATGTATATCCACCCTTAGAATGTGTGTTTTCTCCCCCCCCCCCTTTTAAATTCATATGTTTTGTAATGTTGTGCATCTGTGCCTTTTTCATCAGTTCTTGTGCCGAAATCTTAGAAAATTGCCTAAAAAAGACCCAGAATCTATTCATCTAGTCAAGAGGAAGCTTTCTATGTATTTAAAATTAATTTTGAAAGACATGTTTGGTTTTCCCAATTTTTGACTTAAGGGCCCAGGGTCAATTTTGGATGACTTCGGCTTCGGATTAGAACTGCATCAATTTGTATTTAAATAGACTCTCTGGACCCAGTACAATGTATATCCACCCTTAGAATGTGTGTTTTCCCCCCATCTAGTCAAGAGGAAGCTTTCTATGTATTTAAAATTAATTTTGAAAGACATTTTTGGTTTTCACAATTTTTTACTTAAGGGCCCAGGGTCAATTTTGGGTGACTTCGGCTTTGGATTAGAACTGCATCAATTTGTATTCCAATAGACTCTCTGGACCCAGTACAATGTATATCCACCCTTAGAATGTGTGTTTTCTCCCCCCCCCTTTTAAATTCATATGTTTTGTAATGTTGTGCATCTGTGCCTTTTTCATCAGTTCTGGTGCCGAAATCTTAGAAACTTGCCTAAAAAAGACCCAGAATCTATTCATCTAATCAAGAGGAAGCTTTCTATGTATTTAAAATTAATTTTGAAAGACATGTTTGGTTTTCACAATTTTTGACTTAAGGGCCCAGGGTCAATTTTGGGTGACTTTGGCTTCGGATTAGAACTGCATCAATTTGTATTCCAATAGACTCTCTGGACCCAGTACAATGTATATCCACCCTTAGAATGTGTGTTTTCTCCCCCCTTTTTAAATTCATATGTTTTATAATTTTGTGCATCTGTGCCTTTTTCATCAGTTCTTGTGCCGAAATCTTAGAAACTTGCCTAAAAAAGACCCAGAATCTATTCATCTAGTCAAGAGGAAGCTTTCTATGTATTTAAAATTAATTTTGAAAGACATGTTTGGTTTTCACAATTTTTGACTTGAGGGCGCAGGGTCAATTTTGGGTGACTTCGGCTTCGGATTAGAATTGCATCAATTTGTATTCCAATAGACTCTCTGGACCCAGTACAATGTATATCCACCCTTATAATGTGTGTTTTCTTCCCCCCCTTTTAAATTCATATGTTTTGTAATTTTGTGCCTCTGTGACTTTTTCATCAGTTCTGGTGCCGAAATCTTAGAAGCTTGCCTAAAAAATACCCAGAATCTATTCATCTAGTCAAGAGGAAGCTTTCTATGTATTTAAAATTAATTTTGAAAGACATGTTTGGTTTTCACAATTTTTGACTTAAGGGCCCAGGGTCAATTTTGGGTGACTTTGGCTTCGGATTAGAACTGCATCAATTTGTATTCCAATAGACTCCCTGGACCCAGTACAATGTATATCCACCCTTAGTATGTGTGTTTTCTTCCCCCCCTTTTAAATTCATATGTTTTGTAATTTTGTGCCTCTGTGCCTTTTTCATCAGTTCTGGTGCCGAAATCTTAGAAACTTGCCTAAAAAAGACCCAGAATCTATTCATCTAGTCAAGAGGAAGCTTTCTATGTATTTAAAATTAATTTTGAAAGACATGTTTGGTTTTCACAATTTTTGACTTAAGGGCCCAGGGTCAATTTTGGGTGACTTTGGCTTCGGATTAGAACTGCATCAGTTTGTATTCCAATAGACTCTCTGGACCCAGTACAATGTATATCCACCCTTAGAATGTGTGTTTTCTCCCCCCTTTTTAAATTCATATGTTTTGTAATGTTGTGCATCTGTGCCTTTTTCATCAGTTCTTGTGCCGAAATCTTAGAAACTTGCCTAAAAAAGACCCAGAAT